>CM077229.1:5518769-5663769 GCA_039654775.1 Spinibarbus caldwelli | reverse complement strand
GCGCTCAAATCGCAAAATATCGAAAAATGAGAGTGTTTCTCTAGCGGGTCAGGACAGTGCCATTCATCTCCTGCTCTATGTGTCCTGCATCCAAATGAACACTATAGCAGAGAGCTCGCATTTCAAACCAGGTGATAATCTCTGAGCCAGCTTGCGGGAGGGACGGGAAACGGGTCGGCAGGAGGAAGACAAGGTCGTACAAGCACCATGGCAGGCTTACAAGGTCAATACTTTTTAGTTTGGCAGGTGTGCGCTAATTAAATTACATAGATCTGCGTGGCACGCAGACAGTGAGATGAAAAAGTGCTAAGCCCCCTCCATGACATACGCCAATTAATCTGTGGCACGGGGTAAAAAGAAACATCAATAGTGGAAACACTGGAGCAGATTTGTTTCTTTCTGTCCAACTGGACAAGCCTGGAGTCAGAGCTGGCGAATTCCCTAAAAAGTGACATTTAATGAGGACTAGTGGAATAAAAAAAAAAAAAAAAACATAAGCTATCATTCATAGCATTAAGTACACAGAAGTAGACTGTAATTTGACATGGAGTGACGCTCTTTATATACGACTATAAATTGTCAAGGGAGACCTACCAATCAAAGTGAATTATTACCGAGGACATTTGATGGCTTGATAATTTATCTTAATTTTTATCTTAGCTACATTTCAGTCTCTCACCTGCTGTCAGTTTGATAAAAAAAATAATGTTCTTAAGAGGTTTCTGAAAACCATCAACAACCACACACACGCACATTATCAACAAGGGGTGTTTGAAACAACAAAACACCAAATTAATTCAATATTAAAACTTAAGATAAGCTTGCTGTAATAAGAGATTATTGTTAATTTACATCTACTGACATATTATGAACTCCTTAATAGCAGGGGACCCCAAAACTAGTACTTGTCAAGCCAGCTCCTCAAACTAGCAGAAACTTTTTAGGAATTCATCAAACCACTAAAAAAATTCTCTGAGCAAACAAACTCTCTGTTTCATTTTATTTTAATCAGCACAGTGTGAAATCTTTGATAGAAATGTTTTCATGCTCTACTAGGAAACTTTAATCATTTCAAGCTCTGCTGTTATGAAACGATGTCTGGTGTTATTTGGATCTGATTTCCTTTGGTTAGTTTAACAAAGTTTGGAAATTTGATATCTTCATTTACTTTTGTTAGGCCACCATTATGTGTTCAGTATTTTCTTGCTAAAAAAGTTCATGTCAGGCGGCTTTGTCTTTCAAGAAAAAATATGATTTGGTTTTAAAAACAAATGTGCACATATACGTTGTTGGGTTTAATTGGGTTGCATCAGACATCTTGTATTAACTACCACGAAAAGATTAATGGGTAGCTTAAAATGCACCCACGGACCATTTATCTTTGATTCTAGGTCTGCATTAATGGTGTCACATTAAGCACTTGTGGATAATCTGTGATACTTTTATCTAAATTTCATACGCTAGTTATTTTTTTCAAGGCCCTCCTCATAGGAGCCATTCACATCCAATGTCCATTTCCAAAAGAGCTCAGTATTCAATTCAAACTACAGTCAAAAGCTAATTACCTTATTACATAACCAAGACTGCAAAGATTTTTTTCTTCTTGGCTCATGTTAGCTAATTAAGTTAATAAGTAGACTAATGCCCTTTCTTTTATTTAAACCTATCGAGCTTTTCAATCACGATGCCAATCTATAGGCAAACTCAGAGGACTAATTTGCTATTGATTCCCTTGAGAATTTCTTACAGATTTTTAAAATTATGGTTTTCAGTTTATGAGCAAAGTAAGGTCGATACTTAACATTGCCCGAAGAGACTTTCAGATTTTGTCCTACAAAATAAATTACACTCAGTCAAACTTGAATTTGTAGCCATTTGCAGTAGGTTTAGTCTTTATTTAGCTACTAGTTAGTATGTAATATATGTTATCCCTTACGAAAATTAACCATGATTTTATTATAGTAAAAGTGTAGTAACCATGATTTTTGGCGCATTGATTACCATTTGTATAACCACAATTTTAATACAAATTCCATGGTTAAGCTATGGTTAGTGTAGCAAGACCATGGTTAATTTGTGGTTACCATGGTTTAACTATAGTAACCATGGTTTTTTGGTTTTATTTGTCTTAAAAACCATGGTTAATTTGAATAAAAGTCTCTTCAGTTATGTTAACCACAGACATTATTTTTCTTATAAATCGAAAACTATGCTATTACAAAAACTATGCTAAAACATAAATCCAGTGTGTCATACTTATTTAATGAACTTATTTGAATATTTGAAACTTGTATTACCATTAAGGCAATACTTAAAGTAATGCAGTGCCACAGTAGTTGTGTTTTGGAGCTGGTTTTGCAACTATCATGTTCCAGAAACTATTTTAACCACCATAAACAGTTATTATACGCAGGTAGCTAATTTGTTGCTCACAGCTAGTAACCAGCTAATATGTGACCCTGGACCACAAAACCAGTCGTAAGGGTCGATTTTTTAAAAAAAAAAAAAAAAAAAGAGAGAGAGAGATTTATACATCATCTGAAAGCTGAATAAATAAGCTTTCCATTGATGTATGGTTTGTTAGGATACAACTATTTGAAAATCTGGAATCTGAGAGTGCAAAAAAAAAAAAAAAATAAATAAATAAAAATAAATAAATAAAAAAAATCTAAATATTCAGAAAATATTCAGAAAAGAGAATTTCCTGAATTTTCTAAAAAAAAAAATAAATAAATAAAAAAAAAAGGAGAGGAGAAGGTAAAAAGGAATACAAAATGTATAGGTTATGTTGTCATTCCTTTGCTCGCTAGTTGAATGCAATGTTATAATAGGCTAGGCCTAGTTATTTGACAATAACATCAACCAGTGAAGCCTTCCATGCATCTAACTCTGGGGGGAAAAGCTTAGTATAATAAAATCACCAAAACAAGTCTTCACGTTAAGAATAAATACAAACACATTCCAAAACTGTAAAAGGCTATGCATTTAGAAAAAGCTTTTATCCAAAACGACTTACAAAAGAGGAACAAAGCAATTAGTCATAAGTCAGCCATACACAATGGCAGGTTTATTAGACAATAACAATAAAGTGCTAAGTTTATCATAAATAAACACAAGATTTTGACGCACATCATTCTTATTAGATCGTTGTATTCCACCTCGTACCAAGTCGTTTTGGATAAAAAACTTCATGTTAAGAATGAATAGTGCACAAACACATTTCCAAAACTGTAAAAGGTTATTTAAAAATAAAGCATTCATTAATTAGTGTATGATAAAAAAATATTATTGTCTTATGTGCCCTTATTTATTATAAATTAATAACAACAACAATAATAATTATTATTATTACTATTATTATTATTATTATTATTATTATTAGGCTACCATTGTTATTATTACATTTACATATGCATTTATAAAAAGCTTTTATCTAAAACGATTTACAAAAGAGGAACCCATAGTAGGTTTCGTAAAATCAGGAAATGCAGCGAGATCACCTGACGCGTCGTCATTGCTGTTGTGCTTCCCTCTTTACGGCCGACCAACAACATGGCTCCCAAAGACCAAAATGCACACATGATGCTCTGCCTATTCCTCCTGACGCTCGTCCGGACCGCCGAGGCGTTTGACGGAGGAGACGCGGCGGCTTTGCTGCTGGGCGCAACCGTGACGCTCGTGGGGATCTGCGCGTGCCTGGGCTGGTACGCACGCACACGAAACGGCCAGTTTTGATGACAACCTGCTGACCAAGGCCTCATCCGTAAATGTGACTGAGTGCATAAAGACTGTCATGCATTTATACTGAATATAGTTGGAAATGCGCGCAAAGGAAGGACCTATATGGATAATATGAGCTATTGATTGTATTCTTTGACGCATTATCCTTATATGTCACTTATATGGGACACTGGACACTTCCTTCCTGTCTCTGCACCACGTGGGAAACTTCTACAACTATCAGCATTAAAAAGCCCATTCCATTATTACTGCATGACAACAAGATCACATTCTCTGACACATTTCTATGGACTTGGACATAATGGTGGACTTGATGTTGATCTTCTGCCATGTTACAATCACTGCTAGACAATCCGCTTCCAGTTTCAACACTGTTTGATGAAATCACTAAATTGTTAAATGGCTACTGTTTTCTCTGTCTAAAGCATTCAACGTCAATGCCAATGTGCTTTACGGAAGGAGGGTGATGCTGCTTGCTTTGTGTGTTTATGTTAATAATGTGTTCAAGTATGACACTTTCATCTGTTGCAAACTGATGGACCATGTTTGAAGTTGTACGCATTAAAATTATTTTCACTAAACTGACACAAATAAGAAAAAACGTTTTCATTTTAGATGTGGAAACAAGTTTTAAAATATTAAAATAAGTGACATTTATTTTCAAGAATGGTGGCACAGTCACTTTTCAGGCAAAATATTTAACAAAAATACATTTGTTAGCTTTTATTAATGAAGTATAAAACAGTAGACATTTGCAATTAAGAAAAGGGGTCTGAACATATGGTTGTCAAAGATTTGTGGATCATATCCGTAGTTAAGGTGGTTATTATGCTAGGACACCTGTATGTACTTGAGGATAACCTTTTACATTTATGCCTTAACACACATTTAAAGGAACTTGCATTGCACACAAGATATGCATCTTTTTTTTCCAAACAGTTCATGCAATCGTTGGAAATTGAATCCAGGACATTGGTGTTGCAACTACATTCTACTGTTTGAACTGCAGGAACTTCAGCAATGAACTCGGGACTAGCTAGTAAAAGGTTGTTGCAACCATCTTGCATTTTAATTAAAGCTTTGAAATACATTTATTTTTAATTATGCATGCTAAAGTGTTCAAAAAATACCTTTGGGTTCACTGTATGTCCAGTGCCAATTATGCAAAAGAATGAGACACCCGTCTTGGTCTTTATTCAGGGCAATGACGTGCATCACACAATAGGCCATGTCAATTATTTATGTTGAGTAAGTTTATCCTGTGCTGCTGAATCATATGTAATATAGGCTACTCGCTCCTTCTAAGCACATTAAAATACACAAAGTAATGATACCCCGATTAGATAAGTTCAAGTTCAATGTCTTGTTTGTCAAATACAGAATGCATTACAAAAGCAGAGTAAAAATGTGTAATACACAAACACACAATATATAAATAAGAATAAAATATTTAAGTAAAAGTTGGCTATATAATAAATACATCTTCTACATTTATTCATATGTGATGACAGATAGATATTGCAGTGCTTAAGAAAACAGGCAGGATATATACAGTGACATATACTGCACTACTGACATAACACAGATACACAGTAAACATTTATTAAACCACATGCGACGGCACATATGACACTAGTACACTCTGATAAAGGGCAAAAGGGATCCGTGATGCTGCTGCACCCATCAGTGCAGATGATGCTGCTGCTGCTGCTGGGATCACAAATAGCGCCAGAGCGCATGCGCCGTCCGCACCGTTTACTGTATAATCACAGTGGGGGGAAAAGAGCAGGCAACAAAACTAAACCTTTTTTACGGCAAAGTGACTGCTGCCATGTAAATAACCGCCAGGGAAACAAAAGGGGAATATCAACAGGTATGTTTTTAATTGATATGTCTCTGTTGCACTCGATATTTGCATGCATGTATTTGAAGGAATTGCTGTGCCTATAATGGACGCTCAGCCATCCAGAAATCATTCCGATTTAAAAAGCAAAGGGAAAAATAGATCGTGTGTGTACTGAAATCACACACAAACACCCAAAAGATCCTGTATCTGTTGCTTATTTTGATGCAACGCACTGAAACGTGTTCAATGGTGGATGTTTTTGTAAAAATGCAACTGGAGACATAAAGGTTTATTATTTTATTATATAGGGAAAGGCTCTTCGTGCGTTTAATACGAAAGAAACGGCAGGCTATTAAATAAAGTCGATTTATACAATGCATTCCATTGTTGTTTATTTATTTTTTTACTCGAATTCGTCATCAAACCAATACCAATAAACAATAAATCTAGGTTAGAGGGGGAAAAAACTGAAATGTAATTCTAAAGCTTGTGTTTTTTCCCTGCAAATGACTTGCATTATATTGTGTTGTTGCTCTGAACGTCTGTATGATAGACACAAATAACCTATATATATCTGAAATATGATGCATTTCTTCATTTTCCTTTATACAGTCAATCATGTAAGGATTCATGACTGATTTTACACAGTATCATGATAAACAGAGGGAATGAACACGGTCAGATTCTGCAGGATCTTTGGGTGTGATCAACAGCTTTTCTTGCTGCATTTCGACAAATGTTCCTTTCGGGTGTAGCAGATAACAATCATTAGATTTCAAGTCTTTTTCCATCATAGCACAGATGAATATGCCTCTAGACGGATGTCTAGCCGTGGTGATGAGCATCTTGTCGACTGCACTCTTTGTCTTTGCCGTTATTTATTTAATTTGCTTTGGAAAAAGAGGAGATGTTGGGGGTGGGGGTCTGTTATTTTAACCAGGATTTATATCGGTGCCCAACGCCGAATCCCTGTGCTGAATTAAGCAACTGTATGAGCTCAGCTCAGACGGCATACCGTTGCAGCCGCAATTTCGTATGCAATTAGAAAAGCAATCTGAATGACAAAAGAAATGAGCGATGCAACGCAAAGCCCCCCAGTTTGTTTTGTGTGAGCGAATCCTAATGGGTGGATCATGTTTTTCAGGGATCCTTTTAGGTGTGATGAGACAAAGGAACAAAGGATGCCTTAGAAGAGAGGCAGCGACGGACAAGGCTGGAACCTGCTTCAAAGCACACCAGATGGATCTATCGCTCCATGCTCCATCCAGATCATGATACTTGGCTAAAGCTTTAAGCGTTCTCTATGATCCCTTCTCCATCTATGGCGAACTACAGCCATGCAGGGGACCACAACATCTTGCAGAATGTCTCTCCGCTTGCCACTTTCCTTAAACTGACCTCCCTGGGTTTCATCATCGGCGTCGGCGTGGTCGGAAACCTCCTGATCTCCATCCTGCTGGTCAAAGACAAGAGCCTTCATCGAGCACCTTACTACTTCCTGCTGGACCTCTGCGCTTCGGACATCCTCCGCTCGGCCATCTGCTTCCCCTTCGTCTTCACCTCCGTCAAGAATGGCTCAGCCTGGACGTACGGCACGCTGACCTGCAAAGTGATCGCCTTCTTGGGCGTGCTCTCTTGTTTCCACACTGCCTTCATGCTGTTCTGCGTTAGTGTGACGCGGTACCTGGCCATCGCCCACCACCGCTTTTACACCAAGCGGCTGACCTTCTGGACATGCCTGGCCGTCATATGCATGGTGTGGACGCTGTCGGTAGCCATGGCGTTCCCTCCGGTGCTGGACGTGGGCACGTACTCCTTCATCCGCGAGGAGGACCAGTGCACCTTCCAGCACCGCTCATTCCGCGCTAATGACTCCTTGGGCTTCATGCTGCTCCTTGCACTCATCCTCCTGGCCACCCAGCTTGTCTACCTCAAGCTCATCTTTTTCGTCCACGACCGCCGAAAGATGAAGCCGGTGCAGTTCGTGCCCGCCGTCAGCCAGAACTGGACCTTCCACGGCCCGGGGGCGAGCGGCCAGGCCGCAGCGAATTGGCTGGCCGGCTTCGGCCGGGGCCCCACGCCTCCAACCCTGCTGGGAATCCGGCAGAACAGCAATGCGGCGGGCCGCAGGCGTCTGCTGGTGCTGGATGAGTTTAAGACTGAAAAGAGGATAAGCAGGATGTTCTACATCATTACTTTCTTCTTCCTGAGCCTGTGGGGACCCTACCTGGTAGCCTGCTACTGGAGGGTGTTCGCCCGAGGCCCAGTGATCCCGGGAGGCTACCTGACGGCGGCCGTGTGGATGAGCTTCGCCCAGGCAGGAGTCAACCCCTTCATCTGCATCTTCTCCAACCGGGAGCTCCGGCGATGCTTCAGCACCACGCTCCTCTACTGCAGAAAATCCAGGTTACCGAGGGAACCCTACTGTGTTATATGAAGGTTTGGTGGCGTTTCTTGTTTCCGCGATGTGTTTTTTTTTTTTTGTTTGGATGCCCTGGTCGATCAGGGATGTGTTCAATTGTACAGCTCTCTCCTCCTCCTCCTTCTCCCGTTCCTCTCGCTCCCTTTTCGAGGCCTGTAGTTGAACCGTCTGAATGGAATACGATGACGAATGGACAGAGGACACGTCTCGCGTTTATGTTCTAGTAAACAACTGATGCGAAAGGCCATTTGAAACCCAACACGCAAAAAAAAAAAAGAGAAAAAAAAATCTGAAAAAAAAGGAAAAAAAATTGAAAGAAAAGAAAAAAACGGATATGTTGAGAAGGGACTGACCTTTGCTTTGGATATCTGGAAGATTCTGGAAAGGGTGTAAAGAAATCAAACTGTTACCTTAAGGAATCACTGGAATTTGTGTCTAAAAAGTTGCACTAACGAGAAGACCCGAAGATGCTTTTTGCGTGCCGTCGCATTGCAAGGATGTCTTGTTTTTCCCAAACTGAAATACAAATGCTTTAATCTGCAACAGACTTCTCTTTCACTGTAAGTAAACAAAACATGTGGGGTGACTAACTCTGTTGGAATACACCTTCACGAGAGGATAAAATGGTTTAAATGTAAGTGATATCTTTTTTCCTTTTAGGGTGGGGTTGGGGCGGGCTGGTGGGCGGGTCTTAAGGGGGCGGGTACTGTCGTGTGGTTTCCGGAATTGCAACTTAAATTATTTCCTGTAGTTTTATGATCCATATGGTATGTCTCTGTTGTCTGGCAATGTTATTTTCTTATCTCATTTTTCTAAATCTAAAAACTAATGTTTGAATTTTAAAACGTTGCTCTTGAGAACCTTGTACTTAAACTGACAGTGGAGAACCAGTTAAGCTAATTTCAGTGTGGCATATCCATGTACCCGAACACACCAATTTTGTTACAGATACCACTCCAGCTGTTCTTGCCTTAATGGTTCTGGTGTTTTCTTCATGTTTTCATTTGCAAGGTGAGGGTTGTTTTCAAAATACGCTCCTCTAAAATGTCTCCTCGAGGCATATCGGGAGGCTTTCCACATCAGGGTGAAGTGCATGTTCATTTGAAACACGGTATCCACTACCACTTTCACAGGCACAGCCCGTACACCGACAGCCCATTTCTTACCCTGTAACGTTTGCTACACCCCACCGAGTGCGCAGAGCACAGGGAGCATGTGTGCGTGGACGAGTGTGCGCGTGCGTGCGTGCGTGTGTGTGTGCGTGCTTGGCGAACAGCTGTCATGTCAAGACCAGAGCCTTAGTCTGAAATCTTGCACAATTTGTAAAAAACTGTAATAGGAAAAACAAAAAACATTGTATTTAAGGCACAGAGTCTTGTTTCTACTTTCCCAACATTTGCTCTCTACTAATTGTTTTGATTAACTTACTTTTTTCTCTTGTGGCCATTTTAATATTTATTCTGTATTCTTTTTGTATATTATAGGTAGATAGTGTGTAAGTTTGTGAGTCTTTCATTTTGAAGTCCCGAATGTGAGTACTGTTTAAGTTAGGACTGCAATTGCTGAAAGTTAACTGTGTAATCTGTTGCTTACATTTTTGAAAATAAAATTTTACATTTTGCAAAACCTGTTCTCACTATTTACTCTAAAAAGCACCGGCCTGGTCCCACGCTTGGTTTAGCAGGCCCAAAGTGAAATGAAAGCTCAATTAGCAGGGAAAACATGTATAAATATTGACCGAGGCAAGCTAACAAGCTTATCTTTGCTATTAATGATCGCTTCGCATTGAACTGTCATGATTAGTCTCTCGCTAATATGTTTCTGTGGCCTGTTTGTGTTCATGTTTAATTACTGTAAAAACACCCTCTTGTCTCCTCTCTGATATTACTCCCCGAAACGAGGTTCACTTTAGCCATTATGCTGTTTTGCTTAGTCACTTTACCTCTTCAGCTTCTCCGTTTCATTTTTTGGCTAATTTCGGACTGTGTGGAGTTTGTTTGGATGCCGCTTTTCCCTTGTGAGCACTGCTGAAAGTGATGAATTATCTCTGCATTTTACAATACAAAAACAGAGTTTTTCTATGTTAAATGTTACATTTTCAATGCGTATTTCGAGCTGACCTGAAAAATGCTTCGGGTGGGCATGCATTTGCTACAAAATCACCCACTGTTATGATGTGAGGAGTGTCATTAATAGCACCGGGAAGTTCTTCGTTTAACTGCAGCCTTCGTCAAAATCCATTTAGGTTTTGTAGGCGACTAGGGATGCTTTCATTTGAGTCCATTAGCCCTTAAGTAATAGGACACTGGTTAGAACAGATCCTGCCAAATATTTCAACAGCCTTGGATTTTATGTAAACACCCATAGAAATTTTGACATATGTAGGACGCTGTACATTGAAATTAGGTTCCTGAGCCATGCCTGGTGCATTTATATTGTGATTTTAGCTGTTGTTTCCTCTGTAAAGGTCAACACTGTCTTAAGACCTCGTGTCAAAATTATATAATCAAAAGTGTCAAGTAAGATCAAAGAGTTAGGACTCATTTGGGGCATTTCCTGTCTCTCTGATTCATGTCTTCAAGATTAAATTATTTGATCGAGCCAATTAAATGACACAACTTCCTATGGGTTTGACGCTAATATACAACATATGTTCTTTTCTGTTCACATTGTGTTGAATTTGTGTATAGCAAACCCCTCGCTCACTAATAAGCTCAATGAATGTGAATTCTTTAAACTGACTTTTCAGAGGAGATATGGGAGAGTCTTCATTTGTATTACTTTTTACTTAAAGGTGCACTAAGTACTTTTTTCTTTATGTCTTGTTTAAAACATGACCTATGAAATGCAAATCTAAGCAAAAGACCACCAAGATTCATTTACTAGTGCCATTGTAGAAATACATTATCCACAGGCACATTTGTAACACATTTATTAATTCTGCAACCAAAAGTGTTCAGTAATGGGGGATTATAGAGATACTGTAAAATCAATATTCAGCTGGTCATGTGATGTCAACATGGCGACCACCATGTGTAAAACAACTAGACCAACTAGAGCATATATGACTTATGTGAGTGTAAAAACATGTTCATTCACTATTCATTTCTAAATATTAGTGTTAAACCTCTTTTAAGCAAAAAAAAAAAAAAAAAAAAAAATTTAATGCACATTGAATGTTACTTAAACGGTTTCTCACTGTGATTGTTGTCTCCAATGGAACAGAACATTATACGGAATTTGCATTTATACACTTTTAAAAATAAAGGTTCCAAAAGGAGTTTTTCCTAGCAATGCAATAGAGGAACCATTTTCAGTTCCCCAAAGAACCTTTCTGCCTTTTCTGTAGTGTGGAAAATATTTTAATAATCTGAGGAATCATACATTATAAAGAACCTTTTGTACAATGGATTAGTTCCAGGGATTTTAAAGGTTCTTCATAGAACCATCGATGCCAATAAAGAACCTTTATTTTGTGTACTGCAATTTATTAGCCATCCATATGAATTGTAATTTTCTTTTATTTTAATCAGATTTACTTAGGTGAACATAAAATGGCAACCTTTCTTTGTAATCCTTTATTAAAGTACGATAACCTCCATTCTAGCTTAACAAAACCCTCTTACTTTTTATGTGATGCCCACTTTTCACAATCCAATCAATTGCAAAATACTCATATTTTTCTTACTGGATATTCAATTTCTCTTATAAATACATAAAAGTAAAATGGGTTGCGAACGCTTTTATGTTCATCTCATTGTTCATGGGCCGTATGCAACAATGCACTGCAAGATGAGAATCCTGTGTGCATCAAAAAACATTTTCTACAATTTCTTCTCTGCAAAGGACATGATGTATTCTTCATCTAGGCTTACAGTTACATTAGATGACATTTTGCAGCCTTCCACAGCAGAATAACTGCCAATTATCCTCTTTGACTAAGCTTCTGCAGATTGGCATTTTTCTATTGCTGCCTTTAGTGTCCAATAAACCTCAAACAGACTTGTGAGAGTCATGCAGTCCATAACATGGCTGACCAGCCAGGCTGCTATAATGCATGCAGAGGGCAGAGGCCCCTCCTGTAGCATGCTGATGTACTGTGACGGCTTTATGCACGTGTGTTTCGTCAGTTCATTACCCAACGTGCATGAGGCAGGTGGATGGGGAAGGGGCGATGGGGGAAGTTCATTACTGCACTGTTAGCTCAAGCTGTAAAGCAAGATTGGGGCCACAAGGTCCCCGTTTCTCTCAGCATCCCTGGTGAAATATCACAGAGCCAGCTAACAGTTATCAATGTTTCAGGAGATGCCTGGTGCTGTCGAGTCAGAGCTGGAACAGCAGAGGTTTATTGTAGCTTTCGAGGGGGCAAAGAACTCCTCGAATGTAGCGCTTGCAGATCGATACCTAAAGTGAACAATAATGGAGAAGTCATTGTGTTCGTTGTTAAATTTGTGCCCCACAAACAAAATTGACTCGATGCTAACTACAGCAGAGGGGTTCAGCACTGTGGTTTCAATCAATCCACATTCTGCAGTATAAAAACGCAAATATTAGCATTACTATTGTTAAATCTGAACTGTGTCGCTTTTCCGATTATAAAATACTCTGTTTGCATTAGACACTTCACTTTTAACAGAAATTTAGAACGTGTCAAGCAGGGTTTCTACATGAAAACCACTGCATCATGACTAAGTTTGTTGACAAGCTGTCCAGAAAAAAAAAGCCCCGTCTGCTTCAGTCTGAAGATGTCTGGATGGGTTTCGAATGCCCTTTATCTGGAAGAGAAAATGCATGGCGGAGTGCAAGATGGAGGTGCTTGAATGAAAGGCTAATAAAAATCAAGATGATGATGGCTGTTCCCTTGGGACCCACTGCGTTGCTGTATTTATCATCATTTTCATTCCTGTTACGGCCCACCGGGGCCTTTGAATACAAATGATCAGGTAGACCGGACCATAAGTATGTGTGCATGACTAGATCCTTGTCTCAAAAAGTCTGCATACTTAGTTTTATCTGCCTGGCTTTGAAAAGTATATCCCTGCTTTAAATAATAACTGATTAAATAGCGGGATATAAATAGAAGAAGCTTCAAAGGGTTCCTGCAGCTTATTTAAAGAGACAGTTCATAGATCTAATGAAAAATGGTCATTATTTACTACCCTCACTTCGTTATGTCTTCAGTGGAACAAATCAGGTGAAATGTATCATAAATAGTTACACCAGTAAGTGGCGTCAAGTACCTGTCTTTATGAGTGAATCATGGATTCATTTAATCAAACGATTCATTCATAACACCTTTTCATTCAGGAATGAAACAACTGACTGTCATTATGTCATTATACAAGTGACACGTAAGTGAGTAACTGAATCATTCATTCAACCGATTTGTTTAAAACCACTGATTCATTCATGAACGAAACAAGTGACTATCTTTACGTGCACGATTCATTCAAAAAAACTGATTTATTGAAGAAATTACCATTGTGCTTGCTTGCAGATTCATGTTTTGCATTTAAAAATATGATTTGACTTTGACAAAACTAAACAAAATAACTTGCAATATTGTCTAAAATGTAAGTTACCCAATTTTATCTTGTTTACTTAACTGTTGTAGCAGTATCACACTTGCAATATATCATAACATACTATCATAAAAGTTGTCAGTGACTTGTATTGTTTATACACTATATTGAATTTATTAATATTTGAATTAGCTATTTTCAGTTATCAAATTTGTAGTGTTTTGTCAATTTTTATTAGTTTTATAATATTTCTATTTACCTTTAATTTATATTTCAGCTTTAGTAATTTTAGTACTTTAACATATTTTATCTCAGTTAGTTGCCAAGGCAACATTTCTAATTTTCATTAAAAAAAATTAAGTTTAAGTTTTTCATCTAATATTAATATTTAACTTTATTTCAGCTTTATTTTAATTAACGATTTCTAATAGTTTTACTTTTAGTTAACAAAAACAACACTGACATCCAGGCTGCATACAGATTAAAAAAAGAGCTAGTCAAAAAAATAAATAAATAAATAAAACCTACTTGTGTTTAACAAAAATTACCTCTGTATGAGTTTGGAATGACATCAGAATAAATAATGACAGAACTTTCACTTGTAGCTCTTTAAATACATTTTTTTGTTGTTGTTGTATCTTATCTGAATGAAGGATTGAAATGTAGTTTAAAGATACTCCCCATTCATCCCTCCCTCAAGAGTTACATTACACCATCCCTGAGGAATTCAGACATTGTCAGATCACCAGTGCCACACTCAGTAAGGGTGCTGCTTATTTTCCTGACATCACGTTGACAGAGGACATTATTCATTTATTCTCCATCATTTCCTTCATGCATAAACAGCGATTATCTACTGCAGATCAAAGATCTTTCCTATAGCTGCATGGAAACCTTGATTAAAATCTAAACGTTTGCTTTTGCGTACCAACTACTGACACGTCCCCTCAAAACCCCTTTAGGGTGACTAGTGAATCAACACACTGCCGTAGATGCTTCGCTCAAGTCTCTGAGAGAGCTAATGGCATTGTATGTTATTTAATAAAAAAAATGAGTCAGTTTACTTCAAAGACAGACAAATTGATATGATAAATGGGAAGATGTTCTTCAATGTGCAAATTATTCGACACTGTATGTGCATTACAGCAGTTCACTAACGTTAGATCAATGTTTCACAACTAGTTTTGCTTCAGTACCCAGATTTTACATTGTACATCAAGTGGCGAGTACCAAAATTGAGTAAAATTGAATTTCGATGGTTTCATGCTCTCGGCAGCCAATAATTCACCTTACAAAACACATTGTGCTCGACACAAACCATATTTATCCTCATTATAAGTGAAGCTGTATTTACTGTAGTTTGGGTTGAATTTTCTTTTACCTTTTATTCAGAGTTTTTGAGGATGAAGATATATCACACAACCTGTCGATGTCACCATGTGGATAATTTTGCTGCATCTGTGTCAAAAAACTGCACATTTGATTGGACTTGACATTAACAAGAAGATATGAGAAGAATCTTCACCTTTCTATTTTATAAGTATCAAGTCTATTTATCTTTCTATCTTAAATATGTCAATATATCATGCTTTTTCCTGCTTTCCACAACCAGAATAGACCCATTTTGGGGTTGCAACTGCCCAGTCAAGCAACAATGCTTTTAGCACATGAGTGATGATTCTTATGTGTTAAATGTTCAATGGTCAGAAATCTTTGTCATCTCATTTCCAGCCTCATGTAGTACTGCAACAAGCTGATGTGTTTAATATGCGAGGACAGGATGTCATTTGCATGTCATTTCTTTCAATTACAGTGACACAGAGTCCAATGCTGAGACGGCAGAAAGAATCAGCGTAAATGGGACATACAGTACAGGCTACAAGTGAAAATGCTTCTATTTTATAATTGAATTAATTAATTTAGGCTCTTTAGCATTTGAATCGAATCAGAAGATTATTGCACTGAAATACTAATGACAGTTTATGTGAATTAAAATGCATAGTGACAAGTTTGTCTTGAGTGGGCACTTGGTCAAAAAGTAGGGAAGCACATTTCCAACACAGAATTTAAATCATAGCTATTTTTATCTCCACAATTCTGAGAAAAAAATAAGAATTGCAAGATATAAACTCAGAATTGTGTGATAAAAGCTCAATTTTGTCAGATGTAAAAGTCAATTGTGAATTTATATATCACAATTTGGACTTTTCTTCTTAGAATTGCGAGTTTATATCTCATAGTTGCAAGTTATAAGCTCGCAGTTGTGAGCTAACATCTGGCAAGTCAAAATTCTGATAAGTCAGAATTATGAGATAAAAAGTCACAATTATCTTTTAAGTTTTTTATTCTGTGACAAAAACAAAAAAAATCTGAATTGCAAGTCAGATTTGCAAGATATAACTCACAATTGCAAGTTTATATATCACAATTCTGAATTTCCTTCTCAGAATTGACTTGCCAGATGTTTTGCAAAATGTTACCTCACAGTTTCAAGTTTATAACTTGCAACTGCGAGATATAAACTCACAATTCTGAGAAGAGAAGTCTGAATTGTGAGAAATATATCAACTTGCAGTTACGGGGGGAAAAGTCAGAATTCTCACTTTTTTTCTCAGAATTGCAAGTTTACATTTCGTAATTCTGATCTCGCAGTTATTAAAAAAGAGAGATAAACTAAAAATTACCTTTTTATCAAGCTTTTTATCAAGCAAAAACAAGCTTCCATAGAAAAGAGCTGACTAAATGCACAGTCAGATTTGTGTGTGTGTGTGTGTAGTAAGACACCAGGATATTTTAAACATGATGGACTGACAGAATGTGTTGAGTGGCTGACACTGGGATGATATAATCCAAAGTATGGACTGCAAACAATCTCTCATTCTCAGTGAAAGAGTTTGTGGTTCTTATGTCATCAAACGAATCCTGAAGCAGAACTCAATCTCCATCAGCATACACACCACTGAAAGTGAGGGTATCCTCATACTTTTGGACCCAGCTGGAAAATGAGGAGTTTGATTTGTCATTCTAACCAAGCAAATTAAAATCTGACAAACTCATGGACCTGTGCATGGCAGATGGGAATCTGAAACCTGTACTGAAGAGGAATATGAATATATTCCCCCAATAGGAAGCTTTGATTGTGGTCAAACCAGCAGCTCCTCTCTAACTACCACATGCTGGTTCTGGTTGGTTTTGCCAGCAATGTGTTAAAATCCCAGAAGGATAAAACAGGCCACCGCAAACATTTTCCCTTTGCTTTATGGAATATTCAGAAGCCACTCAGAGAAGGATAAATTCAGATGCTTTTTTCCAGGAATGAATTGTAGCTTTAAAAACTGATTTTTCAAGCTCTTTATATAGCATCTGTGTATACTCCATAGCCAATAATATGATTTATATATTTTGTGTACCTTTATTTCTCTTTCTTAATGCACTAGGCAAAATTTCATCACATTTTCTGGTGTGTTTTCACCCTAGAGTAAATAATGACTATGGAAATTTAATAATGAGACATAATATTTTATCTTTAGAGTTTAAATGTTTGAATATTTGAAGTGATGTTTGTAATGCTATCAATGCTCTCCAATACAATTTTAATGTTCCATACAATACTTACACATTCTGCAGAATGCAGTTGATATTATCTGTTTTATTTTTATTTATTTATTTTTATTTTATTTTATGGTCTATATATAGTGCTTTATAATGTATTACTTACATTATTTCTTTTTAAATTGTATTTTAAAATATATTTTTTAATCATTTTTATGATTTTTTTTACATTGTTATTATCATCTGTTTCTACAATATATTGTAACAAAGCGAATTTATGTACAGCACATCATTGTCAATATACTGCACAGTTTGCAATTCTTCTGTATGCATGGAATACTCAAATTATTAAATGCAGTATTCATCTCATTGACCCACTATTTGATTAATCTGCCTCATCAAAACATTTTTACCCAAACTAAGATTAAAAGAGTCATATTTCCTTGAATGCAACTCGCTTTATTAATAGGTGACATCATTTTAGAAATGATAGGCATCACGTAGTACACTAATATTGTATTATAAACGTGGTCTAACTTGACAATTTATGGCTCAACCAATGGCGTGAGTTTGGGGTGGGATTTCTTGTTTGACTGTCCAATGGGAGATAGGGGGAGAAGTTTAAGGGTCTGTTTGAAAAACCTGTTTCTGCTTTTTTATTTGGTGCCACTAGTGATTAAAAAAAGTACTAATCAATATACTTTAGTGTATTCATTTTATATGTTAGTATATATTTTTTGTTATTTTTATGAATTATATCTGCTTATGATGTCATCATATACTCAAAACCCGTAATTACACACTTCATCTTAAATATGAATTTTGCAAATAGCCATTCCTCTATTTATATTATTAATACACCATGTTTACCATATGGCTTATATTATGCATGTTTGTCCTCCATGTACAGCCATTAGTGCCTACTCACAGCTATTAACCTATGCCCATACCTTCAAGCTATTTCCATTTTTTTTATACATTTTTATGAATTACGTGTCTAGCACTGCTTGTAAACACTTTATGCACAAAGACTCATTTATTGGTCATTGTCTCACTCAGAATCTCAAGAAGAGTTGCTCTCTCTGCCTGAGAAACTAGATCAGCGATGATGGCGTTCGTCAACTGACACAGATTAACCAATTATCACCGCGTCACCTTATAAACCTCAGCGTAATTAGAGCTCTACCCTTTTGTCATCCCAAATGATTGTGTTTTGGAGCTCGTGCTGGTCTGATTGTGTTTGTCAGCCATGCTGATGATGCAGAGAGCTTGTGGTTTTGAAGCATTAGCCTTACTGTATGTGTGTCGATAGTTTCCAAGGCAACTAACTCCGCTGGGTGAATAATGCAGCGTTATAGAGTTGTATAAGAGCCTCTCTTGTTACTGTAAGCTGACAGCATCAGGGACGAAATAAACGTATCATTACCCCCTCTTTGTTTAACAGAGGAAAACATCTACTGTCCCTGATGTGTTAAGGCCGTACTGCTCAGGGGCACAATGGTTCAGTGCAGGGTTTGAAACTACAACCTTGCAATTACCAGCTCAGTGTATTGGGATTGTAAATTTCTACATGGAAAAGTGCAACCGAGCTACTTGCAATTTGGAAATTGATGTGGAAATTCAGAACACAAGATGCATGAACACAATTAGTGATAAACCTTTGAGAAAAATCTTAGTTCGGAGCAAATTAAATGCATAAATTAGTAAATTTAATAAATTTTCAGATATTAAATGACAGCTTAGCCAACATTTGCAGACAGCCATGCATAAAACATGGAAAATGATCCTCATGCACCTGCACAACGAATGCTAGCACTGAATAGCATCAGGATTAGATTGCTAGGAGACTAGCTTTATCAAACAGCTATAAACCTAAAAGTAATTAGCTTTTATTTCCTTCTTCCTATCTTACAAACATAAGTCAATGGAATGCCTTTATGGTCACAAAACAGTGATATCAGGTATTAAAATCCTAAATCTTAGCATTAGATACTTGAAGGAAACCAGTTTTGTACTTGCTGTGTTCCCTTCTCAATACAGCATAGCCTCAAGTGGCTTTTAGCTTAATACAACAGTTACCACTTAAATAACAAGCAAACATTTTTCATTACAATGTATATTACAATATATAAAAACAGATTCATTACGTGCCTTCCATCCAGTGGAACATATAGTCCCTGAGGTACAAACAAAAACATTTGTAGATGTGCAGTGATATACATATTAGCAATGCTGGTATTACAATTTATTTTACAGTACATCATCACCTGATGAAAGCGACTGTATATCTCAATGTACCTTAAATCAGTATTTATTTATTATTATTATTTATATACTATTATAGTATTTATTACTATTTTTAATTATCTTTTATTCATAAATATTTCTACATTTTATTAAATATTTAAAAAATACAATTTTTTCTTTTAGCTTTATTTTTATTTTTAATGATTCATTTTATAGTCTTAATATTAATAATATTAGTTTAGAACTTTTTTCATTTCTTAGTATTTTTAAGTTTAGTATTTATACAGTTTAGTATTTAAGTTTAGTATTTATAGTATTTATTACTATTTTGAATGATCTTTTATTCATAAATATTTCTACAGTTTATTAAATATTTTACAAATATTTTTAACACTTTTTTTTTAGCTTTATTTTTACTTTTAACAATTCATTTTATAGTCTTAATATTAATAATATTGGTTTAGACCTTTTTTAATTTCTTAGTATTTTTAAGTTTAAGTTTCAGGTACATTTTATTTCAGGTACAATTTTTAATTACCAAAAATGATTTTTATAAGCTTTGCAATGTGAAATTAAAATGGACCCTTTTAACTTTGTCTTGGTCTGAACAATTCATTGATGTGCGTTTTTCCACAGAAAGTATATTACAGTATCTTTTTCCACCTCCAAAACTATTTTCCTTTTTGGTTGATGTCAACTCTATTTTTTTTTAAACCCTGTCACTTTTTAAAAACCATTTATTTCCTGATGGATATATATTTTTTTCTTTTTAATATCCAGTTACACAGAAATCTGTCACATTATGGAAGTAAAATTGATTGCAAATGCAGCTTTAAAAGTCTAAAATACATCCACTGCTTGAATCCTTGTTGCTGTGATTTTACCCTTCTTGAGGTCCACAAATTACAATTTATTAACGTGTCAAAAGCTTCAGAACTGATCTGACTTGATTTACAAGCATAGCCTTTGAAAACCTTGAGGGTTACAGTGGGTTAGACCCATCAATGAGGATTTTAAGAGCCGCCGCTGCCATTTCATTTATGCGTTTACGTCTGTGTAACACATTCACACAAAGAGGAATCTCGGATGGGATTTTGCAGGGATTGTATCCGCATGCGGCGCTACACCCATCTGCTTGTATATTTCCAGATTGCAGACACAGTTATCATCAGATAAACCTGAAAAGATTAGGATAGTTCACTAAAGGTTCTGTACTTAAATAACCAGCGTCTCCTGCAGCGGGGGCGGTTTGCATAATCACAGTCGACACAATGCAAAGTGGGAGGGAGATGAGAAAAATAACCCTTCCTCTCCCTTCAACACCTCTTTCAGCAGCAAATCTTGCAGAGCGTGCAAATAAAAAAGCAAGTAGGTGTACTGCACACAAGCGTGGCCTTCAGCGTTGTCACGCCGCCATGACTTATCATGGCCAGAGAGGCCCGTTGGACCGAAGGGCCTGGAAATTACAGCGCCGCGAGATACCGCTGTGAGACTTGGCTGCGGATTCCAGCTCGTTCTAACAGAGCTATCACTTAAACCAAACAAGCCCTGTCAGATCACGGGGGTCAAGTGCACTTTGTGCTCCAATTAGATCGCAAATGGGACTTTGTACAATTACGTCCATGAAGCATCATAGCAAGGACAGCGCTATTCATCTATTCAGATGATTGCGGTGTGAAATAAACACTGCCATGGTGCTTGGAGAAGAATCAGGTGCGATCTGTTTGTGGACAGATGTGGAGGTATGTTTCCATTCACCTGAAACAACAGTCTGCCATATTGTGTTGACATTTAGAAATCAATGCTAACGGAGATATTCTTATGCTTTTAAACCAGACTTTGTTTGATTAGCAGTTTACCAGAGTTTCTTGTGGCATGGGGAGTGAAAGTAGCAATACTGCTGACTTAACCAATTTTCAATTGCGTAACAAAAGCTTAGCTGTTTTTAATAGCGTAGCAAGCTATCAAGTTATTTTTGCCAACACGTAGCAGTGTATCACTGTTTTTGTCACGTATTTGCCTTGCAGACTTACATCTGAGCGAGCTGATGAAATAACCTAACACAATTCCCTAGAATATCTCCCAAACAGAAGTTTCATTCATTTTGGGGGGATTGGGTTCATTCAGACTGAATCATCAGTTTACTGAAGCTATTTTACAGCTTTTTTTTTTTTTTTTTGGTACTGTATAAATATTTAGGTAAATACTGCTGTTTATCACTATTTATTAGAGTCTTTATTCATTTTATTAGTTTTAGTTAGTGAAAATTCATCTATAGGTTTTTATTCATTTTGGAAAAACACACGTTTCACATATTTCAACAGTGCATCTTGACTTATTAAGATTTATTAAGAATGTCTTGATTAATCAAGTTACAGCAACATAACAGCAGATCCCGTAAGAACCGTGAGGTAACACAGCTGTGCAGAGATGTCTCTTTGAAGGGATGCTTGAGTGAGCAGGATATTCAATTTTACAAATATATCTTGCTGAGTTTCTCACATCCATTCCTTGCATCATCAGAGACAGGAGCTAAAATGCAAGAAAACGACACAAGAAAAGGAAACGAGAAAGCACAACTTAAAAAATGACCACTTGGGCCTTAATCTACGTCTACTACATACGTTTCAAAATAGCTTCCCCAACACTGACGCAATGAAACAGAAGTTAAAAAGTTACAAGTTAAGAGTTAACACCTGTCTAGTCATCCAATCTTGGTATTTCTCCAGCAATCAAAAGCCTCCCTGACATTTTAGAAAGTCAGCCTAAAGAGGCAGATGATGATTTTCGGTAAGTGAGACATCTGCTGAAAGAGCTTCTTGATCATTAGCTTGGACTCATGTGTTTATGGGATAGGTAGACAGAAATGTCAGGTCAGGTTATGCCTCCGCTACATCATATTCAGCTGTCAGGGAGTGAATGTGAGAGCTGAGAAGAGCGAGAAAACAGACTCAAAGGATGAAAAGAAGCAACTTATTTTGAACGCATTAGCAAACGGGAGCAGAAGATGGAAGGGACGTGAAAATATGCTTTCTCTTGAAAGAAAGGATTTGTGCTTTTATTGTTGGTTTTATGGAAGGATTTTCCGGACTATTTTCAAATAGAATTGAAAATTGTATTTTCAATTGCGTTTTCCATATGTGGATGCAAAATTTGTGACATAATCCAAATGCAATTGCAAATAGTAAGTAAGTAAGTAAAATTGTATTTATATAGCACTTTCAAAGCTTCAACGCACAAAGTGGTTTACACAATATAAAAACACAATCATAAAAGAAACATTTATGAAGAGCTGTACACAATGTGATAAATATATTGAGAAAAAAAAAACAAACAAAAAAAATTACAAAGTATTATAGGCACATCTATACAAATACGTTTTCAATCGACCTTTAAAAACAGACAGACAGTCAGATGACCTAATATCCGCTGGCAAACTATTCCATAGTTTTGGAGCCCTCACTGCAAATGCCCTATCTCCTTTTGTTTTAAATCTAGTTCTTGGAACTACCAGCAAGTCATTAAAAGAGGATCTAAGACATCTCCCTGTTTCAGAAGCTCAGTTAAATACAAAGGTACCAAGCCGTTTAAAGCTTTATATGTCAATAAAATAATCTTGAAATCAATCCTAAAATAGACAGGTAACCAATGTAAAGAAGCTAAAACAGGTGTAATATGATGATATAACTTTGTTCGTGTCAATAGTCTAGCTGCAGCATTCTGCACTAATTGTAACCACGATAAATTACGATGGTTCAACGAAGAAAACAAGGCATTGCAATAGTCAAGACGGGACGAAATAAAAGCATGAATAAGCTTCTCTGTATCATTAAAATTTAAAAACCGTCTCACCTTGGATATATTTCTTAACTGATAAAAACAAGATTGAACCAACTTCTTGACATGGAATTCAAAGTTTAAATTCGTATCAAAATAAATACCCAAATTTCTTACCACCTACTTTGACAGCTTTCAGTGTAGACATTGGAAATTCAAATGCAAAAGGAATTGCGATTCCATTTGAGTTTTGGCAGGTTATATGCGCGGTGCAGAGAGAGTGAAAAAGCAAATGTGGTAATTAATATTGCTATTTAAATATGACAGGCTCATAACTCGTAAGACACGGGGAATACAGTTGCAAATGGACTTTGCTTTTTCATTTGAAATGTGGCAGTCACTGTGCGTTCGCAAAAGCGAAAATGCAAACGGTAATGCAAGATTTGCAATTGCATTTGGATTATGTCACAATTTATGCGTCCACATATGGAAAACGCACTGCTCACTGCTCCAGGTGTATGTTCACTACTGTGTGTGTGCACTTGGATGGGTTAAATGCAGAGCACAAATTCCGAGTATGGGTCACCATACTTGGCCACACACCACTTCCCTTTTTTTTTTTTTTTAAATTTAATTTTAGTTTAGTGATTTTTCATCATTTTGTTATGTGCATTTGCCGTTTTTATTAGTTTAGCTTTATTTTCATTTCAGTTTTAGCTTTAGTAATTTTAGTACTTCAATTTGACCTTAATTTATTTCACTTAGTTGCCAAAGCAACATTTATATTTTTTGGTTTATTTATTTTAATTAACAATACTTATTTTAATAGTTTTAGATTTAGTCAATAATAACACAAATGCACAGCTGGATTTGACTGCATGGTTTGTGAAATTAAATGTTTATTATATATTCAAAGATTATTTTGTTTAAATTATATAAATGCATTTTTGCTGAAAGCTGACAGTAGATGAGAAAATATTATAGTTTACTGTTCTATTAATAATAAAAAGCAAACGGTATAATACTTTTTCATATACACTTTACTTTAATAGCTTTTATATCAGATACTCATGCAATATACTCATCCAAACATGTTTATGCAAACGCAAATGCTTAGCTAATGGGTTAAAAAACTGACTGTAGAAGCAACCATTTTATAATAATGCCTACTGTATGTTGTGACGACACTGAAAATGCAACATAATTGTATTGTGTTATGGACTGCACTCATACATCCCCAACAAAGCAACACATTAAAAAATAATATGAGTGCTCATGAGATGCTGCAGGGCCATCTCAGGTGAAACAACCTTGTTTGACATGAACCTCACTGCTAACAGATGTTAGTGCTTCTTTGCTTTTAACATCTATTATTCTTAAGGGAGTTTAAAAGCTGTAAACACAGATGCTGTATATATAATGGATGGATGTATATACTGTTTATCTGTAGTTTATGTGTTAAAATTACATCAATATGTATATGTTTATGTATGTGTATGTGTGTGTGTGTGTGTCTGTGTGTCTGTGTGTGAGATGAAAAAATAACAAAATACAAATTTTTAACACACCCACCCAGACCTACGTAGATCATCTTACATTTTATGGTTGCCATTTACTTCCATTGTGTGTGTGTGTGTGTATATATATATATATATATATATATATATATATATATATATATATATAGTGTTGAGGCATCTCATGACAGAACTTTCATTTTTGGGTGAACTATCCCTTTAATATCCCTTTAATATCCACGTAAACCCCATTAATATTTAATATTTATTGCAGTGTAAATGCATTCATCCCACCTCTGAGCTGCAAGAAATGGTCTGTAAATATTTCTAAATACCACTTAAGATGCAGTTGTCAATGCATTTCTTTCTAAAGCTACTTGTTGTAATGTCTATTTGATGCTTTTCTTATATAACCCAATAATGACTTTATATTTTGGGTGGTAATTTCCCAGACAAATTTGATGTGTGATTAATTTGCAATTAATTTGATTGATTAGATTAAAAATTTTAATCTCTTGACAGCCCTAATATGTGTATATTATTACACACACAAATACATATATTAACTGTATATACTATAGCATAGCATGTAAACTAATTTGATAGTTCAAGGGGCGGCTCTCAAGTCAAAAACCTGTGTTTGGTTCAAGCAATTGTCTGTGGTGCCCTGTCCCAACATGCATCTCTGTCTCTCTTATCTTCTGGGACGAAGCTCCAGCAGCATGTTTGTGCCAGGACCTCTACTCAAGATAAAACTGAAGCAAAATCCTGCTGCTGACAGCCTCTCGGTCTCAGATAAGCATCCCGTGTCAGCAGGTCCTGCAGGGTGTTTGCTGGAAAAAAGAACAACGAGAATTAATGGAGACAAAATGGTTACGCCACAGCCATTTTTTTTTTTTTTTTTTTTTGCCGTCTACTAACCCCAAAACCTCCAACTGATGAATAGATGCTTAAACAGATAGGTCACTGCTTTCTGCTTCAAATTCTTAAGAGAAACTTTATTTATTTCAAAACACAAATATAAGCTCAATGAAAACAAGCCGAATGTGAATGTTTGCTTCAGAGGAAGGAGTATTTCCACTGCACACTTAATCAATACACTTCTTAGTGAATTAGGCCATGCAGACAGGGCCGAACCGTCAGCACAGCAGCTCTCTGAGCCTCAGGGATCTCTGGTCTATCTGTTAATGTACAGTTGGCTGGCTGAGCCAAACTAATCCTCTTCAGGTCCATCCCTAACATTGACTCAGTGTTGTACAACATGCTATTATATCACAACAGAGGAACTCTGCTCTATTACTCATGTGGGTGTGTGTCGTTTTGGAGATTTGAGCCTGGTGGAGTGGGTGCATGACCTTTTTTCTTATTTTTTTCAGTTAAAATCCATAAAATGTCATTCTGCAACACATTTAACTTCTTTAATGTTCTTTAATATTATTGAATAAAACAGGATATTCTGTTGGTGAGATTTGATTGGATAATTAAAAGTATATTATGTTTGGTTGGTTGGTTGGTATGTTGCTCGGCCAGTATGGTTTTGTACTGTGTACCATTTCAAAATACTTGAACACAAAAAAAAACCTTCATGGATTCTTTCATTCAATAAAACATTCATGGAATCTTTTCATTGCACAAAAGGTTCTTTATGGTGATAAAAGGTTCTTTAGATTATTAAAAAGTACTTCACACCAAGAAAAAAATGGTTCTTTTAAGAACTGCTCGCTGAAAGGTTCTGCAGGGAACCCAAAATGTTTCTTCTATGGCATCATTGCGAAAATCCATTTTTGGGACCTTTATTTTGTAGCAGCTCAACTTTGAAGTGTAACATTCAAACAATGCTAGTATGTTTTCCAGGTGTGTGGTTGACAACTGAAATGACTATTTACTGTTTTTTACTCACCTGGTTAATTAACTCATGTTGGAAATTCCACTCATTGGTGCATTTTATTTTGAGTTTTATCTAATCATTGTCTGCAGAAAAAAAAGGAGAAAATGACAATTTGATACAATAATATGTATTAAACTATTACTTTAGCATGGTAAGACCAGAGACATTATTAAAGTAAACTACCATTCAAAGGTTTGGGGTACTTACTTTAAAAAAAAAAAAAAAAAAGAAATTAATACTTTTATTCAGCAAGGATGCATTAAATTGATAAAAAATGACAGTGAAGATATTTGTAATGTCACAAATGATTTCTATTGTAAATAAATGTTGTTCCTCTGAACACTATATTTATCAAATCAATCTATCAATCTTAAAATCAATCAAATCAATCAATCCTGAAAAAAAATGTATCACCATTTTTTACAAAAAAATTAAGCATCACAAACTGATTATAATAAATGTTTCTTGAGCAGCAAATCTGCATATTTGAATGATTTCTGAAGGATCATGTGACACTGAAGACTGGAGTAATGATGCTGAACATTCAGCTTTGATCACAGAAACAAATTACATTTTAAAATATATTAAAATACTTATTTTAAATTGTAATAATACTTCACAATATTGCTATTTTTACTGTATTTTTAATCAAATAAATGCAGCCTGAGACAAAAACATGAAAAAAAGACCCAACTTCAATTTTAATTTCTTGTTATTTTTAAACACAATTATGTCATCAAAACTCATAATATCTTACATGTAAAGAGCTGACCAACTCTTACAGACTCAAGTATGAAAGCCAATATCATCAAGCAAAAATTTCCAAGGTCTGTCTGAAACACCAACACATTCGTTACACAGCAAGCATTTGTAGCAACATGGCACCACATGCAACGTTTATCTCCGATTACTTTGACCACATAAACTGAGGTGGAAATTACACGACCCATTTCAATTAACTACAGAACAACAATAAATGTTCAGGAGGAACAGGCTCTTGACTCAGTGATGGTTTCTGCTGCGCGCTGACTAAAACTGACAGGGTGCGAGAAGCCTCGGTCCCTTCTGCTTAAAAATGCACACACAGTTGTTTTTAAAAGATAACTCCGCTGATGAAGGATTCTGGGCCGTCCGACCCAAATCACTGCACACTGATATTAAGCATTCGGCGTATAAACTAATTAGAGTACCATTAGCACCCGCCCTTCCCGTTCTCTCTTAATACATTATCACCTGTGCAGCAAAAGCTGGAGGGCCAAAAAAAGAGAAAGAACCATAAGAAAGAAGAAAAACATGCATTAATCATCTACGCTGAAATCCAGGTTGGTCTAAACATGCAAATTTAGAATATTGTTTTTCCATGAGTGTTAGCTAATGCTTTGCAGCTTGCTAGTTAAAATGAAAGTGTCCTTCTGTTAAGCACATATGTTTAAACCTTGCTCAGTATAAAGAAATGATTGCAAAAAAAGTAATTATGGTTTGGAATTTAAACGAGGAAGAAGAGGTGCTGCAAGAAACTGAACTAAAATGCTTATTTCATACCACATTAAACCCAGTTTTGTGAGACTTAGTCCTAAAAGTTTTCTTCTAGGAAAATGCCAACTTGGCATTGTCCTTTGACCCAGATCAAGGGCTGCACAATATAATGGTTATCTGCCATATTATATAATATTTAGATTTTTAAAGTAAAATTACATTTTTTCTTTTATTGTTAGATTTTATGTTTTTATTGTACTTTCAATTAAAGTTTTAATAATTTTCATGTATGTTTTTGTCATTTTTATTAGCTTTTTATTGTACATTTTCAATGTAATTTCAGATGAAGTTTTAAGAATTGTCTTGTGTGTTTTTGTCATTTTATTAGTTTTTTTATTAATTAGTTATTAATTTATGCAGAGTTGTTTTAGTATCCACTGAGATTCTATTTTTATTTATTTATTTTTAATATTTAATATAATTTTGTTTTTAATTTTACGTTTAAAATCATAAAATCAAATTTTATTATGTTGGAATTTACATTTTCATTGTACTTTCTATTGAAGTTTTAATAATTTTCTTGTGTATTTTTGTCATGTTTGTTATGTTTTTCTTCATTCAGAGTTGTTTAGTAACAACAGAGATACTATTTATTATTTTATATTATTATTATTATTTAATATAGTGAATTCACTTTTTTATTTTACACTTTCAATGTAATTTTAGATAAGTTTTAATAATTTTCTTATGTGTTTTTGTCATTTTTATTAGTTTTATTTAAATATATCTATATACTTTTTATTCATTTTTATTTCAGTTTACTTATTTATTACTAGTTATTTTAGTACCTCAATTTAAACTAAATTAAAATGAGGACATAAAATAAGTTTGTTTATTTCTCTTTTATTTTAGTTCAGTAACATTTATTTTATTCCAAGTAACAAAAACATTTTTTATTGTTTTAGTTTTAGTCAACTATAATAACCCTGTAATGAATACAGTCAATATTGCATATTTAAATTTGCACGCTCATTTCTGCTGTTTTTACATTTAAATTGCCTTTGTCATCATCCAAAACTCATTTAAAGTACATTTTTTAAACTAATAATTTAATAACACTGTTATAATATTTTGTAACTCACAAAATGAATGACTATACTGTACATTATAATGTTGTGATGCCTAAAATCACTTGTGACATTTAACATGACTGAATTTAGTTTTAATTGTTTTATTTATTTATTTATTTTTAATTTATTTAGACAAACTAATTTCATGTAATAATGTAACCGGCCATAACATAAAAGTAATTATCTGCCTACAGTATGGACATCATTTTGTATTCCACTTCTTTGATTTATGACATACTCACAACCATGAAAATAATTGCACAATGCACAATTTACCCACAATTAACTTCATTTCCTAAAGTACAGGTCATAGTGTCATTTAAGCTTTTTTAATTGATTTCAGGATGCAGCGGTTGCACTTTCATGCATCAGTCTAACACAAGAGTCTGCATGCACAGTTTAAAGCCCCACTGCTTTGTGTTTCATGTAATTGTACATGCTGAACGCTGTTCTGTTTTTGGCACAGCGCACACACTGTAAATAGCACTGGGAGCTTGTGCGGTGTAAGCCAGCCGCTTTGTTTTGCCAGGGTTTTGATAAAGAGAGTCTCTCAGCACTGATCAGAGGAAGCTTTGTTGACGAGTCTTTGTCGATTTATAACCACTCATGACATGAATCTTTATGAACACCCCACTGCTTTCCAAAAAACAGGCTGGACACGTACCTTCAACACACTATAACAGTCAAAAAGCCAACATATCCAAAGACCATCACATATATACAAGCCTAAAGCATCATCTCTGCTTCTGACCTATTTGTTTTGCACGCAACGGAGAACAACATTGCAGCTTCTTACATAAGAGCATAATTATAGTCACTGTTGGTGGTTTGTGATTGGTGCGCATGCTAAAACAAGGAAAATTGGAGGCGTTACATACATTGATGCTGTTTACTTCCTGACAAACCTCATTTTTTGGCTTGATATTATTGTTTACTCAGACAGCGGTGTTTTAAAAAGGGAATGCATCAACCTTTTATCCCATTCGATTAAAATGATTTCCAACACTTAACACACAACATCACGCAGAGCTCCATGAACCAGTGGGTGCAAAATTGTTCCAAGAAAAGATAATGAACGTGTATTTTCCTCTACTTCAAATCACAAAGTGCCATTTTACGTCCTTAGAGTGAATTACATAGAGTTAAAAAGTCTGAGAAACAAAGTCAACTGGCATAACAAACTTTTTTCTGTTTCTTTGAAACATTTTCCAAGTTATTTGTTTGGTGGTGTTTGAAGGCATGAGACAAAAGCTCTTCATATCTTTCAAAGCATCAAAAGGCCTTTTAAAATCTCTTGCTGCTACTATAGAGAGAATATAGCTTTTTTTTTCTTTCTTGACTCCCACCACTGTTCATTTGATGGGTAACAAAGGCAAATCATAATTTGAGCTGTGTTTATTCTGATTTGTTCATTTATATTTTTTTTCTACTTTGCATGAAAGCTAAATGGCATTAGAGTTCTTTAAACAAATTTAACAGAGTCATTAAAGGAGTAGTTAAACCAAAAATGAAAATATGCTGACAATTAACTCGCCCCCAGGCCATCCGAGATGTGTTTGTTTCTTCATCGGAACAGTTTGAGGAAATTTAGCATTACATCACTTGCTCACCAATGGAATGGGTGAATGGGTGCCGTCAGAATGAGAGTCTAAACAGCTGATAAAAACATCACAGTAATCCACAATGCGACTCCAATCCATCAATTAACGTCTTGTGAAGCGAAAAGCTGCAGGTTTGCATGAAACAAATTTCTCATTAAAGGCATTTTTAACTTAAAATCGTTGCTTTTGGCTAAAATATGAATCCTCTTTACATAATATTGCTTTCTTCAGTGAAAAAGTCATCTTGTCTGAATCAGGAGAGAAATATGCACAGATCAAAAACAGTCTAAAACGGTTCCAAGCAAACATAGTGGATTTTGATACAACAGTACAACAACGAATGGACTTTTTACTAGAGGAAGTGCTTAATATGGATTATGGGCTTGTATTTTGGCCAGAAGTTATGGTTAAAAGTTAAAATGTCTTGATGGATTTGTTTCTAGCAAACACACAGTTTTTCACATAATAAGACATTATCTGATGGACTGGAGTGGTGTGGATTACTTGTGGATTATTGTGATGTTTTTATCAGCTGTTTGGACTCTCATTCTGACGGCACCCATTCACTGCAGAGGATCCATTGGTGAGCAAGTGATGCAATGCTAAATTTCTCCAAATCTCTTCTGATGAAGAAACAAACTCTATATCTAACACAACTCTAATCTACATCTTGGGTGGCCTGAGGATGATGCAATTTTCATTTTAGGGTGAACTATCCCTTTAAATGATTTTAGCTGTTGTATATGTCAAAACGTCCATTTTGCACCTCAAAAGTGTACATCAAGCATCATCTCATATTTAGAAAAGATATGTATATTTTCCAAGACAGCACACCTGTCAAAACTGTCATAAATAATTCATCACATTTGCCATATCTGAGCATGTAAACGTCTTGTAGTGTCAGTCTGTTTGAACTGAAAAGATGTGATGTCCGAGCCAAAGGAAGTCTGGTTTGGATATATGGCATCCTGGAGGTGATTATGACGCCTAGATTTCACCTGACAACTGGAGATGTTTATGTGGATCTGCATCCATCCATTGTGGAAAGCAGGTAATGGAATGAGAGCTGATGGTGTATGAATGAGAGGCAGTAGGTGTGGAGTGGGTGTGCAGATGCATCACGCAGGGCGGCTGAAATAACACACTGCGTTACACCATCACTGTATCCTCAAATACCTTTGAAGATCTTATTCATCACAGTAATTAGCGCCCTTGCAATGTGATCATTTTCCACTCACATCCTTCATATGGTGTGAAACTGATCTATAATCTTTGTGAGGTTGTGACGTTAAAATCAACATGAATCAGCCTACACAACCTGTTTCACTTCTGTAATGTGACGTATTTCAAAATGAAACATGATATTCAATGAGAAATCAAGGGTGGGTAAATAGACTGTGGTAACTTGCCAATAGGGATGGGATTGTAAAGAATTAAAACATTTAGGGCCAGATTTACTAACAGCTTGTACCAGCGCAAACCGTCTTTTGGCGTTAAAACAGTACAGTTGAATGAATGTGATGAATTAGCGCTGAAAAGGCGTGGACAGTTATTTTTGTTCCTGACCTTATTGAATATGCATTTGTAGGAGTTTCCATTTTAGATGCAAAATTTGTGGGAGTAGAGTATTAAACTTACTAACGTTTGCACTCGTCAAATTACTGCTATTTACACCATTATTTAACTCCCAAAAAAGCATGTCTTAAAGCAGGCGGTAATTTGCACTGCTCTTGGTAGATTGCGCTGGTCACTATGGAATGATCTGGTTGTGTCTGTGTTCTTTAATGTGCGCATTTTCAGTAAATCACAAGCAGAATTTTCCCTTCCCATCGGCGCTTTTATGGAATTGTGCTAACGCTAATTTGCCCTTTAAATTCTTAACGGTTCCAATAATTGGTTCTTTTACAGAATAAATGGAAGAAAAATGCAATTCCAAATTTCAAAAATAGATCATGGCAACACTTTGATAGTCAACTTTAGACATTCTACTCAACTTTGCAACCACTGTACATGTCAGCTATCAGCAGTGTTGCCAAGTCTTGGCAACTGCGCTACTTTTATGCTGTTGCTGATGGTTATTTTTTAACACGCGAGTTAAAGCAATCTCCCTAGAATGCGTTTTTGACAGAGGGGGAAACCATGGGGAAAACACAATTGGGCTAGTTTTGGAATAGTTTCGATTTGGAATTGGGGTGGTTTTGTTTCGCAGACCTGGCAACCCTGACTACCAGTAATTAGATTATTAGTAACTAATTTGCTTAATATCTGCTAACACTTTATTTTGATGGTCCCCCAAAACACATTCTACTGACTATAAGTAACTCATGTTAACTTATTCTACTAGCTCTAACCCTAACAGTCTACTAATGCTCTAATGAGAGTTAGTTGACATGTAGTTGCAAATTTATGAGAGTTAGTTGCAAAGTTACTTATAGTTAGTAAAAAGTTGACTATTGAAACGAAGTGTAACCTAAATCATTTTAAAACATATCTTGCAAAAGGTTTATTAACTTTTTAGAGGTGGCAAAAATCCATAACAATACTGACAATCGCGTAATATGCATCTTCAACTACAAGTTGCCGGATATAAACAATCATTCAGTCAGTAAATACACTGATTTAAATCACAGTAATCAAAATGCTTGATTTACTGATACGAACAATTCATGTTCAGGAAATTGGTTTCAATCTGTTCACGGTTCTGTTTCGAGCTGTAGATTGATGACCTGTTCACACCAAGGAAGGATAAAGTTTAACAAATTGTTCATAATTTAAAAGAATAATGGAGTCTCCACCACAATTATAACGATACAGAGGAACGATATTGTTAGAATCACTTTCAGAATGATATATTCCAGCTGATGAACAATAAAAACATACATAGACAATCAGAATCCACCAACTAGTTATTGTTAACGATAGTGTTTTGGTGTCCTATTCACATCAGCGGATGAATCTACTTGAAAAACCCGTTAATGCAATTAAACGTCATTCGCAACAGTTAAGATCAAGATTGTGTGTTAAAGCAAACAAATTTGGTCTATTTTGATTTCATATTGTCTTTAAATGATAATTACATAAAGATTATACACACAAGGCTCATTTGTTTAGTATAAAATCATGTTTGATCCACTATTTTTACTCAGAAATTGCTAGTAATTTTACAATTAATTACTAAGAAACAGCATGTAACACTGAATTAAATGTGAAGTTTTCACATAGTATTTTCTTGTAAAACATACTCCACTAATCTTTATTTACAACTTCAAAAATAACTTTTTTTATAGCGCACAGTAAAAGGTTTACACGTAAAGGATAGTTTGAGTGCTTCTTTGGAGGCCTAACTGAGGCCCATTTGCAAACGAATGTGAAAAAATCTTCAGCTCTCCGCAGGAATCATCTAATTTACAGGGTGCTTGCTGTGACATATTAAATCAGTCATTCCTAAACATTCACAGCAGTGTGATATATGAGGATTTGTTGAACTGCATCCCTGATGTACAGATATTGCAAATTTCACATGCGTATTTGTGATGTTTTATCCATTTTCTTGTTGATATGTGTGCCAACCCCTGCACGCTCCACCACGGGAGGCCGGGTGATTAAAGGTGTTTATCAGCTGGAGTGGACGGTTTGCCAGCCAGCCATCATAAGATCCATCATTCAGAGCGGAGTTCAAGAGCGCCGCTGATCCACCCCGCAGGCAGCGATGACGGCGAATGAGGTTGACACAGCATGGCACACCTGTTTCACTGATCTGCTTCAAAATCAACAAATGACTGGCTGCCAAAGCCAGCGCTATTCCCCCATGACGGGAAGACTGGAGGCCAGCTCTACCGAGGTACTAATATTTCAAACTAATGAGGTTCTGCACTACTCGTAATTATACTTTATATTCTAAAGCAGCTTCTGTTGCCCAGGGTCTTTCATAGGATTGCACTGCTAAAATGCGATTTGTAATGCGGATCTGATTAAAGTGAATCCTTATTATGCATATTCTTTTAAATTTATTTTGCTGCAAGAAAGATGCCTACATTATTCTAATAATGTGTAGTATGATGGGTGGAGCAACAGCTTGTACCTATCTATCATAAATCTATCTATCTATCTATCTATCTATCTATCTATCTATCTATCTATCTATCTATCTATCTATCTATCTATCTATCTATCTATCTATCCATCCATCTAACATCTATATATCCAACTATCTATCTATCTATCTATCTATCTATCTATCTATCTATCTATCTATCTATCTATCTATCTATCTACACTATATTGCCAAAAGTATTGGGTCACCCCCTTCTAATGAACAGGTTTGACTACTTTAGTAATTTCCATGAGTACAAATCTTAATGTTTAAGCATATAATGATATTCTAGGTAATTGTGTGCTTCTAATTTTATAGCAGCAGTTTGGACAGGACCCTTTTCTATTCTAACATGACAATGCCTCTGTGTATAAGGCAAGGTTCAAAAAGAAATTATAGATTTAGTAGAAGAACTTGACTGGTCTGCAGAAAGCCAAGTCCTAATCCAAGCTGAACACCTCTGGTGTGACTTTAAATGCAGACCTTGAGTCAAAAACTCTTTACCAAACACCAATAAGATGGATTTTAAAGAAGGGGGATGGTTGACTCACTAGGACAGAAGATCGGAAAAAATAACTCACATCCTGATATATCATGCTAGTATAGGCTGTAACCAGCCATAACTGTGATCCTGAATATGTCATACATGCACACACACATCTTACTGACACACACTCGACGTGTCTCTGCGGGAGCTCTTGTGTCTATTTGTTGTACTACAATCACAGTAGTGCTTGTCAGCACACACTCTCATATTAACTCCAAAAGCTGTTGGAAAGCCGCCCCCTGCCATATGACAGCTGCTTCCCCTGCAGCGTCTGCGTTTGCCCCCGCTAGCACTGCCTGCCGCGAGCCAGGTAGCAGCCAAAGGGGTGCGCAGACCCTGATCACATGGTTATGTATTTCTACTTGCTAGTCCCTTCTCTCTCTGCATGATTGCAATGCATGAGCCATTTCTCTGCCTGCATGGAGAAAGTACTAACACCAAAGGGTCAAAGAGCAATGTGACATTGGGTTTTTATGAGGCGAGTGGATGGCCATGCCTGGAATGAACTACTGTACATTGTTCACAGCTCTGCTGTCACTTCCTTCTCACTGTGTGCTCTGTTTCTTAATGTCTGCCACAACATATATTGCTGATATTTTAATGTTAGGCATGTACAGATGGTAGTGTTGAGGAGTAACTAGTTACATGTAATGGAATTACGTAATTTAATTACAAAATAGTAATTGTAATCTGTTACAGTTGCTGAGAAAAAATGTGTAATTAAATTATAGTTATATATGAAAATGTTAACGATTACAAAGGCGGTTTCATCTGAATTTTTCACACACATACAGATTTGATTGATTTCTTTCCCAAATTGCATTGACTGCTCTAAAATATGAGACACCAATGTTTCAGGAGTTTAGGACACAGAATAGGACATGCTTATTTGATAACTGATTTATTTCCTATTTGGGTTTATGTATACGCATTATTTTTTTGATTAACTGTTTTTTTCCCAAGGCATTAGATGCCAGTGTTTCCTATCATATCTATGCAAAGATTTGATTTCAAAAACAGTATCATAGCTATTTAACTATATTTTATTATTTTAAATCTGTATATATATATATATATATATATATATATATATATATGGGTTTTGGGTTTGATTCCATGAATGCATAAATTGATAAAGTGTATACTTTCTTTATATACTTTATTTATGAATGCATTGTAAGTCACTTTGGATAAAAACTGTGTCTGCCAAGTGCATGTAATGCACTTAATGCAATGATATTCATCAAAATGTAATGACATTGATACACTTTAGGTGCGGCTTGAGTGTCCAGTTACTTTAGGGGCCATTGGAGGTCTTCAAGAATGGTAAAACTCTCTGCAAAAAGATATTTTCAGTGGACAAAAGCCATTTACTCCAACAAAATTCACATTAAATTTCAAAACTAGACCAAAGATGACAGCGTCTGCATCGGTAGCCTTGGATGACTCCATGAGTCCTTTGAAAACCAGAGAACTGTCATTAGCTCGGGATCCAAAGCCCTAGAGATCCTCCAACCCAGTCACAATGAATTTGAATTTCATCTTGATGATTTAGTGCGAGGTTATTTTTTTTATTCCTAGACACCCCCTAACACACACTCCAGTCAGGCAGCGCTCCCTGTCTACTTATGACCTTCTCTGCAGCCATATTCTTCACCGAGCGAGAACACAGCCCTCAGCGAGACGCGGCTTCTCTCTCCAAAGTCTCTCTGTGCTTTGGCGCTTGTTTAAAATTTCCCACCGAGACAAAAGACAGGTTAAGTAAAGTTGCTTCAAATCCTCGGCAGGCAAGTTAAGGGTTCTTCCTGAATGATGATGATAAACATGTGCTTTTCTCTCCCTCAGATTTGATTTGCAGTGAACAATGCAGCAGTTTCCATTCCGCCGTTCCTCCCAAGTTAATATTTTTTCAACAAATTCTCCCTCCATGCACGACAGCCCAACTCAGGCTTGAAAAACAATGCTTAATTTTACAAGTCCCTATAGCTTTGGCTACAACGTGAATTATTAATCTTCCACAGCTTGCGAAGTCTTGTTTCAAAGCTTTGTATTTCCAGAGAGAGAGGGGGAAAATTTAATCAAACACTAAGAAAGAAGAGACTGAGGGGCGCTTGGAAGGGTGCACAAAGTCTTCAGAGACAAACTGTCGCTGTGAGAGGAGAGAAAAGGACAAGCCTGACCTCTGCTAGCACGCTTGAGCTTCACCTCAGGTGAGTTTCTGCAGCATGCGTCTCACGTTGTCATGTTGCTACCGCAGTACCGCATCTGTCTCTCTCTCTCTCTTTCCTGAGGCCTGCTCATGAAGGGAAATGTTATATTTAGCTGACCAGTATTTTGTTTGTTCACTGGATGTAATGGTGCCCTTGGAAGACTGCCAGATTGTTGCAGAGCCCAGTCTCTCTCTCTCTCTCTCTCTCTCTCTCTCTCTCTCTTTCTCTTTTTGTCTCTCATATATATGTATAAATTTATAAATATATATTTGACTGACTGCCTCAAACCTTTCAGTGCAAGACAACTGATTTATTGTGACACTGCCAGAGTAAAAACGCCATATCCAAAAGTACCAAGTTGACTTTGCATTGCATTCGCAAAACACTAATAATCTTGAAGAAACATCAAGTGTTATTGAAGAAAAGTGCATGTTCATTTAATCCTGTCGATCACGAAACACCTTGGTTGTATTAATATTATACATTCATTACCACTTTATTGAAAGGACAGTTCACCAAAAAAAATCTGCCATCATTTACTCACCTTCAAACTCATACATCTCTCTTCCATCTGTGGAATGCAAAAGGAGACATTTTGAAGAATGATCATGCTGCACTTTTCCATGAAATAGAATTGGATGGACAATCAAGCTCCTAAATAACAAATAAGCACCATAAAGGCATTATGAAAGTGACCAATACAACTTTTGCATTAAATTATAAGTCTCAGTCATCATTTACTCACCCTCAAACCCGTACAACTTTCTTTCAACTGTGGAACACAAAATGAGATGTTTTGATGAATGATCATGCTGCTCTTTTCCATACAATAGAAGTGGATGGGGACCAAAGACTTTCAAGCTCCTAAAAGGACAAACAGCACCATAAAAGAAGTTTTGTTTACAAAAAACATACCAAAAATTCATTATTCACTGAATATCCTACCTTGACATTTGTGGTCTCTATTCACTTTCATTGTCTAGAATGCTCCTTTGGATTCTTTTGGTACTATTTGCACTGCCAGAACACACTAAACAGAATAATTGAACATTTTGTGCCTGAAATGTCGATTATTTTCATATTAATCCGAAATATACAATGTATTTTTGTACACTGTAGTATATAAAATGGCACTGACCTCATGCTAAAGTCACTCCACCACCACAGCAAACCACATAAGTTTACCTGTGCCTGACTCAAGGATTATATCAAAATGAGAATTTATGAAATCGATATTTGCCATGTTGTTTTATCTGACACATATTTAGATAGTAATGAGCTCAGCTCACATCAGATACAGGCTTAATCGGATACATTACCTTGGCAATGCTTCTGCATGCATGGGTACAAGGTTTCGCCATGTAAATGCGCTTTAAGGGTCTTAAATGGCATTTGTTTTTGAAGGCAAATATCCCAAGGAGTCATTTAGACTTCAATAGACCCTGACCTACTTCTAAATGTGGACATGCTCAAAAGGAAACAAGTCAGTCTGTGTGTGATTGTTGTCATGATTACAGCGTAAAGTGCAGTAAACCTGCTGCCCTGGTGGCTTCTGACTCCGGGAATGAGATTACTCTTCTCAGAAAGCTTCTGTGCACTCAAAATTTGTTTTCCATGTACTCACATGTCTTTTCGCAGAATCTCTTCTCTTCATGCGAGAGATTAATGCAAGCGGACAGGAGCGAACAGCTGAATCACATTTTCAAAGGCTGCATCGCACGGTAGCGGGGTGACCACCTCTGCTCTGGCCTCGTCTGGTCACTGGACCACGTAGGCTTTTATCAGCACAATCTGCTCCAGTTTCCCTCGTGATGAGAAAGCACCTGGCCTCCAATTGGGGACAAGCTGTCCAAACCAACCGAGCTTCACCGGACCTCAATAGCGACACCCACAAATCCAACAATGCCGCCACTCAAATACAAAAAGCCTCAACTACAAACATTTGACTGTTAATCATTACGAAGATGATTTCCGTGAAAGAGCTCGGATTGAATTTGCTTATTTTAATTGGATGTATGGAAGGTAGCTCACATTTCCCAAACAAACAGTGGGAATTGAGCTTTGCCATTTTCCGAGTGCAATGAGTCTTATCGTACATCAACAAATGGAAAGTGCAATGAGGAAGAGCTGCAAAATCATTTACGTATTCATAGAGAATTACTCAACCTCTTCTATGTTATCTTACTCTGAGAGTTAGTGTGAAAACCCCACATTAATGTAAAGTTTTTGGACAAAAAAAGCAATATAGAGTTCTTATAAAAAAGTTTTAGCTTGTGTAAACAAATGATAGTGACCCTAAAAGCACCAGTACCTGCTGCTAGCTTAATGGAGCTTACAGTAAAGTTTCCTGCACTACACTGTAATTAGATTTTTATTTTTTGCTTTCCTCTGCCAACCTTCCTGCTTTGGTGGTGTCACAATGCCAATTTAAACAATTAACTGGCAAGGGAGATTCTTCCACACTGACCTTTAGACAACGCTCTCACAAGTTTAAATTTGTCAGCTAGCAATGTCCTACAGAGGATAAAAAGTACATGCACCATAGAAGAACTAGAAGAATTTTTTTCTGATTTTTAAATACTTATTTCCACCACATCTCAATGTACTGTGTTAAAGAGTATTATGTAGTGTAAATTATATTTTAAACACTTTTGCGATATAATTGTGCCTAGCATTTAAAGAATATAAAATATACAAAATAATTAGTGCCATCAAACAATTAATCGAGATTGATCGGATCCAAAATAAAAGTTAATTATTCATTTGACAGCACTAAAAATAATATTTAATAATATTAATAACAATATATAATAAATATTAATATTAATAATATTAATTTTTTTAGCATAATTACAGTTTGATAATTATAATTATATTATTATTATATTATTTCATTATATTATAACATTTTAATATTTTAATAATAATATAAAAAATATGTTTTTGCATAATTTGACCAAACTGCGGCTTGTTCACAAATGATAGACAATAAAATTATTCTGTTCACAAAGGATTTTTTACCTTGATTTTTCACATCACGTTTTATCTTGGTCTCCTTGGTGTCTTTTCGTAACTAAGTAAAGAAACAAACAAAAATACGGTATTAGTAGCTAAACTGCTGGTTGTTGTATAAAATGTTGACAACTGAATGGCAATTTGTAATTTGTTTAAAAACTGCAATCATTTACCCACAATAAATATCAAAATGGTTTATTTCAGTTTTGCTTAAAATAGTTTTAAAAATACATAATAATTAAGGTTTTTATCGTAATTTATTTTCATATTTTAAGACTGAATGTCTGGGAAGACAAAGGAAAACAATGAAACAGCAAAAATAATAGGTTAGATTCCAAGACTGAATTAATGCATCCTTCATATAACAAAACCTGTTAGTTTTAATAAAAATCAACCCCTGGAACTCCAAAAATGTCCGTAATTGAACAAACACACATTTATGTGCATCATACATCTGCAGGAGAGCCGTCGCAAATGGCGGCGTCGCTGAGGTTCTGTAGGCGGAGAATCACCGCCTCCTCAAGTTGCAGCTACGCTTATCTCAGTCAACAGGCTGCGGAGAGTCTGACACACGCTTTTGTCTCGGCCCACGTGCACTCCTTTATCTCCGTCTTTCTTTCCTTCACCCTCCTCTTCTTCTTCAACAGCTGTCCAAACCCAAGCACCCCTCAGCCTCTTCATCACCCACTTACACCAACTTTGCACGGCCAATTAGCATGTTGAAATCCCAATCAAAACAACGGGCTGTCAGCCTGCAACAGAACGACACTCAGTTACTCTGCCTCCATAATCCATACGCCTGAGAGTTGAGCTTTGTCAGTACAAATGTTCTAGCTGTGCTGATATCCGTGTGTTTGTCTGGAGACTTTCTGGATGTCTTGCCAACATACACCTCGACTCTCATGCAATGCTAAGATTATCTTATATAGATCATTCTGGAACGGTAATCTGTGAATTGAAGCCCTGAGGGCAAATTCATTAAGTGTACTATTGCTTTGTTCAGCACATTGTGTTCATTTACTCTAATAGGCTTAATATAGCTGTTGCTGATTTGGTGGAAATGGGACTAAAATTAAACTTGGCAACTGCGATTAGCAAAATTAGCAACAAGCAAGGGACATATCCATAGTGTGCTTAATGTATTGTTCAACGGCCGGTGTCATTATTATTAGCAGGCATTGAAGGCCAAAGGCTTTCTGTCACCTGCAAATGAAGATGTATGACACCACATTTCTCCCAGTTCAAGTAGCATATTGTGGACTGGAAAGTGTTTTTCTTCCTCCACAGATGCCCCAGCTTCATTCTGTATTCATTTCAGTGTACAAAAAAAGAAAAAACATCTGCATAGGGTGAAGGGCTTGTCATTGGAGGACGAATGAGGAGAGAAAGCATGTTATTTGCGTAAGCTGTCTCAGCATTAGCTATAAGATGGATTTCGAATCAGTAGCTTTGTGATCCCTGACAGTAATTGTTTCTCTGAGATACCAGACAAGATGAGACTCTTTCGGATTTGATAGCAGAATGCAAAACTGACACTCACCAAATGCAAGGAAAACGTTTTAAAAAGTTGAAACACTCTTAAAAAAGTTCTTTGTTGGGATCTATGGTTCCATTAAGAACTTTAAATATCTTTTCACTGCACAAAAGGTTCTTTATAGTGGAAAAAGGTTCTTCAGATTATTAAGAAGTTCTGTTAAGTGGTTCTTTTAAGAACTTTTCCATTCAAGGTTCTTTGGGGAACCCAAAATAGTTCTTTAAAGGCAAAACAAACAAACAAACAAAAAACAATTTTGGGAACCTATATATTTATGAGTGCATAATACATGGTTTAATTGAATTTAAAATATAATAAAGAACTACTATTGTTTAGCAAACAACGTGAAAATCAAAGAGGTAAAAAAAAGTCAATGCAATAGTTAGTTGAGTTCCTCAAACTGAATTGATTGGTGTCTTTCTACAGGTTTCAACAGGTTACACTAGAAGATGGCATAATTGAATTATTCGCTCAAGCGATTTGTTCAAAAACACTGATTTGTTATGAGTCACTCAACCATTCCCATTGAATCATTTAAAATCACTGATTCATTTAGTAATAAAATGAGTCATTGATTCATTCACTCAACTGATTCTTTCAAAACATTTCATTTAGTAACGACACTACTGTACTGAAAAAATTGGTAGTAAATTTCATAATTAATTACAAAGAAACAGTACATTGAGCATGAAAATTTGAATAAATAAAAATAAATGAATAAATAAAATAAAAAGTATATTCATGTAAAATGTAGTCCAGTATAGTGGAAATAGTTTTGTATAACTGCAACAAAAACAGACAAAGTAACTGGCAATATTTTGTCTAAAATGTCAGTTACTTAATATTAGCTTTTTGTTTATTGAACTGCTGTATTACAGTAATATCATACAAGTGAAGACACAAAGAGATTGGTTAATATATAATGTCTGAAACAATAACTGGCTCTGTTTGCTGCAAATATACAAGGGAAATATTTCTTTGTCACAGGGAGACAAGTGTTTTATAATGAAATCCTGCAGCATACAGTTTCATGGCCAGTAAGAAAACTTTATGGCCTGTAAATTTTCTCAATTCACCTGCTTTTGGCAGGTGAGTCAGAAAGTAATTTTTCGACCCAGCTTGTTAACTCTTTCTATTAAATATTCTGCTCTGTTTACCAAGATGGAAAGTAGGCTGTAACACAGCGGAGAGACAAATGGGCAAGCCAAGGAAGCGCCACAAATGATTTTTCAAAAGAAATTTGTACAACGATTCCCTCAGGTTGTGGAACAAGCGAGCAGATTTAATTGGGAAGATGCCCTAGAATAGGAGCTCACCTGGAGACAACCATTTTTTACACTCTTTCCTTGTGTCTCTCCCTCCCTCTCTATATTCTTTATCTCAGTCTGTCAGAGAGGTCCTGTAATCACTTCATCTGTTATCAGTCATTCCCACATTTTCTGCCATCCCAGAATGCTCGGCTCTTGGTTGAAAGTCTCCTCTATCGACAGCCCCGGGTTATCAGCAGCCTGTGAGGGAAGAGTTTTGCAATCATAAGCAAATCTTGAAGTAATTAAACTACTGTATTTTGTAATGTATTTTTATTTATATTGTAATTCATGTGTAGCATTTGTAACGACTGATTAGAGTTTTATTTTTAATTTAGACAAAATGCATCCTTAAGCTCTTCTTTGTCTCAGCAGTTGTTGACTTTATTCTTGGAATCAGTCCCAACCGAGTTTTGATGTCTTTTATTATATAATTTGTTTATCATCTTTAAAAGACAGTAATTGACTTGTTTTTTAAAGTACAAATATTCTCTATGGCTTTAAAAAAAACTTGTTTGAATTATTAAAAAAATAAAACGCCCTTCAGTCGGAAAGGAATCTGTATTATACTAAAGCGAGAAATAATTTGTTCATTTAGAAATGACACGAATTGCACCATTCTTAGAAAATTGGTTATTAAAACATTAGTACACTGAGAAAAATTTGGTGTAGAAACAATTTTTACTCAAAATTGCTAGTAAATTTGGTAACACTACTTTATGTATACCTACTTATCTTGTCGTAAATAATTATAACCGAATTTAAAATGCATAGTGTAACAATGAATTGATAAGTGTTATAATGTATTAACTGTGGTTACAATTATTACATTATAAGGTGCATTACAAGACATAATTAATGCATTAAAACAACTTTTATAATGCATTATACATAAAGGCTTTAAGTAAAGTGTTACCTTAAATTAAAAAAATAATTACAAAGAAATGGCCAAAAAACTTATTGACTTACACATGACATTTTTAAGACTGAAATAGTGTTTTCTAGTAAAATATAACTCCTGTTTTATTTACAATGTCAACATTTATTTATTTATTTAATTTTATTTCTGTCAGGATTCTGGACTGTTTGTGTCGTGTTTTGCCCCCGTTTCTGTTCCTGCTTGTCTTTATTTGGTCATGTTCCTGTCCTCGTTTAGTTTGATTATTTGTTGATTCCTCGCACCTGTCTGTCCCTCGTTATCCTGTGCATTTAAGCCCCATTCTGTTCAGTCTGTGTTTGTCGGGTCTCTAACGTCGTGTGCCTCTCCTGTTCCCAAGTGTGGATACCCTTTGTTCTCAGTCCCCAGTCGCTCCGGCTCCACCGCGGATCTCCGGATCTCCGCCTCCGCCTCGGTCGCCAGAGCTCCCGGCTCCTCCCTCCTTCATCACCTCCCTGGTCTCTGTCAGCCGGCCCCCTCCCTGGTGTCCGTCCTCCTCCTGAGCCTCCTCCCAAGTTCCCACCCATCCTTCCCTCTGTTGTAGCTATGGTGCGAGGACGCACTTTCCGGGAGGGGGACTAATGTCAGGATTCTGGACAGTTTGTGTCGTGTTTTGCCCGTTTCTGTTCCTGTTTGTTCTTATTTGGTCATGTTCCTGTCCTCGTTTAGTTTGATTATTTGTTGATTCCCCGCATCTGTCTGTCTCTCGTTATCCTGTGCATTTAAGCCCCATTCTGTTCAGTCTGTGTTTGTTGGGTCTCTAACGTCGTGTGCGTGTCTCTCCTGTTCCCAAGTGTGAATACCCTTTGTTCTGGATTATAATAAAGACTGTTCATTTGATCCATGGCTCCGTGTTCCTTCCGGCAGCATAATTGTGACAATTTCTTGATTTCTATTTTATTTATTTATTTATTTATTTTTTTACAGTGAAGCGACATAATTTGGTCTAGTTTAAAATTATTAACATTAAAATAATTCATCATTTGTATTTAATGGTGAATACAATAAGAATACATAAGTATTCCTTTAATCATATTCCTCAAAAGAACTTTTAATTTCTTTGTTTATCTTGGCATATAAAAAAAATAATAAACTAAACTAGCTTGTCTGCAGATGTTACAGTATAGCATTGTTTTACAGTATGCATCCATCACCTTGATTAGGAACGCTGTCCTGGATATGTTTTGTGCTGTCGGATCTGTTGACTTTGATTCGACTGTTGTCTTATTTGTTTGTCTTTTTTACATCAGTTCCAAATCCATATCATGACTCAGCCCACAAGCAAGCTGCCCACGTCTATATTTGCACTGACTGGAAAGCCCACCGTTAAGTGGGTCACATCTTAGGAAACTTTGGCCTGCTTTGCCAGTTGGACTCATGGTAATGAGGGCGAAATCTGTTGGCCCTTGCGTGGAGCTGACTCATAAGCGCAAGCGCCGCAGATTGATGCGGTCTTACCGAACTTTGGCCCGACTAGCCTTGAGCTCAGCGTGAAGACGGTCTGTATGACCTCATCGAATATCTTCATAAATCAGATAAGTTTGGACATCTTTGAACAGTTTCATAAATTAGATAAGCATAATTTTGTGAAATATTATTGCAGTTTAAAATAGCAGTTTTCTATTTTAATGTACTTTAAAATATAATTTATTCCTGTGAAGCAAAGCTAAATTTATAGCATCATTACTCCAGTCTTCAATGTCACATGATCCTTCAGAAATCATTCTAATATGCTGATTTATAATCAATGTTGGAAACAGTTGTGCTGTTTAATATTTTTTTGGGACCTGTGATTCTTTTTTCAGGATTCTTTGATATATAAAAAGTTAAAAAGAACAGTGTTTATTCAAAATAGAAATTTTAAAATATACACTACTAAAAAGTTTGGTGTCAGTAATGTTTTTATTTTTTTTATTTTTAAGAAATTAATACTTTTATTCAGCAAGGATGTGTTAAATGGATAAAAAGTGATAGTAAATACTTATATTGTTAATATTGTTAGAAAATATTTCTATTTTGAATAAATGCTGTCCTTTTTAACGTTTTATTCATCAGAGAATCAAAGAAAAAAGTATCACAGGTTGCAAAAAATATTAAGCAGCACAACAGTTTCAACACTGATAATAAATCAGCATATTAGAATGATTTCTGAAGGATCGTGTGACACTGAAGACTGGAGTAATGATGCTGAAAATTCAGCTTTGCATCACAAGAATAAATTGTATTTTAACATATATTAAAATAGCAAACCAATATTAGAAATTTCAATACTATTTCACAATATTACTGTTTTTACTGTATTTTTGATCAAATAAATACAGCCTTGATGAGCATAATAAGAGACTCAATTAAAAACATTAAAAATCTTACTGATCCCAAACTTTTGAATGGCAGTGTACGGAATCGGTTAAATGGAAAAGCTTGCAAAGGAAGCAGCAGTTTTATGACTTTGCAGCTGAATTAAATGAGGCATGTTGATGGCTTTGTGCCTAGAGTGATAAAAGTGATTTTATTTTATTTTTCGCGACGAGGCCTCAGCGGTACAGGTAGCCTCAGTACTTGGCTTGATAGGGCCTGTCCATTTTCAGCTCCCTTTTACTCTAGTGGAGATGAAGAGGGTGTGATTGTGCCGAAAAAAATATCCGGGAGTGCCTGTGCCCTGAATCAACCCTCGACAATGTAAGGTCAATCTCGACGGCTGGAGGGAGGAGGGGACGTCCTGCTAATCCAAGCCCTCGTCCGGCTCACATGTAGGGATTACATCCTCGCTTTACATTACCACGATCGCCCCCCTGCATCTCGCCGCTGACCTGCTCTCTAAGCCGGAGAAAGAACATGACCAAAACACATGCTTAATCACGCCGCATCTCTACAGCTGTTGCGTTTCTGTACTTGAGGAGTTGCTATGGTGACAGTCAGCCATGTTGGCCTTGATGTTTTCACAGTCCCCTCTATTTACGCTGTGTGGTTTGAAATGACTCAGGACGTTTCACTGTGCCGTGCAAATGCTTTTGACAGCACAGTCCACTGAAAGAGAAACTGTGAAGGTAATGTTTACGCCATGAAAACTTGAGGACAACGTCTTGGATTCTGATATACTGCACATCCTAAATCTTTAGAAGTAATGGTGTGTGTGTTTTTGTCAATATGATTGGTTAGTACTATTTTTCTAAAATTAGTATTTGTAAAAAGAAAATTATGAAGAATAATAATCATAATAATAATCATAATAATAAGTTGATAATTATTTTAAATATCAGTATTTTAAATTTATTTTGGCCAAGAATCAATCAATAGTTGCTATTAAAAATTATATATTTAAATATTTATTGCTAAAATTAGTATTTGGAAAATAATTGTACAAAAATGTATAATAGTAATAGTAATAATAAGAAGAAGAATAAGAATAATAATAATAAGAAGAAGAATAATAATAAGAAGAAGAATAAGTATTTGTAAAATGTAGTAAAAGTAAGTTGATAATTATTTTAAATATCAGTATTTTACATTTGTTTAGGCCAACAAATAGTAGCTATTAATAGTTTAATAGTTGCTATTAAAAATGTATATCTCGTTTAAAAAATTAAAAACTGAAATCAGTCAGATTCAATTTTACAAGTGCTGCAAATTTAGGCACAACATCAGAACAGTATGAAATGGATAATCATTTTGAGATTTGCTAAAAAAAAATTACATTTAACACAATAACTTTAATAATGGAAACATCAATTCAAATGTAAAAATGGAGGAAATGTGCATGCATAATTAAATATTCAATACTGAATGTTTTTTAAATCTAAGTCAATATGAATGATATGAGTATGTCATGTATCAATGCATCAAGCACAAGAAGACCAAAATGTGTATTAGAAAAGTAAATAGGTTCAATTTTGATTTTATGACTTAGCATCAATATATAACATAAATCATATGTTGAATGTTATTTTGTTGCTTTGTCAAGATTTTTTTTACTTTTACAATTCATACATAAACCATTTTCATTTAGAAATTGCCAGTAAATTTCACAATTCATGACAAAGAAATGGCAAGTATCTCACTGAATTACATGTGAAATTTTGAAGTGGAAAAAACTGAAATATTTTCTTGTAAAACATACTCCAATAATTATATTTAGTTTGATTTACAACTAAATTTAATTGCAAAACAATTATTTCACACTGGAAACAGGCCACATCACACTAACTTGATGCCATTTTGCTGTGAAAAGTAAACTGTCCCATTTATAAAATCCATTATTATACCTGGCATAAATATTACCACATTAACTCGCCTTGAAATGTTATACATACATCATGCTACACGAGGCTTTGTGTGATTCAGCCGTACGTTTCATCCATCACTGGTAACACACGCGCGTGATATCCATAAACAAAACCCAGCCTCCTGTGAGGCGCAGTAGATGTGAGGTGGCCGACACTCTCTGACAGCATCTCAGAGAAGGACCGCTGAAACCAGCCCCTCCGGCAACCCATTTATTTTTAACTCTCCCTCATCCCACCGTCTGCAAAAAAAAGCTCCCGGCTCTCCATTAGTGCGGTCACGTGGCGTCAGCGATGCACGGGCCAGTGGATGGCAACAAGGGACCAAGAGTCCCCTCTCCACATATCCAATCAACTCCTGATGCCCAGAACTTACATCTTCACCTTGAGGGTCTGTGGTTATATCTGACATTTTCATCAAACTAGCTTGGACAAGCTTATATTTTAAAAAGCTGGTTTCAGATATTTGACTAGATGTGCTGGCTGGTTGTTTTTTAGGTACAGCCTGACTAGTATTACACTGATGAGACCAAAAAACCTAAAATGTTTGGCTATGTTTACATGCATGTGGATTTATTAATATGGAGAGCACATTTTAGATATTTCTGTCTAGTGAGAATTTAATAAGAGATCTTTGAGTTCATACTGAGGATTCTGACTTTTGATTGCAGGCTTTGTCTCTTGGCAAATCTAGGTGCAATTGTGACTTGTGGTTAAGATCTTCTCTGCAAGAAAATTTGAAAGAAGATCTGTTCTTGTCTAAAGGAGATGAATATGAGATAATTTGGGTCTTTTTCTTAGGAGAAAATGGTTCACTCAGCAAGGTTGCACGGTTTACACAAAAATATTAAGCAGCACAACCATTTTCAACTGTGATAATAATAATAAGAAATGTTTCTTGAACTGAAATCAGCATATGAGAACGATTTCTGAAGGATCATAGTGTCACATCTTTAATGTTTTTGATAGTTTTGACATATGTATTTATGTATTTATTTATTTATTTACTTACAATATTTCAGGGTTTTTTTTACTGTGTTTTTGATCAAATAAATCCTTATATATGTGTGTGTGTGTATATGTATACACACACACACACACACACAATGATTTATTTGATCAAAACACAGTAAAAAAAACCCTGAAATATTGTAAGTAAATAAATAAATACAAAAGTCAAAACTTTCAAAAACATTTTTAAAAAAATGCTGTATATTACATCTGTACACATTAAACTGGTGAAATGTAAAGTAAACGAAATCTAAGTGAAATCTAAGTGAAACTGGTGAAATCTAAACCACAACAACAGCATTTCTTTAATGCTACAAGACAGCAAAGATATTAATGGACACGTTATCTTATTTATCCGGATTCTCAGATATTTCAGCTAAGAAAAAGATCCAAATTATTTATTTTTCATCTACCTTAGGCTTTCAGAAAAGATCTCAACATTTTAAAGTGTGCTCCAATTTACCAAGATACTTAATATGAACTCTCTGTACTAGCATTGCATAACTATGATGCCGTATTAGTGCCACATTAACAAATAAAAAAATCGAAGAATATGAGATTAAAGTCGTGATATTTTGAGAAAAAGTCAAAATTACGAGAATAAAGTCATAGTAATACGAGAATAAATATTTTGAGAATAAAGTAAAAATTACAAGAATAAAGTTGAAATATTTTGAGAATAAAGTCAAAATATTTTGACAATAAAGTCAAAATATTTTGACAATAAAGTCAAAATATTTTGATAATAAAGTCAAAATATTTTGATAATAAAGTCAAAATATTTTGATAATAAAGTCAAAATTACGAGCATAAAGTCAAAATATTCTGAGAATAAAGTCAAAATGACGAGAATGCCGCTTGAACTGAGGAGAATATAGCAATCTGTCACGCCACATTAAAGAGCATGAAAAACTTGACACATTGTTTGTATTTTGCTATAAAACTGACAGAATCTGAAAACTGAAACATTGTTTTATATTAAAAGTACCAAAAGCACAAAGCTATTATTGGGTGGCTGGCGCACTACAATTAATGAATGTATTTGAAGATATGAAATATTATTTCAAAGCATACTGCTGCGAGTATGACACATGGTATGATTTCTGCTAATAATCCCAGATTAATTCAAATCAGTTACCAGGCCACTAGAATTTCTCCCAGTGCTCCCAATTCAGGTCATTTGCATGCACAATATAGGCTATACTCTCAAAATATTATAACTTTAATCTTGTAATTGCTACGACTTAATTCTCATAATTTTGACTTTATTATCAAAATATTTCGATTTTATTCTCAAAATATTTATACATTATTCTCAAAATATTTATTCTCATATTGCTACGACTTCATTCCCGTAATTTTGACATTATTGTCAAAACATTATGACTTTAATCTCGTAATCTTAGAGTTTTTTTATTTTTTAACGTGGCTCTAAAACGCCGTCGTACATATCAACAATTGTCTCATTTGTGTCTCTATTTATATTTGTAAGGATTGTAGAAGAAATATCAAGTTAATACTTAAATGATACATAAATGTTGCTCCAGAGACTTAATGGAGTTCTTCAAAGCGCATCCAATTGGAAAAATAAAATTCCTGTGGTGGGAATGAATATTGCAGTTGACAAAGACGATGAGACAGAGCCCATGGATGTTCGACAGAAACATGACAGCACTGTAACACAGCATGTTTGTGTGTTTGCAATGCTTTATTTTGTCGTGCCGGTTTCTGGACTGCCAGCTGTGCCGTGCTCCAGTTTTAAAAGCCGAAGAATAGTCTCTCCAGAGAGCAAAATGCAGTCTTAGATGCAGGAGAGGAACGGACGCCCACTTTTTTTTTTTTAGCACTAACGCACTAAAAAAACAGCTTGGATACATTAACCATCTCTGGTTAATATTCAGAGTGTGTGGTGACCCTGATAGAGCACTGCATGAAAACTCCCACCCGTTTTGCCGTGACAGTCGTGATCTACGGGCGCGCGTACGACCGCATGCATGTGAGGCCACGGGTGTCTTTTTTTTTAATTCATTCTCGGAGCAATCAGGCATCTCAACCGCTGTGTCTATTCTGTCATTACCGCTTTAATGAAGCGTGAAAGTGGCTGGCTTGCTCACCTTGAGTTTGTGAGCGTGCGTGTGTGTGTGTGTGTGTGTTTGGGAGGGGTGAAGAGTGTGTCAAGTGTCCGCTGCTGTGTGTCAAACTGACTCACCAACCAGGAGAGGAGGTGGATTAGTTCATTTCTGTGGCAGTGGGTGGACTATCAGAGCTCCTCATGCGGTCACATCATCTCTTTTCCTCTAAGCGTGTGTCAAACTCTTCAATAGGTCCTTATGCAATGGCCTAAAAAGTGTACAAGCCGCTCTTAAAAATATATGAAAGCCACTGCATTCGAAAACAAAATAGCAAAACAAAGTGGAATGTATTTTTAACAAAGCAAGATGTTTTACAAAAATAATGTCTCTCATCTGAACTGAGCAAGAACATAACTGACCATGTTACCGACAAACAAATGTGGTGCATAATGGTCTTACTATTCGATTTAAGAAAATTTTTACATTCAAAGTAATTTGATTCAGCATCCTCATACCATCACAAGCTTGCTTTTGAATTTTCAGAAGTTATTTAAATATATATATATATATATATATATATATATATATATATATATATATAGATATATGAATGAAACCTGTTTCCGACTTTTATTTATTACACACTAAGGCTGCAATATATATTAATTTTATTTCAGAAGCACAGAAATATTTATATAAAATAATAAAATAATTTTATTTTGTGATTATAATATGTTAATTTTGAACACTTAGAATATATATATATATATAGGTAATTTCAGAAATTTAATGTCACACACACACACACACATATATATTATATATTTTTTATTTATAATTAATAGTTATAATTATATTATACATTTTATTTATTATATTTATATTAACTATATTAATAGTTAATTAATTTCAGATTGCCAAATAAATAAATAAATTAATTAAAAGTGCCTGAAGTACCAGTCCAGTGTGGCAAAATATAAATCTGGGAAATGTGCCATGTAGCTTACTTTCATAAATCTATTAAAATTCACCTTGTTGGTTCAAAATCACTGCTCAATTTGGCTCAGAAAAGTGAAATTTGTTCTGAGAAAAGCTCTAGTGGCATTTGTTTGCATTCAATGCCACTTGGGTTGATATTTTATTATCTAACACAATGATTTTTAAATGTAGCTTAACCATCCAAAAACGGTTTGGGCCACTGTATCGCTCTGTTCTCATCAGGTCCTATGGAGCCTGTGCATTTCTTAACGAGAAATAAGGACAGAGAGGTATAATCACATGGCTGTTCTTGTTCGCTCTCTCTCTCCAAGAGTTTTGGCTGTGAATCAAGCCTCCCCAACACACATTCTCCCTGTCTCTATCTATCTAAACGCCTGCTCTCTTGCTTTGCTGAAAGAGCGCTCCCAGGGGGCTCAGCGTTGTCTGGCTTAACGGAGAGGAAACTCTCTGACTAGGCCGGGTACGAGGCAGGAGGAGGGTAAGTGGCGCTTGGCTCGTGGTGCTGCTTTAAGTTTTTTCTCTCGTGTTCCCTGACTCCCTCTGGCCATGGCCGTAGAGCTCTGGGAGGTGTGAAGGGTGATGAATGGAACGGTTTGTGTTTTGGGAGGAGCGGCATTCCCTCCCCGAAACCTTTCAGCAAGACGTGCCACTACTCGTGGCTGGCCGGCCAGGAAAGAGTAATCCCAGGTGCTGCTGGCTGGTGATGGCTGGCAGCCAGTTTTTTGGCAGACTGCTCAACACAATGGATAATACAGTGTGACAAAAAAACAGGACTCAGCGATTCGAGATACATTTCTCCTTCCATGAGCCTTTGTGTGTCTGCTCAATGCAATGTAAAAATTGAACTCTGCAAATAAGCGATGGATCAATCCAAACCAGAGGGCAAAGTTTGAACCAATATTGAGTACAAATTCAATAAATCGAAAGCCTCTGCATTTATCTTCACTGTGTTCAATCCTTTGTAGGTGCTCAAACAGACAGGATTCCTGTCAAACAAACCTGAACCACTCCTAAAACCAAACAGAAATGGCAGGTTGATAAGAAAAATAAAATGTTTTTAATTACTTAACAGTGTGTATGTTCTTTCTTAAAGGGATAGTTCACTCAAAAACTAAAATTACTCCATAATTTATTCATCCTTAAGCCATCCTAGGTGTATATGACTTTATTATTTCAGAAGAGTCCATCCATCATTAAAAGTGCTCCACACAGCTCCGGGGGGTTAATAAAGGCCTTCTGAAGCGAAGCGGTGTGTTAGTGTAAGAAAAATATTTATATGTAAAACTTTACAAACCATAATCTCTAGTTTCCGCTAACTGTCGTATACACAAACGCATCGCTTCACTTCACTTCACTTCACTTCAGAAGGCCTTTCCCATTGTTATACATCTGAAAGAAGAAAGTCATATACACCAAGGATGGCTTGAGGGTGAGTAAATCATTAGGTATTTTTTGGTGAACTATGCCTTTAAATCCTAAAATCTAATTGGTTGATAAAAACACTGTTCCAGAATCGAAAAGGATGCCCAACTAAGCAATTTAATTCATGCTAAATGCAACATAAATAACAAAACGAATAGCCTAACTGTATCATATTATAAATATTCTTTTAAATTGCACTGCATTTATGTATCAGATTGCACTTAATTAAATGTTCAATGCTGAATGTTTATGTAATGTAAAATATGTCAGCCAGGGTCTAGTACCTTTGATTTGCCACCAACACAGATTAATCATGCTTAATGTTTTTTAAAATATCTTCAATGCTGAATCAACACTGACCTTGTAATGTAGTCTAAAGCTAAGTTTAAACTGTTTCTAAGTTACTGTCAAGCTAAGAATTGTGTATACATATAAGATATGCTTAATCACTTTTAATTAAGACTTTGCAATGGGTTGAATCAGAGTGTCAACAACTTGTCACCCAACATTACATTAACCTTTGATATAATATCTGGTTGAAAGGCCCTGAATCCTTCATAATTACTGTCATTTATATGGCATTGAATGGCATGAGGGACACGACCACCTTCTTATGCTCCATCTGTCCAATGTGTGATCAAGCAGCAAACTGCTGACTCAGCTTAAGCCGACATCCTACTATAACAGACTCGAAATAACTTGATTTTGGTCAGGTTGTCACACCTACCAATAACCTGTTTTTGCAGCTCTAATGAAAAGAAAAAAAGTTTAAATCAGCTGGTTTGCAGGTCTCTCAGCCTGGCCAAGCAGAAGTTTTGCTATAGTTTACCTGATCAAAAATGATGAAAACTTCTGTAAAACCATCAAATCAGCCGACCGAGACAAAAAAGAGAGCTTTTTCAGCAGGATGATACTCACCAATTAAGACTAGAAGACAGGAGACAAACTTGCAGATATTTCTCTCTCAATTCCCATCATGGATGCCGAAATAAGACCAGAAGCACCTTGAAAGCAATTATAATGGATTGAATTAGGATGCAAATGATGTTGAAATTTTACCTTGTGAAACTTATCTTACCTTGCTTGGTTTGGATCTGAGCAGGACAATGGCTTGTCAGTTTTTCAGTTTGAGAAGAAGCTCATAACATCATGCTGGATGACCTCAGAAAGGTCGGCAGGGCTATTAAAGAAGAAATTCACCACTGAAAAGATCGGCTTTTGATAAAAAATTGTCTATCTATGCAGTATAAAGGCCATTTTTTTTTGTTGTTGTTTTTTGATTCTGCATTACTAGAGAAACAAATGGACTGTGGCGTTACCTATTGTCAAAAACTTCAACACCCATAATTGTATGTACAGTGAGATCAAAGGTCAGTTTTCAGCTAAGGCTGGACAATAAAGTTTAGAGTACGTTTCCACAACATATACTACAAACGTAAAAGTTTGAAAAGTTTCACGTACATACACTGTGTGCCGAATTATTAGGCAAGTTGATATTCTGGTCTTATTTTTTTCCAAGAACATTTTACCAATTCCAAACTACATCAATCTTAATAACTACTATTGACTTTGAATTGAATCATTTATAAGTGATATAATTGTCCATGAAGGCTGGAAGTCAAAAACTCCTAATATTCAGGTGTGCCGAATTATTAGGCAGGTTTTCTTTTACAGATAAATTGAGCCAAAAAAAGAGAGAGATTTAACTCAGACTAAAAGTCAAAAATTATTAAATTACCATGAGAAGGATGCAGTACCCTCACTTAATAAAAATAGCATTCTGAAGTGTAGTGAAATGCATTAAGACTGATTTTTCATAGGTTTTATGGACAGATACGTTTTGAGTGACTCTTGAAGGACCAGCACCACATCCTCTTGTACCATTGTTTGAAGAATTGATCTTCCAGAATCTGGCAGTAAGTTTTAGGAGCTCATATTAGTCAATCTTTGCAAGACAGACTTTTCAGGATAGGAGATGGACTAAAAATGATCTCCTAAAACGTTCTGACTTCCACTTTTCATTTTATGCATCTGTTTGGATGGATGAGTTACAAGAATAGCCTTTTTAAATGAAACACTGAAACTCCATATGAGCATGTTGCTCGCATAGGCGTAAATCCAGGACAATACAGATGATGCTGGATCATTAATAAATTAGTCATGACAAAAAAAAAGATGATATCCGATGTATTTTCTATGAGCGATTATTAGGTTATAGCTTGTCACCCACTACAGCTAACACGGCGATAAGCCTGTGTGTGAGCTGATATTAGGCTAATATTGTAGACCTACCGATGTGTTGGGTTTTGCTCAATATGATGTTAAGTGGCAGATCAGTGGGCTTTATGCGATTGAATATCTAAACAGACAGACGAAACCTAAAATACATTTACATTTAGTCATTTAGAAGACGCTTTTATCCAAAGCGACTTACAAATGAGGACAATAGAAGCAATCAAAACCAACAAAAGAGCAACAACATGCAAGTGCTATGACAAGTCTCGGTTAGCCTAACGCAGTACACGTAGCAATAGGTTTTTTTGTTTTTTGTTTTAAAGAAAACAAGTAGACAGAATATAGAAAAGAAAGCTAGTGTTAGTTTTTCAAGAAAAGCTAGCAGTTAGAGAATAAATATGCAATTGATAGAGGGTCAAGTGTGTGTTTTTTTTTTATTATTTTTTTTTTTTAATACTATGGAGGACGCAAAATAATAATTATATGACCGCGTGGTGAACCATATGAACCGAACTCATATTTAAACACGGTCTCCATGCTGTTTACACATATCTATCCTTACAAGTACAATTTTAGCTGTATTATTTGTGTCCCCTTCAAAAATTGCTCTTGAAAAATTTCCCCCCCACTGTTAGATGAAATTTGCGCCCCTGGTTGCTCGTCAATAAAAGAGCTGCACGGCATCTTACATGACATGATAACTAAAGAACTTGCAACCATGTTAGTGTGCTGATTAAATAGAAGACTAGCGTGTACCTTTTAATAAATAAATAAAACTGTCCAGATTGCTATACACTGCTAGTACACATGTATTTATACCTGATCAGTTTGTTGGTATAAGTTAATAGGTTGATTCAGTGCAGATGTAAATTTTAAGTTTATTTTCTTCAGAATAAAGGTGTGTCAAAATAAAACTGAAATAAAAACACAAATATAATGTAGTATAATCATTTTAAATAGCCTAATGTGTAAACATACATAAAGCATGGTTCAGCCCAAGGAACCCTTTTGTGCCAAAAAGGGTTCTTTCTCCTTATATAGAACCTTTTTGGCATAAAGGGTTCTTTGGAGTTGAGTAAAGAACCCTAGGGTTCTATATAGAACCCCAAAGAACCTTTTTATCTAAGAGTGTGCTGACCCAATGAGCATTTCGCTGCCCAATAGTTATGCCCTAACTTTTCAAATTCTATTATTGCATTAGTATTGCATCCTTCTCATGGGCATTTAATAATTTTTGACTTTTAGTCTGAGTTAAATCTCTTTTTTTGGCTCATTTTATCTGTAAAAGAAAACCTGCCAAATAATTTGGTACACCTGAATATTAGGAATTTTTGACTTCCAGCCTTCATGGACAATTATATATCACTTACAAATGATTAAATACAAAGTCAATAGTAGTTATTAAGATTTATGTGGTTTGGAATTGGTAAAATGTTCTTGGGAAAAAAATATGACCAGAATATCAGCTTGCCTAATAATTCGGCACACGGTGTATGACAGTGTTGTCAAACAATCCCCGTTCGCACAGATCCATGAAAATGACTAAAAATGCTGTAAGCATGCCAAGCCAGTAGTTGGCAATGTTACTTTGTAAAGAAACACTATGTGCCTACACACATACTGTACCTATAGACAGAACATGTAATACGCATGTGCAAGACGTCACTGTTTTCACAAATTCAAATTTTTTGTAGTTTACATGGAGACAACAACAACTTTGTTTTCAAAAAATTGCAATCTGAAACGCGTTTTCAAAAAAAAAAAAAATTCAAACTGTTTTCAACTTTCAAAAAAAGTTTTCAAAATGCAGTTGTCATGTAAACAAACGACTAAAACGCATAAAAAGTTTTATGCTTTTAGTTGAAAACAGCGTCATGTAAATGCCCTGTCAAGTTTAAAGGTTATAATTGGACTGGGTTTGATCTGTGAGCATTTTATGTTATCTGATTGACTTTTGCTGATAAATAAATGGGAATATCTCAAGTTTAACTCAAGAAGACAATGAAACTTATAACTAAAGAGATATCATCCTTACTGCATCTCCAGTATGTACGCTCTCAGAAAAAAAGGTACAAAAGCTTTCAATGGGGCAGTACCTTTTCTAAAGGTACACTTTTGTACCTTATTTACCCCTAAAGGGTGCATATTAGTACCTTTTGAAAGTGTACGACCTCAGACACAACATTTGTAGGTTTTTTCCTGAGAGTGTAACCATAGAAGATTCAGTAATCTGATTGAAAGGATTGGTTGACACTGCATCCTACATTGTCACTGTCATTGACAGAGCATCGTGGGGCATCTGCGATCCGGCCACCCTCTTACACTCCATCTGTCCGATGTGCACTCGAGCGCCTGGACTGGAATCTCACGCGCCAAACTGCTCACTCAGCTTAATTGATCTGACGATTCGTGTTTAGAGCCAAGAGGAACAATTGCATCTTTGCCCAGGATTCATCCTAAGGGATCGATTTCATTTACTTCCAATCTTTGATCGGTGAAAGTAAGGGCTCTGACAGAGAGATGCATGCGTGTAACCTCTGAATCTTAATCAAGCGGAAGATCACCGGTCAGTTCAAATAAACATCACCGTATGGGACATTTCATCCCATTCTGAGACTCATCGTATGACCGTAATACATTTTCACCAGAAGATCTCATCAATATTTCATTTATTTGATCATGGATATGGTGACTAATGCCTCATGTTAGTATGTTAATAATTCTCTCCATTGGCTATATTGCGGTTTTACAACAGCCCGCAGTCCCGTCGTGTAGCTTTAGCTTCAACAAACATATTAATGTTGAATTGCAATTTCCTCGTAGTCACCTCGATTAATGGATCCCGCCGTCATTTCTGCAGCTCAGCGGTATTGAAGAGGTCAGAGTATTAAAAAGCCATTTTGGCTATACATGAAGGTTATATACGAGGTCACCAGCATGAAAGGAAATGTCTTAATGTTTAAGATCAACCGTGATACAATTGTCTTTCTCTCTTTTATTGAGAGAACACACTGTGCAAAAATGTACAGGAGCCAAAGACAAGCCAAGTGTATATTTAGCTCATGTAGGCTGGAACAGAAATTGCATTTTGTTACTTCAAGTCGATTTTCCTTTTCGGTTCTGTCAGGGAAAATTTGCTGGGCGACATGATTAATTCATGCTAAATAAAATGCTCAAATGTAATACACCAGAATGAGACACAATGTCTCAAATGACATGGCGTAACGTGCTAACTGAAGCGCTTGAATCATTTATGGAAAGACACACCGCGGTTTTATACATTGACAAATCTGCCAATTCCTGACAAAGACCTGCAGCATTCATCCACTGAGACTGACGAGACGTTGTTCAGATGAAAGATTCTCTTTGTCCTATTCATAGCTTTCAGTCACGTGACCGACGAAGCCTTGGGGGGCAAAACATCCATAGAACTGCTGCACAAGTGTGTCAATTTTTCATTTGTTTCCCAGCCGCAAATATTTAGATCACCTCTCAAAAGAATAAAACAAAGGTATTTCTGAACAAAATGCAAGTTTTGGCCATTTGCAATCCATATTAAGCACCCGCAGCAATATTTCAATCATAAACAGTGCGACAAAACGTTGCAAAACCACTTAAAGTTCCATAATGTATTTAAAACGGTAATATTAAAAGATCAAATTCAGTATTCGCCATATTAATAATGCATAGTTTACGGAGGCAACCGGAATATGAACGCAATCCGCTTAATGGTTCAGTGTTTTCCTTATAATGGTTTTCTATGGGAAACCATTTATTGTGAAACTTTGCACACTGCATTTATATTCTGGCTTCATCTTCTTGCCTGAACAAAATATACATCATCAATAAGATGTTTACTGAATCTCGCCTTTTAATATCTGCGTTTTACTACATTATTACTTGATGCAATCTGCGTCAAAAATAACTGGCAGTCAGTGGAGCAAAGCTTCGTTTTGCCCGCCAGGTGGGCGTTCCTATAAGGGTGTGACGTCACGTGAAAACTATCAATTGAGATGGATGAGTTTTGGGTATTGTGAGGTGTAGCTTTAACATTCAACAGGCATTAATCAGCATCCAATGCCGATAAATTTAAATACATCACTAAGATTTGACTCTTTATTCTCCATACCTGTCTTTTTCATTTGAAGCCTGACATGTTCCTTGATTTAGGCTGTGGCTGCCTCTCCAAACAGCCTCTTTATGAGACTCAGTACATCACATTGATTTCTGTGGGAATGAGATTTGTAGCGAGCACATCGCTCGTGCTGCTGATGCTGTGCTTGTCAGATGAAGGTGGTCGTGCACCAGGAAAACGAATAGAAGGATGGAGTTTGGTGAATCTGACCCCAATATCAGGAAAACATAAATTAAGTTGGGCTGCATATTGGCTGTATGGCGGTTACGGTCTAATGCTAGTTCCAGATGGTAAACCCACAAAGCACCCACAAGCCCGTTCACTGACTGTCTGAAGCATTTTGCACACAAAAATTGCAAGCACTGACTGAAATAACCGGTTACAATCTGATGATCCATCTCTATGCAACTTCCAGGAGTCAGAGTACATGAGTACACCTGGAGACAAAGTCATATTTTAGCCAGCTAAAAAAGAGTGTCCATAATAAATCTAAAAATAGTGATTTTTTTTTTCAAAAGGGAAAATCTAGTTTAAACACATATGCCTTAGAAAGGTACTCAAAAATATACAAGAATTTTCTATAGACCTTGAATACACGTTGTACACAACTTCATTATTATTTTCAAACCTCATCATTATTTTCAAAAAATAAATTATTTAATATATATTATAAATATTAATATATATATTTTATATATTGATAAAATAAAAAATACTTTTTGCTATATATATATATATATATATATATATATATATATATATAGTAAACTGTTTTTTTGTTTTATCAATTTGAATGCTTCAGTTATAGTTTGACACCACATAAACTAAAAATAATTATTGAACTGAATTAATTGAAAAAATAAAAAACAAAATATGTTCATATATACAGTTATTGTACGTATAAATTGTATTTTTATGCAAAACTATGTATTTTTATGTATGCAAAAAAATTGCATGTCATTTAACCTTCATTAAACCTTTAAAAAACTATATATTATATAAATGTTATATTTTAAATATATAAAAACTATATTTATGAGAACTGTATATTTTTGAATTGTTAATTATCAGTAATCAGTGTTTACAGTTACTAATTTTAGATTACTATTCACTTCCTTTACAATGATAGACATTTTGATCAACACTTTTCTGAAAATTTCATTTTTCCACATTTTGCCAACTATTACATATAAACCTGTCCTTAAATCCAAAACAAACAGTTTTTGACGTTACACTAGCAAAATTATCTGTTGAAGCTGGTTAACCAACATGACCTTGCTGGTTAAATTAGTCAAGAACCCTCTTTCAGAGACCAGCATCCAAAAGCAGGCCATGTTAAACCACTACAACAAAAGCCTAAGTAAACAATAAACACTTTTTCCACACTTTTTTTCCCTCAGTGTGGCAGTATTTGTCTTATACATTGTGTGCATGGCCGAGCAGGACATACAATTAATTAGAGCAATTATCCTCTTTGGAAAACATTTAGTCAACATTCAAATCAAATTCACTCAGCTTGACTGAAGATGCTTGCTGCTCTTTTTTCATGCTGTTGAATGGAAGAGTGGTATTTATATTTTATATGCCCTTTTTTAATGTGATGCTACATGCAGGTTGCGTGGAGGTGTACAGGTGTGCATAATTCATAGGTTTTTTTCTCTCTTATTTTTCTCTGCGGAGGAGGAAGAGGTGGATGGAGTCGTGTAGCCCACAGAAAGTCCAGAAAGCACACATGCACTGACTCCCGCAATAGTCCAACATCTTTAAAAGAGCTACACAAATTAATACTTGCATGCTTATTTGTGTTTGAGTGACTCAGGAAGCATTCACACACATTGGATGGCTCAGACTTCTCAATTATACATTCAACCGTCAGCGCTAATTAAAAAAAGCCCCCATCCCCTTTGTTGCACTTATCTTGTTCCTTCAGAATTACATGGCCTATTTTGTGAAGAATGACCTCAATATTTCATTCAAAAAGGTGAATGTGGACTAATTGGGTGTATTTATAAAAAGCTATGACCCTTTAATGCACTCTGAGACCGTGCACAGTTCTCTTTATTTCATCCTTTCTTCATACGTCTATATTATCATGTGCGCACACACTCGAAAAAGGCTCAAGCTGTTATCCCACACATGCAGACAGTCATACAAACCAGCTAATCTTCACTCTATTACTGCGAGCGGTTTTGATGAGCAATGGACGCAGCTACATTTACACACATGCATCAAAGAGTTTTCTTTAAAGTATAATTTAAAATAATAACAAAAAGAGTTAGAATAATAAGAAATAGCCAAAAATTTAAATAAATAAATATTTGTTGTATATTTTTAAAATAACACATTCAAAAATGTGCAAATGTATTATCTATTTTAACACACTGTCTTTTTATTTATTTATTTATTTTTTATTAAAACAATTAAAATCAAATGAACTACATACATGGATCTTTAACTACAAGTCATATGACCAACTAGTCAACATTTACAGTGATTTAAGTTTAATGAACTTTAAGTACTCAAAACGTAATGGTAAAAGTAATGGTAACCTGAGGTTTAGTAAGCGAGTCAAATTTTGATTCGGTAACCGCTATGATTGATTCACTGAATTGACTCACCAGCATAATTCAACTAGTACTTGAGGTCGTGAAAGCTTTTTAACGAATGAACGAATGATTATAAGAATCTGTTAGTTTTTGAAGGATTCATTACCAAAAAAAAAAAAAAATATATATATATATATATATATATATATATATATATATATATATATATATATGTCTACATGTTACCTGTAAAAGAGTCGTTCATGAGCTGCAGGTGTTCATTTTCATAAAGTCCTTCTTCATCGTTACAATAAAAGATAGGATGTATTTGCAGGCTTAGTTTCGATGGACAGTTGGTAAATATAAATTTGATGTAAAGCATCCTGTTTTACAGTAAATTTACTATTTACGCAGTGATAAACAGCTTCAAACAAATCAGTGCGTGAGTTACCTGTTCGAACGATTTAGACTGAATCATTGCTAATCCTTTTCATTTCAGAACCGACTCAAAAGAGTTCATTCATTCACGAATCGGGAATCTAAACAGAAATGCTGAAAACGTGATATAATAAAATATTGCCAGTATTACCAGTATGTGGGAATCTCCTTCGTCAGATATAGACCTGCTCAGTAAATTTTTTTAATGGCATTTGTTTTTACCAAGTTTTACTTGGTAAATCGGCATAAAATCCTAAATAAATATTTAAATGCTACTCTTCTTATAATAAACGTGCAGTCGGATCAATAGTGTAATCATTTGCTGATTTTTAAAATGATTTTGCTGATTTTTTTAATTATTTTTTATCATTTATTTATACTTTTATTTTTATTTATTAATTTTTTATTTCATTTTATTTATTTAAGAGAATAATTTATTTATTTGGAGAACCATTATCAAAAATTTCAATTCCTATGCTTCAGTGGGGTCATGCACCAGCCGAGCAACTGCTATTGAAATGAATGGGAATAGCTTTCTCCAGGTATTTTAGACCTCCTTGATGTAGGTAGTAGACAGCTAAGGGAGCTCATAACTTCTCTCTCTCTTTCTCTTTTCATGCTTGCAGAAGTTTGTGTGGGAGGCAGCCTGCCTTATATTTACTCAGTCAGGGAGAAAATGCCACACTTCGCTAAGGCCCCATTTTCAGGGCTGATCATAAAGGGAGTGGGAGCGAGCCGCTTCACCTGCTTTGACTTCTCTGATTACTGTTCAACACCATGTTTTTAAAGCATACTGGGAGATTTATGCTTTCTATTATAGAGGTTTTATTTATAATGCTTGATTTTAAGTATTTTATTTGCAGGCATAAAAATGAGAAATGATCATAACTGAAGCATCTTATCCACCGCACTAGAACAGCTTAAATCTTCCCCATCATGAAAGTATGGATTTATGTGTTTTCTTATGCCAGCTGAAAAATAAATAAATAATAATGCCAGGCTTTATGTTTTTCTTCACATGAACACTCAGCCCACAGACAGAAACACTTAATAATATCCACAAAACATTCACATCCAAGGGTCAGAACCTTTTTTGTTGATGTTGTTGTTTAGGTTGCACATGCTGTGTACAAAAATTTTTTTTTTTTTGTATATGAGTGTATTTTTGGCACATGCAAGTAAATAGCCTATAAGTAATACAGAAATACATTGTTATAAACAGAATGCCTTTTAAATTTTTACATCACAATTCAAGACATTTGTGTATATATATATATATATATATATATATATATATATATATATACAATAAACGAACCGACTAATTAACTATATATATGACAACACCTGAAAATACATCTAACACAATACATATCAATGGAAGTGATGAACGCAACGTCAACGCGAATTTTACACTTCGCCTTTGACCCCTCTGCGCTGCCGTAGTCCGGAGTCCGGAAGCATCATGGACATCGGGAAGCCAAAAACTCGTTGTCATAAACAAATGTAAGAATAATTCAGTTTGTATATGTTATTTTTAAACGAAGATGAATTGAATTACAAAAGTCAGTCGTTAATACTCACATTTTGAAATGTTATCGCGATATTTTCATGCTTTAAGAGTGATTACAGTCATAAAGTTGAGAGTGTCTGGTCTGTGTTGTTTATGTGGCAGTTTCACAGCTGACGTCTATTTATCCTGAACTTTGGCACTCGTATTGTATTGAACAGGATCGATCAACATACCTGTTATATCTGTTATGTATACATCGTTGTCAAAAAATCGCATAACCGTTTAATTTTGCACAACCATCATATGCTTAAAATATCTGATCTCCACTCTCTTAATGTATGTATGTATATGTAGCTGAGACCGGGGCTAGTTGTCACACCTTTCACTTAAGTTACAGTCAATATTTCACAGGGTTGGGATGTTTTTTTTGTTTGTTTGTTTTTTTTTTGTTTTTTGTTTTTTTTTTATAAAAGTCAGCATCTGAATAGAAACTGTATATTCTGTATACATATAGTTTATACAATATATTCAGTACAAATAACTGTATATTCTGTAAAAGAAATATGCACAAATGTGTAGTAATTGGACTTTAGACTCAAAACTTTGTGATTTACCTGAATGACACACACACACACACACACTCAGTTTTCTGAGCTTGCATGCATTGATCAGTATATCAGTTATATGATTGTGTTTTTGATGTTTTTGTGACTGCATCACTTTAGACTTTAGTACTAACAATTATTTGTTATATTACTGATTTTAGTGGAATGCATCAGCATTATCTTTCCTAGTCTTGGAGGAGTGAGGCCTAATCCTCTGTGATTATACTCAAAAATGTCAGGCCAAGAGGAGTCGGACAAGGGTGTGGACATGTGGTCCTCCCTTCGCTGTCTGGGGTATCTCTCCAGCTTCAATTTGCTGGTAGCCGTGTGCTTGGGAATGTACGTACGATGGGAACAGACTGCGGAGCCCATGATTCTGGTCATCTTCATCTTGGGTTTGTTCGTTTCGGCCATAGCTTGTATCCTCTACTACTACTTTTCAATGGAGTCAGCCAGTTTAAGTCTCTTCCACCTGTGGTTCGGCTTCCTGCAGGGACTCCTGTGCTTCCTGAACAGCCCGTCTTTGGAGAACGACATAAAGGAGCAGGTTACAAACTACCTGTTGCTCGCTAGCGTGGCTGTTCGGACGCTCTGGGCCCTAACTGAACGTCTGTGCGGTAACGCTACGTATAAACCAGTCGTTCTCTCCTCGTCAGAACTTTTAGAGCTCCTGGGATTTGGGGTCGCAAGCATCAGCTTGGTTTTCCACAAATCGCTGGCCATGATTGCTCTGACGTTATCGTTAATGGCCCTCATCGTGGACCTTCGCATGAAGTCGCCCTTGGCTCTCCCTAATCTAGCCTGCTTTGCTGTGATCACCGCCGTTACCTTCTTCCAATCCTTGGAGATCCAAACAAACCCCTTCGTGCTCAGCTGCTACCTGGGCCGGCTTATCTGCGAGCCTCTTCTGGACGTGTACTTCAGCAGCTTGTCGGCGACAGAACGCTGGAAGCAGTTTCTCTCAGCCGGTCGTCTGTGGAGGAGATTTTCTCTGTTCCCGCTGGCATTCGTTGAGCTGGCGTTCTTTGTGCTCTGTGCCTTGAAGCTGGGTAACCTGAAAGTTTGGTACCTGGTCATCCCTGGCTTCTGTGTCTTTGGCCTTTTGTGGATCCTGTGCCACATGGTGTTCCTCGTCACGCTATGGTGCTTCCACACCAAGCTAAGCGAGTGTCAGAAGACATGGGCGGCTCAGCGCTCGCAAACACTCAATTTGGACCGGATCATGGCGTCCAGGGGCATGCGTCATTTCTGCCTCATCTCCGAACGGCTGGTGCTCTTCTGCCTGATGTCCACCATCATACTAGGGGCCGTCTCATGGCAGGTAAAGCATCTTGATTAATGCTTTCAAAATCATTCTGATCTATCTAGATATGATGAATCCTGTTTGACAGTACTTGGCATTAACATCCAACTCCAATTAATCATGGAGATGCATTATGATCCTATCACTCAAACCACTTTCAAAAGTGCTAAGAGGCAGCAAAATGAAAATATTACATCAAAATGAAAATTATGGCATCTTATACTTACCCTCACGTTGTTCTAAACCTCTGTGACTTTCCTCAGTAGAACACAAAAGATATTTCTAAAAATATATATTTTTTGGTCCATACAGTTAAGGGCAAATCATTGGAACCTATAGACTTTCACTGTATGGAAAATAAAATACAACTGAAACATACTTCAAAATATCTGTTTTTGTGTTCCAGTAAGTGACACTTTTTTGGGACAGTTCACTCAAAAATGATAATTGTCATCATTTACTCACCCTCATGTCATTCGAAACCTGTATAATGTTCTTCTATGGAACACAAACGAAGATATTTTGAAGAATCTTTCAACTGGTTTTATCCATACAGTAAAAGTCAATGTAACCAAAACTGTTTGGTTACCAACATTCTTCAAAATACCTTCTTTTGTACTCTGCAGAAGAAAGTAAATTTAGAATGACATCAGGGTGAGTAAATGATAATTCATAAATGACTTCATATTTTTGTTGAAGTATTCTTTTAAAAATACTGTATGCCATAATATCTTATCTACACCAATGATGCATAATTTTAAATGGGGACAACTCAATAAACCAGCCATCAGGCTTTGGGCACAAGTGCCTAATCTAACCTTTATAGTAATCCACTTGAGATTTAATGTGAAGATATGAATGCTGCAATGAGTCATTAGAAGGACTTTCAACTTTGCTAATATTATCCAGCATGTAAAGCAAATGCAATGTTCCCTTTTTTATAGTAAATGTGATTTTGCCAATGAAAACAGTATGCTGGTGAGTCAGAGGTATATTCAGGGCTGTGGTACACTTGATTAAAATGAACAGGCCAGAGAACAAAAGGAATACTAGCATACAACTCACTGAACAGTGTGCACTATTTTTAAAGAAAATTGTATGTAAAACAATATGTAGCATGCAACAGAAAAATGTAGAATTTAAATTTAGATTCACGTTATGTCATCATCACATTGCATGTTTAATTTAGCATGTGGCATCTGGCAAATGGATCAAATAATGAGTTAAGAAACAGAACATCTAGAAGACTTAAAACTGAAGATCAAATAGAGCAAATATCAATGTTGAAATGAATCTAAATAGCTCATAAGCTAATACGCTGTTGCCAGCATAGCCTCTTTTATTGTGATTTTGTGATCATGTGCATACATCAAGATGTGTATAATGTCAGTCTTTTTAAACTCTGCCTTGAAGTTAGAGTGTGTTTGTTTGGATGTACCTTTGAAACCACTTCGGAGTTTTTGATCACTGAGGATTCCTCTCCGCAGGTCACTAATGGACTCTTCATGAGTGTGTTTTTAGTGGTACTGCCACTAGAGTCTCTGGCTCATGGGCTCTTCCATGAACTGGGCAACTGCTTGGGAGGCACCTGCGTTGGGTATGCAGTGGTAATTCCCACTTGCTACAGCAGGTAAATGCACATACACATATACACAACAGGGATATGGCATACAAAGGCATTTTCTGACTTACATGTTCATATGGTATATATTTTATATATATATATATATATATATATATATATATATATATATATATATATTATTTTTTTTTTTTTTTATCTCACAATTTTGATGTTTTTTCTCAGAATTGTGTAATACAAACTGGCAATTCAGACTTTTTTTCTCAAAATTGCATGATATAAACTCACAATTGTGAGTTATGAAGTCAGAATAGCAGCATGTAAACTCGCATTTGCCAGAAATAAAGTCAGAATTGTGAGAGGAAAACTCACAATTCTGTCTTTTTTTTTCTCACGATTGCGAGTTTGCATCTCGCAATTGTAATTTTTTTCCTTGCAATTCCGAGTTTATATCTTGCAATTCTGACTTTATAACGCGCAATTCTGAGTTTATATCTAAACTCACAATTCCAAAAAAAGTCAAAATTGTGAGAGAAAAAGTCGCAATTACTTTAATTTTTTTTTTTTTTTTTTTTAATTCAGTGGCAGAAACGGGCTTCCATATGCCATATGACTTACAGCTGAGAAACATTTGTAATTTATCATTCAGGAATAATGTGACCCTGGACCACAAAACCAGTCATAAGGGTAAATGTTTTGAGATACATCAGAATCAGCTGAATAAATAAGCTTTCCATTGATGTATGGTTTGTTAGGATAGGACAATATTTGATCGAGATGCAACTATTTGAAAATCTGGAATCTGAGGGTGCAAAAAAAATCAAAATATTGAGAAAATCGCTTTTAAAGTTGTCCAAATGAAGTTCTTAGCAATTCATATTACTAATCAAAATTAAGTTTTAATATATGTATGGTAGGAAATTTACAAAAGATCTTCATGGAACATGATCTTTACTTAATATCCTAATGATTTTTGGTATAAAAGAAAAATAGATCATTTTGACCAATACAATGTATTTTTGGCTATTGCTATAAATATACCTGTGCTACTTAAGACTGGTTTTGTGGTCCAGGGTCACATATTAGCAGCAATGCAAGACTGAACTTCAAGTGCAATTCAGTTTCATAGAAAATACATTTAAAGGAATTTTTTTATTATCTAATATGCTATTATTTATGCTTGTGGATTAATTTTTTTTTCTCTTTGTGTCAGTCCATATAACCTAAATAATACCTGTACCCACTGCAAAAGTATATTTATATATCAAATATTAGGTGGCAACTGGGCCATGTTCTACAATTGCATATTTCTATACTTGCATTTTTCCTAATGTCCACTTACAATGTTTATCATATTTTGTTGCACTAAATATGACTTCTTTCCATCCTTTCTCTGACCCTTATAATTAAACAGTTTTTCTTACTGTACCTTTAAGACTTTGACAGTATATGCAAATGCATTCTATTTTGATTAGCCTTTATTTACCAGCATATTTCACATTGTTGTTCTTCAGGTCAGGTCAAGTTGCTGAATACTGAATAGCTTTTGATATTTGAATCTGGCTGTGGTTTTGATTTCACTATGAAGATGATAAAGTATTTTAAAACAGCTTGTTTTGGTTGTGTAGCTAAATCAGGAAGATGATTAATAATCATGATCACACTATCAAGGGAAATAATCTGCTGCCCCACTCTTGCTCATCTTGCATGTGCATCTTGATCAGTCTTTTACTAAGTGTCCAGAAAAAGAAGGGTGGAAAACCACCCCGGATTAGATCTTATGAACACATGTTAGCGTTAAATAAGCTCATAGCCTTTAATAAACTTGGTCTATTGCTGGTCACGCTGGGAGAAGCATGTGCCATGCATACTGAGAGAGAGCGAGGGTGGGGTACAGGGCAGGCCTTCAGTCAGGTCACTGATTATGATGTCGATTAGGATGCAGCTTCACAGCCTCTTCATGCTCAGTATTCCTCCACTCTTGGTGAAAAGGCTCAGTGTGGAGCGGGTGCATGAGGGGAATGTAGCAAGGTGTAATCTTCCATTTGATGGGTACAGATCATGTTTTTACCATGACGAGAGCCTCTTGGGAAGATGAGAGGGGAGGGAGGGATGAGAGAGAAATGCTCAGGTTGACAGGCTCGCCTTCAGAAGCAAGAGCTTGTTTTTATTCTTATCAGATGCTGTGGTACTGTTTCCTCTCACATTTAAAAGGAAAGAGCTCTGGCCATCATCCAAATTTTCAGATGGTTCACCCAGAAAGCATTTTAATAGTTTATATAAGCTGTGAACAATTTATTAGCCCTTTTAATTAAAATCTTGTTTATCTGTTCTGATAAATGCCTTGTGGCTAGTAAACTTCTAGTGAAATGTTATTTCAGCTAAAATTTTGCCTTTGGTCATGATATTATTTTTAAAATGTTGTGTTTGGGAATGAGAGGCGTTGAACCAGGGATGAGTTGAGCAGAAAAAAAAATAGAAACTAAAGCGGTAGAGAAATGCAAAGAGGAAAGCTACGAGACTGAAAGAGAAGGAAAGAGTCCTGACAAACAAGTTCAGAGAAGCGGTCATTTCCGCTTGAATAGCTCAGCACCTGCCTGGGTAGTTTTCATGGGTCCCTGTGCCTTAGACTTGCCATTTCAGTCTTCAGCAAGCATGGGAAATAATCTTTCAACACTGCCACCACAAAGAGTTGGTCTTGGTTTTATAATCACAATCTTTCGGTAGCAAGGGTATGAGGGTATCATAATGATCTTGGTTGTTAATTGTCGACTTGTTATTAGAGAGTACTGTTCTGGGTGATATTTACAGCGGAAGCTTTGCTGTGCTCTTTTAGAAAGGCAGAACAGGATAGGTTGACCCTGCGAGAAGCGAGAAGTATTAACGTCATCCTTACTATGGCCTTTCTCCTTTTCTTTGTACCCTTTTCTGCATCTTACATTTTCAAGACCTTTTTGAATTCACTCTCCATTGTGCTTATGCTCTTCTTTTTTTGTACATGGGTTAGTGTACACTCAGAAGGTCAAGGTGACCCAATTAGCAATTCAGAAGCATCAGGCTCTCTTCCACATTTCACTCATCATTTTATCCTCTTTTTTTTCTCGATGCGATGCAGTGCGGATGGACAGCCGTTGCTGTTGCCTCCGGGCCAAGCCCAGGAATTGCACTCTACAGCTACTTTGAACGCTGTGCAGCGACTCTTCTCTCACCATCTCATCCAGACCTTCGGATGTGACTACTCCACCAGTCTAAGCCTGGACACCCTGCAGGCCAAACTGCGCTCTTTTCTGGAGCTCTGCACTGCAGAAGGCCCGTGGCATGACACTTACATCCTCTACTACAGTGGCCACACACTTCCCAGCGGAGACTGGATTCTGGCAGGTAAGAGCTAGATAGCAGGCGCAATTGTTAGGGCAGGAATGATCTAAGTTAACTGAGAGTTAAGGTAATGATCTGTAGGATGTATAGGTGGAAATGTATGGATGAAGAACCAAACTCAATTTATTTCTGTATGTCATGCACCAATCGGGAGTTATTCATATCAGAGGTCCTTAAATGCTAAAATCAATATTGCTTTTTCAGGTCTTTGTGAAAGAGATCAAGGCACACATGCTTTTATTTTGGCTGGGCTTCAGCAATTTATCGTTCTGAAAGCTCTCCGAACTGTAAAGATATATCTTGGCTCCATCGCTCCACCATGCTTTATCTTCCTGCCTGTGTGCGCGTCCTGTAACTCTGTAAAGTATTAATCCTTATGAGCGATATGGGATGTCACAGCCTCTGTCATACTGTTTGATCAGACCAGGGTGGGTGAGAAACAGCCAGGAATCCTCATTGAGTTTTTGAATAAGGTACTTGCCGAGCGTTATTCAGTCTTTTCCGCAGCGTGGCAAACTGTCAGATTTCTTACACCTTTTCCGTGTTGCTCGCACTGTCTCTCTCCGTTTCCCCTGCAGCAACAGCCCATCACATCTTGTCAGCACTTTATGTGTTTGTGAATGGGAATTTCTTGAATTCAAGCTGATGCAATGATGATTGAATAGTCATGTTGTTTGAACTAGTCTAGAGTTGGCAAACCCTTGGTAGTAAACAATCAAGGGCCAGATTTACTAAACAGGGCAAATTAGTGTTAGAGCGCAATTCTATAAAAGTGCCGATGAGAGGGGAAAATTCTCTGTGTGATTTACTGACAATGCGCACATTAATAAACACAGACGCATCCAGATCCTTCCATAATGACCAGCACAATCTACCAAGAGCAGCGCAAATTACCGCCTGCTTTAAGACATGCTTTTTTTGGCTGTTAAATAATGGTGCAAATACTAGTAATTTGACGAGCACAAACATTAGTAAATCACATTTCGTGATTCATTTTAATACTCTCCTCCCAGAAATTTTGCGTCTAAAAGGGAAACTCCTACAAATGTATAATCAATAAGGTCAGGCACACAAATAACTGTTTCTATGCCTTTTCAGCGTTAATTCTTCACTGCGCGTCTTTAGTAAATTCTGGCAGTACTATTTTAACGCCAAAAGACGGTTTTGCGCTGGTGCAAGCTGTTAGTAAATCTGGCCCCATAGGTCTGGTACAGCTTATTCTGGCCACATGGACAAGAAAAGAAGCACCCTCCCTTTCCATTAGCTATGTTTCCATCCAAAGATGCGAATTTAACTTATGCGCAAAACTGGAATATCGGATAAAACATTTGCGAATAAAGCAAAGTTTCCATGCAACAAGTCAAAGAGAACAAAATCTTCACTTTTCTTGATAAACTGGTACTAAATACCACTAAGAAATGTCGGAGAAGCCACTGAATATAATAATTTTCATACAATATAAAGTACTTGCGCCTCAGAGCGAGCAGACGAAACGAAATAAATTGCATTCGGAGGCGGCCGTTGCTGTTTGGGAACGCAGTCGTTTAAGGCAATTATACAGAAATACTTTGACTTTTGATACAGAAAGACTTTGCTCAGGCATTTCAAAATCACCAAATCAACATTTCAGATGCTGTGGAATGAGATCGGTCTGCTGTTTCGACAGGATTTTCCGTCCGTACGTGCAAAGTCACATGACTTTTTTTGATGCGCATGGTGGAATTTATTCGGTAAATGTGTTTCCATTGTAGTTTTTGCGCATTTTTAGAATTTATGCGCATCTTGGCGTTTCCATCCAGCGTTTTTTTTTTTGTTTGTTTTTTTTTAATGCGATTATTCCAAAATGCGCATAAAAATAGGTGGATGGAAATATAGCTATTGATTGATGCCCATTCTTTCCACAGGTGGCGACTGTTTGCGTCTGCAGCAGATCCTTGATATGTGGAAGGAACGGAACGCCAGCTTCTCTTCCCGCCTCATCCTGGTCCTGGACACTGAGAATTCTGCGCCGTGGGTGAAGGCGGTGCGAAAGGTGGAAAAGATGTATGTGGCAGTACAAGGAGCCAAGATGAGCCCTATCCAGGATGCCGAAGCCCAGGAAGCCCCTCGTTTGGGAGACTTCACCACTGAGTGGGTGAAATACAACTGTGATCCTGACAGTGGCGTACAGTGGTCAGAGAGGGGTCGGGTCATCTCCGCTATATACGGAGTATCCAAACCCTGGAGTGACTACGCTCTCCACCTGCCCACCGGAAGCGATGTGGCCAAGCACTGGAAAATGCACTTCCCCAAGGCCACGTATCCATTGGTGGCTGTGGCGAACTGGTGCTGCGGACTCAACCTCCTGTGGCTGTGTAGTGTGTGTTTGCGCTGTGTCAGGAGACTGAAACTTTCTTGGTTCCCTCCCAGCATACTAGACACAGGGCAAGGGATTAAACTTGTCCGATCATAGGTGACCAATTGGTTTGCTTCTACACAATGTATATACATCACCATATTTTTTTTTTTTTATGCAACTTTTGGGATACCTTTGAGTTAACTGTTCAGTTGCCTTACTTTAATCAGTTATGGATGGGAAACGTGGATCGCTCAGTCTTACGTCTAAAGATCTACTTTCTTCTAGAGTTTAGAGTCACACCTAATTTTCAAATCAACCCCAAAAGACTTTGATTAGAAGGTTCAGGAACAGGTAGGTCGATCTTTAGGAACAGAATTGAGCCTGTTTCTTCTGTTTATCTGTGCCCTATATACACAATATAGCCACTGTCTTATCTCATAGAGTATTGACTATCAGCGCCAAGTGCCTTGTGTTAATTTATTATGTTTTAAGTGGGTTTTCGCTGGATTTGGGTGAAATGTGTATTGCAATGGATTCGGTCTCAGGCAAAGTCAAGCAAGAAATCTGATTGTACCTTTAAAAGGTTGTTACTTTTTTTTGCCAAGCAGTAGAGCAGGTCTGGTTTAGTTGTTTTTCCAAGACCTCTACAAAAGCCAATGTTTAAACCATATCGTGCCATATTTTATTTTGTATTCTCTGTAGAGTTTTTGTTTTGACCTTTATTAATTCTTTTTCAACAGACCAGTGTCCTTTAATAAAGACTGTTTAAAATAACAGTTTGGTAAGTAGGTGTTCTAGTGCTGATACCTCTTTTTAGTGATGATTAGTTAGAATAGCTTGTTCTGGCACTACTGACTGTCTCATTATCAAAATCATTACAGTGCAATGAAACATTCACTCCCTAAAAACTCCCACAATCCCCAGTAAAAACACTAACCTTGTACTGAAAATCTTTTCTGTCTCTTTCAAGCCAAAAGATGGAGGTTGACTTCATATAGCACTATACTTTTTGACAGTAAATGAAACTTCAGAATGATTTTAGCTCTAATACATTAAAATTGTTGAAATGCCAATGACGTTTTAATGCATACAGTTGAGTCATCTGTATCCCAATGCATACAGGCTCCAGCCCCTTTCCAGTGCAAATTCATGCTTACAATATCCTGATTCAGGACGTAAGGAACAAAGGAGAGTAATGAGATGCAGCACCCGACTCTGTTTTATATATAGCTATAATGTACATATATAGGATTACAGTTATGTGAAAACAGGGCATGTGATGTCATGGAAACAGTGATTCTGTCAGTTTGTTCATTCTTGTCCTTTAGAGAGCACGACCTGCGTTTCACTGCAGCTGAACACATCTCCCTGGCAACATTTTAGAGTCACTTTCATGCATTTTATTAGTTCAGCACAGCAGGTGGGTGAACTACAGCTACCTTGAGGCTGTTCTTTCAAAGTGAGGGGAAAAACCTTTCCTTGCTTGTCTCTTAAAGGTATGGAGAACATTTATGTCAGTTTTATTACCTACCCTCCAGAATCCAGTTCCTACTACTTGTTGACACTTCTCTGTTGTTAGCAGAGGTGGAGTGTAGCATCTTTGCTAAGGTCAGTGATTCATGTACATATGGCTGAACTGTTTCATGCAGTAATTAGATTAAAGCTAGCTTCATCCTCTAAACTGAATTAGCAGTGCTCTGCTTCACCTACAGAGGATTGCTGAGTCAGACCACGATGAACAAACACACGCACACTCATCTGGACCTTGTGTGTCTTTCCAAATCCAGATACATCAGCTGTGAGTAAGCAGATGTCAGAGTCATCTAATGAAACTGCACAATTGGGTCAGAATCATAATGTGGAAACGCACAAGATGCTTTGCGCTCAATAAACAATTAATTTGAAGATATTCAATGCCTGTTTTAAGACTGATTCCCCTTGACCAAGCAGGTCTATAATACCTAGAGAAAGCTACCCATGAGAGCGTGCACAGTCTCATTGCTTTTGCCAGAGACAAATCAGTGGTAATACATATACTATAATATAATGATATGTAAAATTTTTGATTTATATGTTGCTTGTGACGGGAATGCCGGTTTAAATCTTGTTCAGAGCGAATGTGGCGAGTAGGATTGGAGGGGTTACATTGGTGCAGTGACCCGGATGGGAGTGAGGTTTAGGGGGGTGAGTGTAACAGAGGCCAGCTAGTAAGTGATGTGCAGGTAAACCTCACTCCCCTTATCTCAAGAGGTGCACTTGCGACTGATGCTAGGGGCTTCGGTGTTTAGCATCCTTGTTAGCAGGCCTGCCTCCCATGGCAGAAATTTTGATTCAAGTCCTGCTTGTGGCGAGTAGAATCAAAGGGGTTACATTATAGGGGCTTTCTCACCATGTAGTTCTAGGAACTAGCCAGCAGGGTCATTCCCTAGAGAACCAATTTTCCCCTCGGGCCATTTTCCTGGTTGCGTTTGCACCCGGCAGCAGGAACTTTGAAGTGGCCGACAGCGACATCTTTATGCACGGCATTTACAAACGTCAACAACCGGTGAATGGAGAACGCCGTGATTGGAGCTGTTTTTGTTGCATGTCGTGGATTTCGTGGTAACGGAGATGGAATGTAAATGCACAATTTACGCGATTGAAAGAGCATGAAAATTTGAAATTTACGCGATTGAAAGAACATGAAAATTGGTGGGTTTTGTTAAATGTGAGCCACATTCATCACAATTAAAAGAACCAAAGACTTAAACTACTTCAGTCTGTGTGCATTGAATTTATTTAATACACAAGTTTCACAATTTGAGTTGAGTTAGTGAAATAAATGAACTTTTCCATGACATTCTAATTCATTGAGATCCACCTGTATATGGTCTCAAGGCTCATAGATGTGGACTGATTTCAATTGTGATTTTAAATTATTTATCTGAACAACTGCAGCTGAATAGCTTGAATTAAAATCGTTGATGTAGCCAAATAACCTTGGAAGGGTAATTAGCTCACCTGTCATGAGCAAAGCCAGGCAGAGAGACAGAGCGATGGCAGATAGAAACTCGCCCAGTGGACTGTGTCTAAAATAGACTCTCCCCACAGATGCTTTGGATTGAATATAGTCATTTAATTCAATGCCAACAGGAGTTTGAGACTGCAAATGAGAGAGACTCTTTATTGAATCACCTGGTAGCATGTTTTTATTGAAGTTAAATGGCAATAATGTGCATCTTATAATCTTTTTGCGGTGTGGACTTTAGACAAGAATAAATTTGTGTTTGCAAGATAGCAGAATGTGAAAATAAATGCTTGAAGGAGGTTGCTAGGTTTGCCAAAGGTTTGTGTCATTTAAAATTTTTTATGTTTAAAGTATATACTGGTTCTTAGTAATATCTGTTATATAGTCAGTTCTTCATCTAAGTCAGGATATAGTCAGGATCAAGATCTAAGATGGCGCCGCAAATGGCAGCTACTGTGCTTTGCTCTTCAGTGTTTGTACTGTTTTTGTTCGTTTTTCCTGTTTTTTGTTTCTCAAACACCATCAGTTTTACCAGGGATGATCTGCTGAACATTCGGCAGAACACACCACAGAATCTTTTACCGGTTTTTGATTATTCGGACGTTTTGCTGGACATTGTTGTTGGCGGAGCCGTAGCTCTGATCAAACGCTTCAGGACGCGCAGACGGGGGAAGCGAGCCGGCGCGCTCGTGAAGCTCAGACAGCGCGGATTTAGAACGGCGTTGCCTAGCATCCATCTGGCGAATCTCCGCTCTCTACACAACAAAACGGACGAACTCCTTCTGCTCTCCCGGATAAACAGGGACTTTTCAAACTCTGCTGCTCTGTGTTTCACGGAAACCTGGCTGAACGACGCCATTCCGGACAGCGCGTTACATCTTCCGAGCTTTCAGCTGATTAGAGCGGATCGTGAGGCAGAATCAACGGGGAAATCACGCGGCGGCGGGACGTGCTTTTACATCAATGAGAGGTGGTGTACAGATGTAACTGTGTTAAAGAAGATGTGCTGTTCAGATCTAGAAACGCTCTTCATTAACTGCAAGCCTTTCTACTCGCCGCGGGAGATTTGCTCATTCATTCTCGTGAGTGTTTACATTCCTCCGCAAGCGCACGTGAGCTCAGCTTTACAGAAACTCGCTGATATGATCACAGAGACTGAGCAACAACACCCGGACTCTGTTTTAATCATTCTCGGGGACTTTAATAAAGCAAATCTCTCCCGTGAACTGCCAAAATACAGACAGCATGTTACATGTCCCACCAGAGACAGTAATATATTGGATCACTGCTACACATCGATAAAGGACGCATATCACTCTGTCCCACGGGCAGCTTTAGGACTCTCTGATCACTGTTTGGTTCATCTTATACCGACCTACAGGCAGAAACTCAAATCTGGAAAACCTGTATTAAGAACTGTTAAAAGATGGACTAATGAAACAGAGTGGGATTTACAAGCCTGTTTCTCACTCACTGATTGGACTGTTTTTGAATCTGCCGCAAATGATCTGGATGAGCTCACAGAGACTGTAACATCTTACATCAGTTTCTGTGAGGATATGTGCATTCCTACCAAGACTCATCTAACTTACAACAACGACAAACCATGGTTCACTGCAAAACTCAGACAGCTCCGTCAGGCCAAAGAAGATGCTTACAGAAAGGGGGATAAAGTCTTGTATAAACAGGCCAAATACACACTGGAAAAGGAGATCAGAGTGGCAAAGAGGAATTATTCCGGCAAGCTAAGGAAAAAATTCTCTTCCAGTGATTCTGCTTCAGTGTGGAAAGGTATGAAAGAAATCACCAGTTACAAGTCACCATCCCCCAGCACTCTGGAGAATCAACACCTGGCAGACGGTTTGAACGAGTTCTATTGCAGGTTTGAAAAAACACCCCACACCCACCCTGAACACCTCTCCACACAACCATTCACACAACCATTCACACCTCCAGCAACCCCCGTCTCCCCCACACCTGCAATTCAGATCAGTGAAGATGAGGTGCGCCAGGTCTTCAGGAAGAACAAAAGAAGGAAAGCATCAGGCCCAGACGGTGTGTCACCAGCCTGCCTAAAAATCTGTGCTGACCAGCTGGCCCCCATCTTCACACAGATCTTCAACAGATCTCTGGAGCTGTGCGAAGTCCCCTCATGCTTCAAACGCTCCACCATCATCCCCGTCCCAAAGAAACCCAAAATTACTGGACTTAATGACTACAGACCTGTGGCTCTAACATCTGTGGTCATGAAGTCATTTGAAAGACTGGTTTTGGCTTATCTGAAGTCCTCCACTGGACCCTTACTGGACCCCCTGCAGTTTGCCTACAGAGCAAACAGGTCTGTGGATGATGCAGTCAACATGGGACTTCACTTCATCCTGCAGCATCTGGACAGACCAGGGACTTATGTGAGGATCCTGTTCGTAGACTTCAGCTCCGCTTTTAACACCATCATCCCGGACACCCTTCAGAACAAACTAACTCAGCTCTCCGTCCCCACCTCCGTCTGTCAGTGGATCACCAGCTTCCTGACAGACAGGCAGCAGCTAGTGAGGCTGGGAAAATACACATCCAGCACTCGTACGATCAGCACTGGAGCTCCTCAGGGCTGTGTTCTCTCCCCACTGCTCTTCTCCTTGTACACTAACGACTGCACATCTAAAGACCCCTCTGTCAAGCTCCTGAAGTTTGCAGACGACACCACACTGATCGGCCTCATCCAGGACGGTGACGAGTCTGCCTACAGACAGGAGGTTAAGGAGCTGGCTGTCTGGTGCAGTCTTAACAACCTGGAGCTCAACACGCTCAAAACTGTGGAGATGATCGTGGACTTCAGGAGAAACCCCTCTGCACTCCCCCCACTCACCATCATGAACAGCACTGTGACTGCAGTGGAGTCATTCAGATTCCTGGGCACCACCATCTCCCAGGACCTGAAGTGGGACAATCACATAGACTCCATTGTGAAAAAGGCCCAGCAGAGGTTGTACTTCCTTCGCCAGCTGAGGAAGTTCAACCTGCCACAGGACTTGCTGAATCAGTTCTACTCCGCCATCATTGAATCCGTCCTCTGCACTTCAATAACTGTCTGGTTCAGCTCAGCTACCAAATCTGACCTCAGAAGACTACAGAGGGTAGTCCGGACTGCTGAGCGAATCATTGGTACAACCCTCCCCACTCTCCAAGAACTGTACTCATCCAGAGTGAGCAAAAGGGCTGGCAAAATCACTCTGGACCCCTCACATCCAGCACACTCCCTCTTTGAACTGTTACCGTCTGGTCGACGCTACAGAGCTCTGAGCACCAGAACGACCAGACACAGGAACAGTTTCTTCCCTCAGGCAATCCATCTCATGAACACTTGACATTAAAAGTGGAACACACAACACTATTATAAATTATTTATTCAACACACATACTTATTTTTTTTCATTTCAGATTTGCACATATTAGACCTGTACACCATAATTGTCTATATATTGTGTTTTTGCTATTTGTACATTGCCTATTTGTAAATTATTCTTTTATTATCTGTGCCCTGTCCTGTTGCTGTCTTTCTGTTGCACTGTAGAGCTTCTGTCACAAAAACAAATTCCTCGTATGTGTAAGCATACCTGGCCAATAAAGCTCATTCTGATTCTGATTCTGATTCTTCTTATTAGTCAACTATTTTTTTCATTGTATGCTTTGTAGAAAAAAAAAAACATTTTCTGCTTGTACATTTCTTGCTGCTCTGTAATTGTGGACTACTGTGGTATCATTTGTTTCATATTTACTTACAACTAAACTGTACTGAAGAGAGAAAATGACCTATGGTTGGCTGCTGTACATACAATCAGATGGTTTCTTCCAGGCTAGGCTGACAACTCTTGATCAAAACAATTCATGAAGTGGACCAGACATAATGCAAATAGTCAAAACTATCATCCCTACTAAGAAAGACTTTGAGGACTGTTTCATTTTAATGCATGTGCCTTTTTTTAACCAAGAAACTCCTCTTTCTCTTTCTCGGTTTTTCTTAGCTGTTGGGCAATTGGGCAGTGGAACGGAATAGCCTAATTTAGAGGCAGCTGACAGTGACTGTGCCTGAATTTAGTGTGTGTGTTGGTGTGTGATTTTGAAACGACATACACATGCACACTGATACACTCTGTTCCCTTCAGAATAGTTCATCCTCTGTGTGATGCAGTAAGGTGCCAGTCCTGAATCTACTGCTAGTGAGCTTAATGATGACTGACCTGGGCACTGGAGGTGAAAGCTTTCCCACACAATATGACATTATTAGCAGGGTATATAATTTGCATAAAGCAGAAGTGCTCCCCCTGTTGGGAAGGGTTAATAACTAGTGCTAGTTGATGTCAGTATAGACCTTAATCAGGGTAACACAATATTTAGTTTTTGACATGAATGAAAACAAGGCTATGAGAGATAGAAGTACTGTGTGTTCAATGGACTGTACTGTTGTTTAACAACGGACATCTTCCTAAAGAAACTTTCAGTAGAGAAAAACTCAAAAAATTGTAAAAATAGTTTTGAAAGCTGTGAAAATTACACAATAGGACCTTTATACAGTGCGTGTCATTGTAAACACTTTAAGTCTATCCCTCACAGCTTCATTTTCATTTGCTTCAAATTCAGTATGGCATCCAACCTGATTAAGGTCTATTATATAAAATAATGAGTCATTTTGTTCCCATTTAGAGGGAAAAGTGGCAGCATATTCAGAAAAACCTACTGCAATTGTCCAAAACTGTTTAAAAAATGGCTTACATTTTATAATAACTTTAAATAATGTCAACAAATATTATATTATATTATATTAGATGCTTTTATATTAATATTAATTCAAATATACAACATACTGATTTTGTATCACTCTAAAGACATTTTGCAAAAATGATTAGTTGACTACATTATTCCAGTTATTACACAGCTACTAAATTATTATTTGAGTTTGAGTTTAAATTAATGAATTACTTATAGATAGCCTAAAGATAAAAAGGTTATAAATTATTACATAGACTGTTACTGCACTATATATATATAGATCAGCTGATGAATCCATTGCTATTAGCATATTTTAGCTAGTTTTAGCTCGCATATTGTCTTTAGAAGAATAAAATCTTTCATGCGATCATGCTAGCATATATACTTTGAAAACACTGTTGCTTTAGAATTAAAAAAAAAAAAAGTGTCAAATAACTACTTTAATTTCAGTATTGTAGTTCCCCTGATATAAGGACACCAGAAATAATTACATTGACACAGTGCATTTAAATGCAAAGGTTTATCTGTAGCCTCCTCTCAGATACTGAGCAAATAGTTTAACCTTGAAACACTAAATTATAAATATGATTTAGTTCAAATCATATATTTGGACTTATTCATGAATCACAAGCAGAATGAATTTCAGCAAGGTTGTATAAACGATTTACCCAGAAGTTTGTGTAAATCTATGGTTCAAAACATGCATATGAACTTCAGGTCTCCAGGTATCTGAATTGTCCTCACAAGACAGATGGTGAGATCGCACCCTTGTCTCTGCTTTATAAGTGGAATCGATTGAGATGAATTTCACGTGCTCTGTGAGTCTCGTGTGGTCATAAGAGGGAACATAAAAGGCTTGGTGCTTTAAAAAGCCTCTCTCCCCCTCTCTCTTCCATTAAGTTATCTCTTTGACAGTGTTAAAAATATCAGTAGAACTAGTCTTTGATGAGCTTTAGTTAAATAGCCCATCTTAGAAACTCCATTTAGATGAAGCAGCTATGAATTTAAAAGACAAATCTTATTTTATATCATAAAATGAGATGAAAGTAAATTCTTTATCATTGAATGAAGCTCAGTCCAAGATTCAGGTGAAAATAACAACCTTTTCACGTATGTATGACTAGTGAAGATCCGTTACATCTCTGTAAAGCTGTGAAATACAATTTAAGTTTCCTCAAGCGTTTTCGTGGCCTTGGAAATTGGGTAGCCTGCATAGAACAGTCACGAATCAATAATTTCATTGAAATTGTTTTGCAGGTTTTGTACATGCCTATTCTTTCAGTTAAATTGAGTATTGGATATCGCACTTTGAAATTTTTCAACATTTTCTCCTCTATTTTTCACAGATATTTTCAGATTGAATTGTAGAACATAGGAAAAAAATGTAAGTGGTGCTTGTCTGTGGAAAACTCGACAACATGATGTTAAGGTGCTGTGCATGGTTGTCAGGTAGCTGCTAAGTGTTTGCTAAGGTATTCGGAATGTTTTATAGCATGTTTCTATGCGGTTGCTAGGGTGTTTCGGGTCGTTGCTAGGTGCTTACATCCTGGACAAAGTCAAAATAGTGTACTTTTGGTCTCTAGATGTCTCCTTTGTTTTAAGTTTGGCAGGTGAAATTATTCAAATTGTCAAAAAATAATAACAATTTTAATATTATTCTACGGAGTCCCACACATAACATGTGGAACATATTGTGGCCACGAATTAAGAATTCATTCCCACAACATGTTTATTTGTGGCCTCGATTTACTAATTTGTTCCCTTGTTGTAAATCGTGGCCACAATTTACTAATTTGTTCTCTAGTTTCATTTAAATTGTGGCCATGATTTACTAATTCATTCACTTGTTGCTATAAATCATTACTACAATTTACTAATTCATTCACTTGTTGCTGTATTTCATGCAGTGGTGGCACTAGGGCGGGGCTTGACGGAGCTATAGCCCCATCAGAAACTTGCTTAGCCCCTGCACATGCGGTTTTTATTATTATTAGATTACATTTATTATTAAAGTACATGAAATTATTGCCCCGCAATAATTTCATGTCATTTAATAAATGTAATCTAATTATAATAATAATAGGCCTAATAATAAGAAGAATGTAATAGACTTACATTAAATGGAAATGCTAAATGCTCTTAATATTGCCAATTTTTGATGCTTTTGACAATATCTCTGGCTATCATCGACACATGATACGATGCAAATCAGCACGGTGAGGTTATCGCAAGCAATATGTGCCCGTATGCCACTGTGTGGAAATAGTTTTATGAATTGTAGGCACTATCTATTGTAAATGGTTATAATTTACCATGTTTTCCTAACAGTTGGCATTGAGAGTTACTGACACTTGATGGTCAGAAAGAATTACTAGATATGTGTAAAATAAATAAATAAAACCATAAAAAAAAAAAAAAAATCCCTACCTTCTCTCTTTTCTATATGCGTTCGTAAATTGTATTACTTTGTAAGTGTCATATTTGGCACTTGGCATCAGAAGTTATATTACTAATAACAGTGGCAAATGAGAAGTTTAATACCACAGAAAAAAAAGTAAAATATGTATAAAATATGTATAAGCTGCTGTATATATATATATAAAAAAAAAAAAACTCATAGCTAAAGTTCAGGCGTTCATTACTTTCTCTCAATTTAATTTGTTTTTTAGCACCCCCTCTGAACTGTTAAGCCCCCTCTTAGCACCCCCAACAAAAAAATCCTGGAGCCGCCACTGATTTCATGGCCACAATTTACTAATTCGTTCTCTAGTTTTATTTAAATTGTGGCCAAGATTTACTAAATCATTCAATTTTAGCTGCAAATCATGACCATGATTTACTGATTCATTCATTTGTTGCTGTAAATCATGTCCATTATTTACTAATTTGTTTCCTAGTTTTAAATCGTGGCCACAATTTACTAATTTGTTCAATTTTAGCTGTAAATCGTGGCCACAATTTGCTATTTTGTTCACTAGTTTTATTTAAATTGTGGCCACAATTTACTAATTCATTCACTTGTCGCTATAATACGTGACCACAGTTTACTAATTTGTTCTCTAGTTTTATTTAAATCATGGCCACGATTTACTAATTCATTCACTCTTTTCTGTAAACTGTGGCCATGATTTGCTAATTCAATCCAGTTGTATTTATATCATGGCCATGATTCACTAAATCGTTCAATTTTAGCTGTAAATAGTGGCCCTGATTTACTTATTCATTCGCTCATTTCTGTAAATCATGGCCATGATTTACTAATTTGTTCCCTAGTTTTAAATCGTGACCACAATTGACTGATTCATTCAATTTTAGCTGTAAATTGTGGCCATGATTTACTGATTCATTCACTCGTTTCTGTAAATCATGGGTACGATTTACTAATTCATTCAATTTTAGCTGTAAATTGTGGCCATGATTTACTGATTCATTCACTCATTTCTGTAAATCATGGCCATGATTTACTAATTCATTCACTTGATGCTGTAAATCATGGCCAGGATTTACTAATTCAGTTTTATTTAAATTGTGGCCACAATTTACTAATTCATTCTCTTTTGTTAGTTAAATCAAAATATGTTAACAAATTTATTCGATTTACTAATCAAGGCAACAAATTATTAAATCATGGCCACAAATTAATAAGTCATGGAAACGAGTTCTTAAATCGTGGCCACGATGTATTATTTTTTCCCTTGTGTCCTGTGTGGGGCTCCATATCAAAAAGTTCAAAATGAGTTATGTGCTAAAGTTTAATAATTTAGCAAATCAGAAATTGAGTGAGTACAAAATAAGATCTGATGCAAAAATATCAGCCATTTTTCTTTCACGTTCATTAATATACTGGGTCTAGTCCAAGACAGCCTCAAGCAATGGATGTGATTTAATATATCGAGTGAACTATGCAAAATTCTCATCAAATGCCCCTTCAAGGTGTGTGTTCAACTGTAACAGAAGCAAATAATCAATCCTGACTTCCCTTATCAACAAAATGACTAGATGTTCAGAGCATACAGATTGCGTGTTTATGAGTTGGCATACTTTGAAGACAAAAACGCTGCAAAAGTGGCTCATAAATAAACTAAATAACGCTGTTATGGCCACATTTAGTAAACATGTATGTAGACCAGTCCCAACAAGTGTAATATTTGCTTGTTTCCCTGTATCATTAGCATCACAGGCATGTGTTCCAAAGCATTACAGACTATTGGACGGCTGAGTAACTTGAGCTCAGTGCTCTAATAAGAGCTCTTCTCAGATGGATGAGAAAGCAGTAAATGCTGTAATTACATTTAGAGTGACTGCTCACTGCTTTCTGGACAAGCAGTTCTCTGCATTAACATTTCACAGACGCCTTCGGATAAACAATCCTGTCATTTCAATTTGCATTTTACTAAAATTAACATTACCCTTATGAATGTTGGTGTTTAGATATTAATCTACCGTTATCCTGCTTAATTCCATCTAATCAATAATGCTGAGCCCTCAGTGTTGAGGGTGCATAAAACAGATTTGTTTTGGCATTAGCTTTAAAAAACTGAGATAAGCTACACAAAAACACCCTGTTCATTATGAATGTCAGGAATCAGGCTTGCAGGACACATACGTCTGAGGTTTTACTTGCCCCAAAGAGTATTTGGACACACCTAACATTAACTTGTAATGTTTAACAGTTACTTTTAACCAATTAATTGACAACCAGAAAGTTTTTAAATACTTATTCTATTTCTTATTCTATTCTATATTTTTTTCAAATACTTATTCTATTTTTTTAATTATTTTAAACAGTATATCTGTTGTAGTAGTCCTCGTATTATTTTAAATTAAATTAATTAAAATTATTTTAAAAAATCATTTGAAAAGTGTGGTCTTTATTTAAAATAAATGTATCTTTATTAAAATACAATAGTTTGAGGCCTGTAATCTTTTTTCATGCTTTTATAAGAAGTCTTTTATGCTAAACAAGGCTGAATTTATTTGATTAAAAATACAGTAAAAACAGTAATATTGTAAAATATTACTACAATGTAAATTAACTCTTTTCTATTGTAATATATTTTAAAATGTCATTTATTTCTGTGATGCAAAAGCTGAATTATCACCATTATTACTCCAGTGATTTGCTGCTCAAGAAACATTTCTCATTATTATCAATGTTGAATGTTTTTGGTTTATTGGTTCATTACTTTAAACAGAAAGTTTATAAGAACTGTATTTATTTGAAATAGTATTTAAAAGTCTTAACTGACTCTTTTGCTGAATAAAAGTATTAATTTCTTTTAATAAATAAACAAATTAAATACCTGTATTACATGTATCCCTTGCAGGTAAGACAATCCAAGAATGCACCACAGCAACTGCCTGGAAAAAATAAAAATAAATAAATAAATAAAAATAATCCAAGATGGTTGACAAGAAAAATGCAGCTTATAAATGTACTTAAGAGTATATTTCATTTAATACTAAAAAGCATCAATGCAAATATATGTATTTAGTTCAAATTAACTATTTCATGTTTGTGTATACTGTATTGTTTATGATTATTAAGGCATCATATTAGCTTAGTAACGTGCTAATGCAGACTCAGTCACATTCTTTAAATTATTGTTTTTAAATCAGGTTCCATTTCAGTTGTAATGAAGTATATGCAAGTTCAGCAGTTCACCAAGTTTTGAAATAGCACTAACATCTCTTTTTTATCAATACAGTAGGAACATTTACCACTGTAAGTTCCCGTCCTTGCCATTGGCCCTCAAAAGATTTAGTAAGACACAGTCACCTAGACCTGCAAGCCAAGCATCGCACCAATTTCAGCCTGGCTAGCAAGTGTGCAAGACATCGTCATGTGTAAGTTACATTATGGTCCGAGGCAATCCCACATAGTTACTTTCTGTCTGACCTGGTAATGATATTTATGCCCTGCTTGAAATTGCTTTTCGTTTAACCTTTGGTGGGACTCAAAAATGAGCCATCCGACTGGGATCCCGGGTTTACGCAGGGCTGAGAAAAGGCCCGAAGCCGTGGTCGTCGAGCATGCTGGGGTGATATTATAGAATTGATTTATGTGTTCAGAAACGTTGCACTCCTCCTAATAGAGGTTCACGACAGCATGATGGACGGCTCTCTGAATAGACTGCATTGGTGCATTTCTCCCCGTTAAAAGCACAAAATTTATAGTAGTTCTGTCATGATAAATTAAACACACGCATGAAATCTGCATCCAAGGCTTTTCACTCTAATCAACAGCGTTGTAGCACTACCAGATATGTCACAGCGCCGTGAAGCCCTCTCTTCATTTATTGAAGGAATAATGAACACTTTTATGCTTTCCATCCCGCGACGTGATGGTTTATTTGCGGCTGTTAACAGATAAAGTACTTCACTGCATAGAAGAGATCCTGACTGCTCTTTGCAGTGAGAGCAATATGACATTTGAATATGAGTGAGAGGGCTTAATATCTGTTATTTCGCCTGTTTCACATTTGATTCAGTTGCTTAGTCTGAACTCAAGTTCAGTTCCACCCTCTTCCCCCTGCTGGTCTCTATTCACCTTGTAATTTTGGTTAGAACCACTGCTAGTTTACCACTGAAACTAGGGTGAGAATCGACTAAGGACCAGGGCTCAATTATGATTCAGTTTGATTCTACTGATTCATTTGAATAGAGTTTATTTACAATGTCCATTTTGCTTACATAAAAGCTATTGCTGGAAACTTCTTCCTATATACAGGAAACTTCTTACTTGGTACAGTGCAAAAATATTAATTAAAAAAATAAAAATAAAATAAATTGACCCAAACTAAGCAGCTGACATTCTTTTAACATTTAAAAATCAACCAAAACCTAAAGTTTAAGTTTTAATTGTCTTTGTAAAACCTATTATAACAATGTGTAAAATTACTATAAAATCCCTCATGAACGAGTAAATAAAATCAGAATTAAATTTATTCATCAAACTGATTCAAATGCATTTATGATGATTTATTAAAGCGACAGGATGTATAAGAGTCGTTTGTTTGTGACAACACTGGTTGTGCTGTTGTGATTCACCAAAAAGGACTGGTTTACAAGAGTCACTTGTTAGTGAATCATATCACTCTGGTTGTGCTATATGGTTTTGATTCACTAAAACAAACCAGTTCATAAAAGTAATTTATTGGTTGCGACAGAGATGTTCACAAGTCTTTAACCTGGAGTCCGAGTCAAGTCTGAAGTCTTTAACCTGGAGTCTGAGTCAAGTCTGAAGTCTTTGTCGCTGGAGTCTGTCAAGTCTCGAGTCTTTGGTCACGAGTCTGATTCGAGTCTCAAGTCATTTAATGGCTCGCTAAAAAATCCCATTCAGAAACTTCATGTATTGCTATTTACAAAGCTGTTTTATAGGCTATATATGATCTGTGATCTGCTTTGTAAAATAAAAAAAAGAGGTGTTAAGATGTAAGGTTAATATACATCTAGCCTGTTACTTATGTTTTAATCCATTACCATGTTCAAAACAGTTTTTCTGTAATCAAATTCTATAAAAAGAGTCTGATCTACCATGACACATACGAAAATAGCCTATGTGATACATATTACAAACCATACAAATTAAGTATTTCTTTATGATAAGTCGGGGGGTATTCAATTAAAGTTCCAAGAGGCACAGCCTCTATATTTTCTTCCAAGCAGAGGTCCGGACAAAAAAATAAATAAATACATTTTTACATGTATTTATACATTTAGATGTGAGGCCATGTGACAGAAAAAATACTGTATCTGTTAAGGGAGTTCCTCATACAAAACTAGTTGCGATGTATGGTTTTGATTCACTAAACGGAAGCATTTCATAAATCCATTTGTTAATGAATCATAGCACACCGATTGTACTGTATGGTTTTGATTTGACAATTTTATCGCATCTGATTCAATTTAGACGGCAAACTTGGGGAAAATATGTGCACCCCAAGTTTTTTTTTACTTTATCTCAATGGGTGGCAGTAGATGATGTTAAATAGTTTTACACAACATTTACACTACCCACTCTTTCTCCATTATATGGATGTGGGTGGCCATCTTTTTTTTTTTCAAATGAGGATAATTATCACATTTGGGAATTGAAGTTTGGTATCCTCACAGTCGTAATCCATGATTCCAAGTGTGTGATCCAATCAGCTGTAGCGATTCGCTGCAGCCCCATTCATGTGATTGGAGGAGTCCTTACCACATCAGAGACTGATTGACCCTCGTGAGTTCTCCACAAAGTCGTCTAAAACTCATTCACCTGCTAAATGGCACAAATCTGCTCTAATCACGTAAAGTTATGGAGAGGGCTTTTTTTGTGATTTTTTTCAAGTGCCAGGATTTGATTCAGCCATCAACGACTAATGTGTCTTGAGCCCTGACTCTGCATTTATAAAGCAGAAAAACAGAGCTGTGGAAGCATACATAAGGACTTCGCAGGAAAAATGGAATTGCTTTAATTAAAAAGGGCTACTAGCACGTACCAGCTGTTCGCGTCGTGTGCTGCTAAATCTAATGAGCTTTTTCCACTGCTGCCAGGCAACTTGATTGAGACGCTCTCATACTTGAAGCTCCTTTCACAACTCCTCTTTAGTTCCACATATAATTTTCACAGAGCAAATTGTGTTGAACAAAATAGGAGGCTAATACTGTTTAAAATTTCTGTGACATGACATTGGATGGTGTTGTGCCCTATACATGCAGAAATCAGATCCCATTCCCGCAGGGCCTGATTAGATTTCTTTCCATGCAGGACTAAATTTCTAAGTTGTATCAGACAGTCTGTGAGTAGCATTTAAATAAATTGGGAGTTTGGAAAGTAAAAAAAAAATAAAATATTTTGCCATTTATTAATAAAATAGTTGTCTTGAGCAGACACTAATACATTAATGTAGTTAATTGCAGTTTAATATAAACATGCTGCTGAATAGCAGAAATACAGTCAATAAATAAATATGCCATGTCTCCTTATTTTATTTTATTTTATGAATGGAGGGATGGATGGATATAATATGTCTGGTTTAGCCATTTTAATTGTTTAATTTAAACAAATTAACTGAGTATTGTACATATTACAAATTCAGAATAAATGTGATTTATTTAATTAATTAAAATTAATTAAAATAGTTTTTAGAACTTAGGAGTTTTTAAAACATTAGTTTTATTTAGTTTTAGAGAGAGTTTGTTAAATTGCAAAGCAACTACATTTGCTTTGACATTACTTGAAGTCATTTTATACTTCTAGCTAAGTTTATATGTGATGCAATCTAGGAAAACACACCACATGGTGAAATTTGACCTATTACAGGTTTTGATACCATATAAAAGCTGGGTTCCAACAGTTTTTATTTCATCCATAGCTTGAAGGTAACAAAAGTTATGGCTATCTGAAGTTGGCTGATCACCATGCACTGTTAGACATTTCTGTAATTTCTACAGTTATTTACTGTATATCACCCAGTATAATACTGCAAATTCCCTTTACAGTAAATAACTGTAATACCCTTTGCATCATGGGAATTTTCTGTGATGTCAAACCCCACATACAGAGACTTACTGTATTTTTTAAAATTACTGTATACTACTGTACTTCCCGTAATGGCCTCTTTGGCGCCATTTTATTGAGGTTATTTTATTTTCCTCAATTCTTACATTTGGATTGACACGATTTGTACAACACCGTTTCTACAACGCCGCAACAGCTTGGGACTGACTACACTGGACCATAGACTGTAGCACTGGACATGTTACATTGCTTGTAATGACTGGAAAATACATTTGTCCTTCATGTCAGAAACAGCGCGACCTGGGTTTTGCAGATGGCTATGTATTTTTGTGAGGATAAATCCAGAGGATACAACATAATGCACTGCAAAACATCCTAAGACAGGAGAAATGGTGAAGATGCACTGTTCCAGCATTGGAAGACTGTATTTTAAGTGTTATACATCCAATGTTTTAAATAAAGAATTTGATATTTTGTAATTATTGTGTCTGTTTTAATTGAATGCCAATAGTACCTATGTAGAGTAAAAATACAATGAATTCTATATAAAAATGATAAAATCTAATGAAATTTATATTAAAATGAATGAATTACAGTAGTAAACTGATGAATTTGATTATTTTTACAGTAATTTACTGTAAAAGAGTACAGTTTGTAACTGTAAATCAAATACAGTTTGCTACTGTAAATCTTAATTACAGTAACTTACTGGCAACAGTGTTGCCAGTAAGTTACTGTAAAAACTCTTTGAAATGTGTGATTTTCAGGAACAGAATTTTGAGAAAAACTGGTTTAAAGAGAGGCAATGAAAATAAAAGCACAACAGTCAAGTATCACAAGTAAAAGTCACTTTACTGTGGTAAAAGACTTATTTTAGTCACTGTACATGTTGCAAAAGATACAAAATGACCCCAAGAAACACACAACACTTGCAAACATTTGAACATTAAGTGTATATCTGTTCATAAAACATCACAGATTACAGTGTGCAGGCTATCTCCAATTCTTTGTCTCCTGTTCTACTACTCTCTGGATTTAAAATACAGAACTAGACACAGTTCAAAACTGTAACTTGTAGTTTTGTGTTCTAAACTTGTAATTTTATTTCACGCTGTAACTGTTTGAACAAAATTAAAGTAATGCATAGCGTTAAAATGAAAATGGTGCTGGTCCCTTTTAAGAATGAGAGCTCTGTCAAGAGCGCTACTGCTTCATTACACAAGCAGACTAGCTAACGTTACCCCGAACTTTGCATGCCGTAGTTCACACAAGACTGGCAGAAAATGTGAATTGATACACCTTTATTACATGGTTTATTTTGATAGGTGAACAAATTAACTGAGTAATGTACATATTACAAATTTGGAATAAATGTGAATTAATTAATTCAAATTAATTCAAATATTTTTTGGAACTTAGAAAACAGATTTTTAACACACTAGTTTTAATAAGTTTTAAATAACAGAGTTTGTTTAATAGCAAAGCAACTACATTTACTTCGGCATTATTTTAGTAATTTTATACTTCTAACAAAATTTATATTTGAAATGTTATTTACATAAATAAAAATATTTAATAATTACTTTCACTTATATATTACTTAAAATGAGCATTACATAGCTGAAATGAATTGCTATTTTATTTGTCATAATTGTGACTTTATATCTCATAGATGTTTATTTCTCACAATTGCAACTTTTTACATGCAATTTTTTTTTATTTATTATTTTTTTAAAATGTTTATTTATTTATTTATTTTTGTCTCTAAGGCTTGCAAAAACTCTTGGTGCTATTGTGAGTCTGGACATTTCTATGTAGATATACATTTTATGCATAATGCATTTTATCCAAAGCTAAAAGAGGAGCAAAAGCAGTTCTTCAAAAAGCCAACAATATTTGTAAAATACAATGTCAGGTTTATTAGACAAGTAGATTAGGAAGCAAGCAAGAGAGATGTCGATGTTTACTACATAGACATTTTACACAATTCAATGTAAGCTACAATAATGAAATGACTAATGCAGTCCATTTCCTGTTAGACTGAGTTTTTGGTGTATTGAACACTCAGTTATGACCATGAAGCGTAGGACATGAGCGTCTCTGGAGCGCCAGTGCTCTTGACCTTCGCTGCGGTTTTACAGCAGCACCCAAATGGCTCCATTGGGTGTCATTTCTAATAACCACCCTCTCCCCCCACTTCAGCCCACTCTCGTCCCGATACCACAGCTCAGTGGACTCAATGAGTCAATTACACTGAGCACAGCCGCAGTTGGAGTGCTTTGTGATACCGGTTCTGTGGCCTGAAACATTTCCTGGGACAGCCAATCGTCTGTTGCCGCTCTCATTGGAACCACTCAGCCAGCCCATTATAACTGCTCCGTATATAACAGCGTTGTGGTGCGCGACGGTCCTATGAAGCAGATGTTGGCCCAGTGATGTTCTGGCTGAGAGCCAGAGCCCTGTGAGGTACCGCAAAACTAGTTAAGATGACTTCATCAATTTGCTGAGCGACCTTTAACCAAGATTGTTATCTCGTGTTCTCCAGGCCCGGGATTGTCCGTCGCACTGAAATTATTCATTAGACGATCGAGCGCGAGCTTCAAGGTTAAGTGGGCGTGTGTCGACGGGGCCCCGCGTGCACAAGGGGTCATCCAGGAACACGCAATCACATCGCAAACGTGGAGAACTGCAAGCAAAGGCGATCGATGTGTTTCGCTCACTTCGATGGATGAGAATGAAACTCAATTTTAATACGCTGACTGCTGTTTTTTATTAGATGAGATGGTATTGATAATGAAATGAACAGCTTTCTGCATCGATACACAGATGGAATATTGGTAATGGTTTGAATAAAGCCAAATGTCAGATGTTTTTCTTTTTCTATGCATAAAATGTATTATAAGAATTAAAATGCATTAATTTATTAAAATAATAATTCATTTAATTCATTTATTTTTCTTTTGTTTATTTTAATTTTTTCCTTTATTTTTATTTGATTATTTTGTATTTTTATATTATATACTATATTTTTATATTTATATTTTATTATTCTATTTTTTCTTATTTTTAAAGAAAATCATTTATGTTTTCTTTATGTATTTACAGTATCTATTCAGGCTTTATGTGAAATGTTTTTATTGTTATTTTTCTAACCTACTGAATAAATAGATAAATAAATAAATAAAATTTAATATTATTATTAATAATATAATAATATAGAAATAATAAAAAATAAAATAAATAATGAATAAATAATTATAAATAAGATTTGTAAAAGTAAAAATGTACACTGACAGAGAAAAAAAATTGACTATGTCATTAATGCATTAATAATTATTTGGAAGTTCAACCAAAACCATGATTTTGGATGGGGCTACTTTTTGTCCAAAACATATTAGTCAACGATTAAAAATACCTTCAGAGTTTTGCATGTAAACATTCATTTATTTTTCTTTTCTTTATTTTTCTTTTTTTTCCACTTTTATTTTATTATTTTATATTTTATTATGTATTACATTTTTATATTTATATTTTATATTTCTTTTTGTTTATTATTTTATTTTTTTAAATCACTTGTTTTCTTCATGTATTTATCTTTTCAGACTTTGTGTTGATGCAAAAAATAAATATATAATAAATATATTTTAAAAACTATATAAAATTAATATATAAAATGTAATAATATTATTATTAATAATATAATACTAATAATATAAAAAGAATAAAATAAATAATAAATAAATAAATATAATAAAATAAACAAAAAAACTATTTTTTCTCATAAAAAGCTTCCAATTGAGTAAATTAATATTACTTTCAACAAATATGTTTAAAACTAGATTTTTATGTTTATGAACAAAATTTTAGACACAGCTGGGTATGCAAAATCATACTAAGGTGCTTGTCAGCTTTTTGGTATACGGTTGCTAGAGTATTCTGGGTTGCTAGGATGTTCCCAGTGGTTACTAGTTGGTTGTTTAAAAACGTGCCAAACAAAACAACATATTAATGAACTGAGATTTGAAAAAATTTACATAAATAAATAAATAAATAAATTCTAACATAATTGACAAAAATTGACTATGACATTAATGCATCAAAGCAGTTATTTGGAAGTTCAACCAAAACCATGATTTGGAGGTGGGGCTACTTGTTTGTCCAAAACATTTTAGTCAGCTATTAAAAATACTTATATTTGCCTGAAGCCTTCAGAGTTTCGCATGTAAACAGTCCAGAAAGATTCACGAGAGAGCCTCAGACGTGGGTCATAAACATATTTTTAGCCCGTAAACAACAATGTAGAGCTCTACGGGGGACTGTTTTTTAGTCCCACTCCCGCGAGGTTATATTCCGCACCCACCCGCTCCCGCGATATATTCACTCTTTGTTCACCCGCTGCCCGCTTAGAATAATTTTCTTCCTGACCCGACCGTTCCCACTAAATTTAGATCTCGTTTCCAAAATCTCACATTTAAATTTCTGCTACTGAAAGAAAGAGAGATAGGCTAACAAATAAAAGTGTAGGCTAGTCTGCACAAAATTGTATTTATTTTTTTTCGTCTTGAATTTATTGACTTTGACTTGAATTTATATGAATTATCTTAAGACACAAAATTCGTTTAACATTTTATGCAACACAGTAGGGAAAAAAAGTGTCACAGAGAAAATAAAAATGTTGTACAAAAATTGTATTTCTTATTTTTATTCGTCTTGTCAGGATACAATTCGTTTAACATTTACAACACAATAGGAAAATGTGTCACAGAGAGAAAAGATAAATAAAAATGTAGGTTGTACTAAAATAGCCTATTAGCTATTTTTATTCGTCTTGTCAAAATAAATTCGTTTGACATTTTTCTGTTAACACAGTAGGAAAAGTGTCGCAGAGAAAAATAAATAAATACGACATGGACATCTGTCATTTAAAATTATAGGCTTAGCAAAATATAAACAAAACCGAGTTGAATGTCCTTCAAGGCATCCACACTTTGCTCCATCCTTATTCTGCTCTGTCACTCATCGACAGCCTGCCTGTTCTGTCTGAAGGCCGTACATTCTGCTCTGAGGACGTTATGCACATGCTGCGCACAGACCCCGCAAATAAAACGCGTGATGCAGAAAGCATGCGTGCAGCGTGTGCACAGTCCTGAGTGCAGGCTGTAAAGGTGGTCAATAAGAATAAAGCGCAGATATGCTGTTCTGAATGGACGTCGGGAACGGGATATTGTTAGACTGCCAGCTCCAGCTCAAATTACACCAGAGTTACCGACCGCTACCGCATTTTTCCCATGCAAGAAATGTGGTCGGGTCCCGTGGTTCCCACGGGAGAGCCGCGGGAATGCAGACCTCTACAACAATGTGAAACTCCATTAGAAACATCGTCGCTCTGCCGGCTGCGTGTTTTTGCATGTGCCTCAGGAAGACGAATGATCAGCTCTGTATTCAGTTTGCTGATTCAATCCACCCACTCCACCTCTTAAAACCATTTGCTTCTCTTATTTTCCCTTCCCCGCCACAATCATACTGTCTCGTTCATTCATTCCCAGTCTGAATCTCTCTGATTTCAAAGCCATGACCTGTGCATTCACGTAAGGCTTCAGCAACCTCGTAGAGCATTTAAAGAGCAGCAAGCTTTAAGAAATGCCACTTTTGAGTGCTGTTTCATAGAGGATCTGGAGCGTTACGGTATCAAATCCTCCTGCAGAGCCAGTGCGCACAGGAAATGACCTGGATTTAGTAATACATTAACCCCTTAAAGCCCTCATAATGGTCCATCCGCTCATATCATCCCCGCTCTGTGAGTTATTTCCACAGACACATTACCCGGCTTTAAATGGCTTCTTGGGACTATCGATTTGCCTACTTGTCCATTTCCCCCCAACCTATTGTGTTTCAGATCATAGTATTTATTCAGGCTGTAGATAGATAACCATTCCCAGGGTGTTAGCAAACAGTAATGTCCCCCTGTGATTTAAATCATCCCCTCCAACATCTTTGTCGTCCTGCGGGGTGGCAGATGAGTTACACCCTTGAACCGTCCTGTCGTCTGCGCTCATTTCATCTCTAAATTGCCTCCCAAAAGTCCTGCCATGCAATAACATTAAATCACCGAGTGAGAAAAAAATGACTTTGCAGTTTTTAAAGGGCAAGAGAGCTCGGCCAGTGAATTAAGGTATTAAGGTGCGTGGGGTTGACCCGAACCAAAAGGCCAATCAGAAGACATCTATAATGGGACATCTGAAGACTGGTTTGAGACCTAGAGGTCAAGGGTTAATAGATAAAGGAGCCCTGTGCAATGAAAGTAAGTAACTAGAATATTAGGTATTGCTGTGAATAGCGCTTTGCATTGACAGACTGCTGTAATAAAATCTCTGTTTGTTTAATGCACAAGGATCAAACGCACGGAAACTGTTTACTTCACCTTATGGCAATTTTAAAAACTGCTTAGGAATATTTTTCATAGAGCACTATGTGAAAAGCGTTGATTTCAATATTGAGTGTGTTTATGTATTGGTGCATTTATTTCCCTGCATCAACCTTGACCAAAGAAACATATAATAATGTAAATATAAACTGCCTATGTGAGCTGCCTATGTAGAAAACAAGGGCACTTGCTAGGTTATGGAACACAGCCGTTGTGATAAATGCTATTCAACAGGTTAAAAATGGAAATATACAAACATTTTCAGGCCAGATTTGGTTAGGAGTGGTGTTAACGATGAATTTGTAACACATCCATTTAATTTAGGAATATTCTGGTGCTCATATATCAGTTGTGTAGATACAACATCTGGATGCTGTGACGGTATTTGGCAATGCAGAAGATGTTTCTCTTCAGCCTGATTTCCATAATGAGATTATGCGTTGTGATTTATGCCTGAGTCACGAGATATTGTCTATGGGGTATGATGTTCTGCTCAGGAGGGACGGCAGATAAATTAGATGCACAGTGTCGCTGAATTATTCTCAGCCGTCTGTATCCTGTTTGTTTGTTATAGGTGAAAAGCCGCGGTATATTGGAATATTGTGTTTTTTCACCACCTTAATGCAGAATAGCATATTGTAGGTCTTATATTTTTGTTCAAGTTATTTATTTATTCATTTATATATTATATTATATTATATTGTAGTACCTTAATGAATGCCATATTGTAGGCCTTTTTATTTTTTTTATTTTTATTATATTATATTGTAAGCCGTTATATTTTTGTGCATTTCTATGTACGTAATTATTTATTTCGCATTCGTCATTTGTCCAGAATGGGATCTGAGTTGGACCAGTGGAGGATTTTTCTGCCTGATCATGAAAGAGCTCAAATTAGACTCCCTGATGCTATTCCCAGAAGCTATTAGATGATAATGAACTTCTCGTCACTCACAAGAAAGGTTTTTAATGAAGTAATATCATCCAAATATGCTGCTATCACACTCACAAATGCATGCAAACACATGGATGCATGAATATGGTGTAGTCTGTCACACACGTATGCATGCAAACCATGAAATGAGAGGAAAAAAGGCAGAAAAAGGTAGATTAGTATTAGATTGGATGTTCTACATAGGTGGGGCTGATTTGATATGCATGGCCGGGCAGGATTCGACTGAAATGTGATTACCATTTTTATGTTTTCGGTGCCAGCCTTTTGCATTATCTATTAGATTTTCATTTATTGCTTGTCCATCAAGTGTGAAGAAACGCACGTTTGCCTGACACGGCCGTTGTCTTGCGCAGGTGTAACTGCTGGTCGTTGCACTGGTTTTTATTACAAATATCACAGCTCACAATTCGCGTGGCATTTCCACGGATGGAATAATCAAGTTGAAAAGGTTGTTTGTGGAACGGTACATGGAAAGTAAATGAGATGCGGAAAAAGAGGGAGAAGGAAAGAGCAAGATACAGACATGCCGAGAGAGGAAAACATGCAACAGCTGCAGTGAAGCGTACAGAGGGCTGCTAAGGACACGCTAAACGCCTGCAGCCCTTCAAACCAACCCTCACGTTTCAACACAAGAGAAAATAAAACAGCCAACACTTATAGAGGTATTTTAACATTTAAAATATATTAAAGCAAAACAGATATGCATATACATACGTATATCGTTAAAAATAAAATTAATAAAAGTTTATTTTAGTATTTATTTTAATATATTTAAAATTACATTTTAACATTTAACATATATTAAAATAGAAAACAGTTTTTATAGATTTTATACATTTATTGAAATTTATTGAAATTATATCACTATAAAATATAAACATTTTTAAAATACAAACAATTAATTTTTAATATATTTTTAAATATATTTTAACATTTTAAATATATTAAAGCAAAACAGATATATCTATATCTATATATAAAACTAATTTGATAAAATTATATTGTTAAAATAAAATTAATAAAAGTTTATTTTAGTATTTATTTTAATATATTTGAAATAAATTTTTAACATTTAAAATATATTAAAATAGAAAACAGCTTTTATAGATTTTAACTGATTTTATAATAGTGAATGAATTTTGATAGTAAAAGTTTGTACAGTCACTTTTGATCAATTTAATGGCTCTTTGCTGAATAAAAGTGTTAATTTCTTTAAAAAATAATAATAAAAATATAAATATATAAAAATTTTACAGACCCCAAACATTTAGACAGTAGTGTGTAATTTATAATTCATTCTTTGAAGCATTTTATTGGTCAAAAAAAAAAAAAAATATATATATATTTTGATTTTTTTTGTTTTTTTTTAATGAATATTTCAGGCTACTTACAATGAACAAAATGGACATAAGATATAAATAAAAAATATACTGTAAGAAAAAAAATTGCCCTCATATTTTGAATTTCAGTAGCAGTTTTGTCTCTTTTCACTTTCAGCCCTGTTTCACAAGCACAAAAGCAACATCCAGGCCTGATGGAAAAACTCAGCCGGTCAATAAATAACACCAACGTATTTACTACAGCTGTAAAAGGCTGACGACGGGATACTTTTGAAGCCTTAGTGCATAATAAAACGGACGAGGGATGCATGAAATCATGACTGGCAGTAATTGCAGCTTTGTTTGAGCAATCGTATTTTTTTCCGAGAGGTGTTGTAAAGAGGTTATCAGTGATATTAGAATATTTTAAAGTGTGACAGAGTAGAAAATTGTGCAGTGAAAATGTTAATCCAGAACGCTGGTATCTTTGACCTTCCATCATCCCTAAAGCCTCCGAAGTGTTCCCTCAGTCTCGGCTCATCCGGATCTTAAAATCATCCTCCGTCTCTGAGATTTATACCTCTGCAAAAACACAACACGCATTTTAATGCGGCTTCCGTCTAGTCGCCGAGACGAAGCGACGTCTCTGAAACGATGCCACTTTGGCCTTGACGGTCTCTTTGGAAATGAAAGGCAACCTTCAAAGAAATCAATTAACGTGAAGCGTGAGATTGATTTTTATGGATTTTTGTAAGAGTTGTTGACTAAGATGTGCTCTCAGGTCGGGTTGCTTGCTGAGTTAATGTGACTAGTTTGGAATCCTCAGTCATTTGAGGGAACCAATCAGCTCGCGCTCTCCTTCAGAGCCCTGGCAACAACCCCCAGAGCACGGGCAAGTGTGCTTTAATCATCCTACTGAGCAGCCAATAGTGGGCACACACACACAGGATCACAGGCAGTCATACAAGCATTCATATAAACACACACACACACACAGATCTCTCAGAAGCCAGCTGGGTGTCTGTGTTCAAGTTCCTGTCCTCTTGCCTTTCTCACATAATTCCCTGTGCTATTTACTCATGATTGCTCTTATTTAACTGACCACAGATGAACTGAAATATGATCCCACAGCCTCATAACCTACATTTAATTCAGCTAAATGGCTTTTTATCTGCTGTAATAGTACGAGCAGAATTATTTTCAGTCCTCTACATATTGTTGCTTGTCTTCCCACACAGATTTCCAGGCTTTATAACATCTGATGTACAGATCTGCTGAGAGGGAAAAGATATATTAAAAATATTCTTATATATTCTACCTGAAATGTTTAAAAAAGGTATGTAGGGATCTTTTTGGATGAGTACTATGGTAATACTATGGTTGACACATACACAGCTGTTCAAAAGATTTTTGTATATTTTTGAATTCTCTTATGCTCACCAAGGCTGCATTTATTTGTTCAAAAATACAGTAAAAATAGTAATATTGTAAAATATTATTCCAATTTAAAATAACTGTTTTCTATGTTAATATATTTTAAAATATAATTTATTCTTGTGATACAAAGCTGAATTTTCAGCATCATTAGTCCAGTCTTCAGTGTCACATGATCCTTCAGAAATCAGTCTAATATGCTGATTTGCTGCTCAAGAAACTTTTTATTAATTATTATCAGTGCTGAAAACTGCTGTCACACTTAATATTTTTAAAGAAACCATGATACATTTTTTTCAAGATTCTTTGATACTAAAAAGTTCAAAAGAACAGCATGTATTTGGAATAGAAATCTTTTTTTAGCATTATTAATGTCTTTATTGTCACTTTTGATCAACTTAATGCATCCTTGTTGAATAAAAGTATTACTTTCTTAATAAAAAATCCCAAACTTTTGAACTGTACTGTACCATCTTTTTTTTTTTCAGTGTAAAAAGTTATCATCATCATCATCATAAAAAAAAAAAACAAACAAAAAAAACATATAAAATAAAATAAAATAACATAAAATACTACAAGGTACTTCCAAAAGTACCATAATATGTTTTTGTACTTTTTGAAATAGTAATGTCATGTTTTTTGGTACTTTCAAGAATTACAGTACTATCGTGGTACATGTCTAAAAACAGTAATACCAAGTAACTTTTGGGTAGTTGTTTGTAAGGGATGTAAATACTATAATATTTAAGTACAGTATTAATTTGATTCTATTGCATATTTCAAAATACTATGGTATTATTTCACTACCATCACTCCACCACAGTATTTTTAAAAAGCTAATAAATTAGAATACAAAATGTATAGTAGATTATTTGACGTTTCTGATTAATATATTCCAAAAAGACATGTCTTATGCATTGTTTTCCTTGACATTACATACAATTGTCTAATAATAGTTGGATATGATTCATAAAGGCCTATATTTCTCTTTCACACGCATGAAATAATCCCTTTCACGGTACGAAACCTACAGTACGTATTAGATATATGCTACAACACACTCAAATCTATTACTGGCAAAGAAGACAGATCTATAATATCTCGTAATTTCCATTGTAACACTTGTAATATCCATCTTTTATGTTATCAGCGCTCTTGTATAACCTTATGTGGGCGGGTCTGTGTGAATGGAGCTCTAGCAGCGATCTAATATAGTGATCTGCGCTTGAATAGAGGAGCTAAAGTGGCAAACCCACTGTGCACACCGTTCCGCTGCCAAGGTTCTGGCTCGTGCTGCTCGTGAACAGGTGCCTTCCCATGCACCCCAGCATTACCCTGCTTGGCACGGCCCAGTAAACAGTTGTCAGACCCTGTGGGCGTCCGAATGTGTCACCGGCCTCCATCACGAGATCGTGTGGCACCGGCTTCCACCGTGACAGTGGGTTTTTGGCCACAATGAACATAGCGCGTATGTGTTTTTGTTGGAGGCTGGCTGAAGACCATAGGAGTGTTTAAATAGAACTGTTCTGTGTTTATGCGTCACATGTTGGAGGAGTCACCTAACATCTGTGCCTGGCTGAAAAAAACAGCACATGCTGGCACGACCGCTTTCCAGTTCCAAAAATACATTTAATACACAATTTATCATGATATGAAGGCGGCACATCCGAGCCCTCTGCATGAGCCTAATGAGGTGTATTTTCCTATTATTTGACAGAAAATTCAGTGGTTCCTGATTTAAACCATCATAGAGGGAAAATTACATGTTGATAAAGGTGTTGCGAGCCACTTAATTAGACCACTGCAGTTTTTAAGCTTTTTTTTTTTAAATATATAAAACCGTTTTTACAGTTTCGGGTCATTTCGCACACTTAGAGCTCATATTTAAGTGATATCAGTGAGGTAATGGGGACATTTTATGTGTGAAATTTTAAAAAACAAAAGCTCCTTTAAGTATTAGGTGATCTGTCTAAATATACAGAAGTAATTGTCACGTATTAATGGAAATAAGTTGCTGTGTGAATGTGTTTGTAGGATAATTAATGATGTAACCTCATTAAAATGATGAGATTAGGGACTTACATTCTCAACAGTGATCAGCTGCCATCTGCTGGAAGATTCAGCTACTGCAGGTAACTGTTGATTAAAAAATAGTACACGTTAAGCTGTTTTCAATGTTTACAACACACCACAAACCTTAATTTGGATGTAAACACAAAGTACACACACAAAAAAAAAAACAAAAAAAAAAAAACAGTTGTGTATTTGTGTACAGCAAAATACACTACAGTGTTAATGCTAGGTTCTTCTGTGCTAATGAACACATTTCCACAGATGTTCCACCATAAATTGAACGAGAGGTTTCAAACATACCTGAAAACACCTGCTGCTCTCGCACAATTTGATACATTTGATTAGAGCCATCTTTACAAGCAGCTAGAGGACTTTAACCAGCTCTTACTGGGTGTTAATTATGTAAAACCGTTGAAAGATTCTGCTGGATGATTCTTAAGAACCGATTCTTTTAAATGAGTCAGTCAAAATGATTCACGTTAGCGGTTTGAATCAGAGTCGTGAGTTCACAAATGATTCCCTTACTGAACCGCGAGTCATTTTAGGATCGATTCGAACCAGGAATATATTTTTGGTTCATGAGGTTTACATCATCAAATAATATTTTTATATATTATTTTATAAAATAATTTAATTACATACTATTTACATTTATATTAATATATATTTACTAAATTATATAAATAAATATTATTTTAATATATTTAATATAAATATTTATAGGCAATATAATGCAATCTATTATATATTTTATAATATTAATTTATTATATTATATTATAATATTAATTTATAATATTATACTAATTTATACATTCGCTTTCAAATATTTTACAATAAATATTATTGGTTATAATATGTGGCCTCTGAATCTTGTATTGGGAGTCAAAGATCTGAAAAATCTTAATGTATTTTGAAATCTTCATGGGTATTTTGCTGATTTGAAGTCAGACATCTAACTTTGGCACAGTGTTGAAAAGATCATTCTGAGTTCAACAGATTCTCACACTGGCCCAGAATTCAAACCTCCTGTCGGCTGCTACTTTCTGAGTTTTGAGGCCAAAGGAAGCTAATTATACCACAATGGATGTCGCACATAAACATGAGGCCACCGTTGTGCCATCAGGACATGAAATATGTGGGTCACAGTAGCTCCCTGAAACTTATTTATTCAAAACCTGGGAAAAAAAAAAGAAAAAAAAATACGAGGGAGAAACTTGAATTGAGTGTTTTATGGTATTATGGAGATCAGAGATGGAAAGTCCAAAGGCAAAAGTCTGTGAAGATGCTGTTTCATGTGCAGTGCAGCTCCGTGACAAAATAACTCTAATCTACAGATGAATTTTTCATGCCGCTCGGTCTGAACCGTCAGGACGGTGGCAACAGGAAGCAGACCGGAGAGGAGGAGTTCTGTCAGGAAACATCAGATCTGATTTATGACACTTTACAGAGCTCTGCACCACCAGCTGCTTCAGAGATTCTGCTGTAACGAGATGCACTCAGACGCACAGCTTTATTTGCTGACCTGGGTTATGCTGACATGCATGACATGGCCCTGTTGAACTGAGGTGGATATGAAAATATTAACAATCCAACCATAATTAAAGGAATCATAACTGTAATCTATTGAATAGTTTTGACACTGACATTTGTTAAACCACAAAACATTTAATTTTAATATTTAAATTTATATATGAAATAATGTATATTCCTCAAATGTGTATTCACTCATAATGTAACTTGAACTTTTTTGTGTGAGTGTGAAAAATAAAACAACATTGTTCAGAATAGCATACTATCATACTACTTTTGCTATTATGCAATATGTATAATCTGCAAAGAATGTGATTTTCAACCACATGAACTACTGTATTACAATATGTGCAGTAGCTTTATGCAATCATGTGCAAAATAAATACAGTATCCCATAATGCAGTGTGCTCGCATTTTAGGCAATTAAACATTACGTTAATTAAATATTAAACGATGCGTAAATGAGGAACAGGCATAAAAATAAAAATGCAGGTCAGTTACTTTACTTATAATTAACAAAACATCAGTTTGTTAATCTACACAGGACAACCCTAAACAAAGAGCACTAAAGAATGGTCTTTTCATGGTCTTTCATTGAAGTTTTCATGTCCTGTGAAGGCTGAGTTAACTCCTGACCTGAATCTTGATGACATGCTGTGGACAGACCTGAAGAGCACTGTTCATGCCAGACGTCCTTCAAACCCCTCAGAGCTGACAGGTTTATGAAGAAGAGCAGAAAGTCCCTCCAGCAAGATGTCAGAAACTCACAACTGATTACAGGAGGCCACTGTTATTACTGCTGCAAGTAGGTACCACAAGTTCATTTACTTCTGCATAATAGCTAGGAAAAGCTATATATGAAATGCTACAGTAAAAATGTTTATTAGTTAACAGATAGACTTAACGGGATTTATATTTAAAGCATAAAAATGCTTTCTGGAAGTGAAAAGAGATTATTATATTAAAGAAAAATAATCGGCCAGGCAAAACTAGTAAGTCATTTAACTTAAAAAATAAATAAATAAATAAAAAATTTACTTAAAATAAACATTAACTGAAATAAAATAACCTAGTTTTAGGTTTTTATATTTAATTTCACCCATAATATTGATATATCAAAATATAGAATTATATAATATCTAAAATATTGAAAAATATGGAAGGTATTTTCTGCCAATTTTAAATAAATCAGTTAAATTACAAAAATGAAAACCAGATTAAATACCTTGCATAAAAACTCTATATAAACTTTATAAAAATAAAAAAAGACATTAAAAGACAAAATACAAAACTAAAATTTTAAAATATAAAAATAACATCCAATTCAAAATATTAGCAAAAATATTTTATTACTATATAAATGAAACTAGAATAGTACTGCTTTGACTAAAAATTTTTGTTAGTAGTTTCTTTATAATTTAACAAAATGTTCCCATAATGTGAACATTAGGCCAATTTTTGTCACATATATATGCAGTTCCTCTCTAATGCTAGTTATTAGAACAATACACAGAAAGATACCTGTATATTACCCATAATGCAATGAAACTAAGTCATGTTTGGAATAGAATATGATCTAAAATAGGGCTGCACGATATACCGCATGCAATATTTAATGTGCATCTTGTCAGTAAAGCTGGTTCTGTAATCAGCGGTAATTTCCTGCATTTACCACACAGAGCCGTTGTTCACTGACAAGCTGCGCAAATCCACGTTCATTATCAACGCATGCGATATATCGCGCAGCCCTAAAAGTCACTTATTTATCATAACCACGGGAAGGAATGTTTGTGAGATAGTGTCCTCATGACCGTGTCAACATGTCATATGGTGCGGTTACAAAACATCAAATGGCTATTTCAGCTTCAGTGAATCGGTGTCCATGGCAACTGTGAATGAAGCAAACAAGATTCCATAAAGTACAGAGGAGGTTCAGGATGTCTAATTTAGCCATTTCTTTGAGAGAGTTCAAGGCCTCTCGTCTTATTACAATGAGTCATCCATAATTATGAAAGAAGAAAACAAACCAGGACTTTTGAATAGGGGGCATCAACGTCATCTAATTTTATTCATCTTTTTGTAATGTTTTTTTTTTTTTTTTTTTTTAAATGTACAGCCTTGTCACTACAGTAGAGCCACATTGTGACATTCACTTACACAAAATACTCAAATACTGTGCAATTTATAACATTACAGGACCTACAGCTTCACAAACAACAGAAAACATGATCTGATGTTAGCGAACCCAAAACCACTTACATATAAACATAAATTAGACTAAGAGAAATCAGTGAATTTATAGTTAGGAAATATTAACATTTTACATAAATGTATATATAAAAAGAGACCACGTTAGGAATGTAAAGAATCAAAAGACTTATACGCACAATGGAAAAAAAATAATGTGCTTTACAAAACTTTTTAAAACTCCCCAACATCCACCCTTTTGTCCCGAACCTTGTTCCTGGCCTTGGTTCGAGCTTTAAACGCAGCTGCATTGCAGAGGTGCTGAAAGAACAAAAGCATATAATTACACAACAACCGAAACCTATAATTTTCAAAAATATCATACAGCAAAAAAACAGCTCCATGTGGAAAATAAAAACTTTCTTACCCTCTCCAGTCTGGAGCTCTTCATGGCTTTCAGAGCAGCAGAATCAATCAACATTGGTGGTCCCAGTTCAAACACGTCCCTTATGAACTCGTTCGCCTGTGGTCAGAAAATTAAACCTCAATAAATCACTTCAAAGATCCCATTTTGGATCTATTCGCAACATCTGAGAGCTTTACCTGTAGATGGTAGTTCATCCCAGAGCCAACAAACTCTCTGAAGGCATCATAAGTCCTCTTCCTCACCCAGCTGTCAATGACCATTCGCTCTGTGCCGAAGCGGATTGTCTCGCTCTGAAAATCCCCTTCCTGTTCCAGACACAAAAGAGAGGTCAGAGTCTGAGCTGCAGGACCCATGAGTCGGTCAACTATGACAGCTGTTCACTTCCTATCTCACCTCTACGGCCTTGAGGACATCTCTGAAGACGGATCTTTGCTTTCTCTTATCGGTCTTGGCTCTGTGTTTGTTGCAGTCAGTGGCTAAAGCGTTCAGCTTCTCACACAACAGCTCCCAGCCATCATAATCAAATTCCTGTGAAGGTACAAGTCACATTAAATTAGAAATAAAATTATTCAAATAAACATTCCAAATAAGAACAGAAAATAACACAAAATACCTTGTTATTTGCAAATTTATTTAATTCACTGAACTACTAAAAAACTATTTTATTGAAAGTTAAATATTATTAAAAATGTATTTTTAGTAAAAAAAAAAAAAAAAAAAAAAAAAAAAAAAAAAAAAAATTAATTGATTTGTTTTTTAGTATTATTTAAACAAAAAGTAATGATACACTTAATGTGTATTTAATAAATTAAATTTTACAATTTAAATTTCATAATTATTTTACATTTTAAAATATTTTGTAATCAAATATAATTAATACCATTTTAAATACATTTTAATATATTTAAATATTACATGATAATTTCATAAAATAAGATTTTATTAAATACAATACTTAATATTTTTAATTATTTGATAATTTCAAATAAATTATTCAAAAAAATAAACAATTTTAAACAAATTAATTTGTTAAATAATTTAATAAATTATGTTTTAATAATATTATTACATAAAATAAATATATCAATTTATTAACATCACAGAACTTACAGGGTCAACATCTCTGATGAGCTCAAACAGGAGAGCGATGGTCTCGCCAGCAGCAATCCTCATGTTGACGTCGTCATTCTCCAGCAGACGTGGAAGTTTAGCAAGATGTCTGAAAACAGTAGCATTAGCTTAGAATAAACCTAGGAGGATGTTGTACCCAACATCTCCTTCAAGATCAGTTTGTGAGTGCCATCAAGGATCGAAGACCTAAAAACAGCATTGTCCTACACTTACTTTTGTGCAATGGCTCTGATGTGGCTGCCGGTGCAGATGGTAAGCAGCAGGGCCCAGGACAGGAGAGCGTTTGTGTGGAGCTGCGTGGTTTGAGGATTCACAGAAGGTCTGCTTCCATCTTCTCTAATGTACGAGTGAGTGAAGAGGCTCTCAAAACACTCCATAGTGGAATACACATCCTGGAGGTGACAAACATCAGGTTTGAATTAATCCTGAAAGCCATGGAGACTTAAACATGTTTTGAGTAGTTTTTCTATGTTGACGATTAACTTGGATCGTTAAATGACTCTTGAACCAGATCAATGAGATTTCAAAATGAATCATTCAATTAGATTTGTGAACCAGTTCAGTGGAAAGCATTGGCTCAAAAGACCAAATAGTTCATAAGTGATGTGGATCTCAGATGACCTAGTTTAGCTCACTGATTCAATGATCTGTTTTCAGGGTAATGACTTCAATGAAAGCTGGTTGGTTGGTGTTTTAATGCCATGCCAGGTTCTTTGGCTATTTTCATGGCAAGTAACAAGCCGAAATGCTATAAAAAGGCAATATAAGCTATTCAAAGTGATTTGAGTAAGAATTTCCTAAGAGCATTTAAAATAGCACAATTTGAATGAATAGTCATCGTATGAAAAAAAATCTGCATACAAAGTCAGTCAAAAAAAATCTTTATGATCCACAGAAAACAATTTTACAGTACATGGGTTTGAAGTTACATGAAAGGTGTAATTTATTTTCTCTCTCTGGTTTCTGAGTAAACTTTAAAATTCTTTTAAGATCCCCAGTCTTAAAGATAACTTAAAGACTGACGTCTACTTGAATGTAGACCATACTAAAGCTTTAATTGCCCAACTTACCATGATATCATCTTCTGCTACAAGAGTGCAGAGGCCTAGACTTGTTGCACACTGGAAAAAGCAGAGATCAATCTCAGATTTGCCAGATTATGAAATCATTTCAAGCCTTAAAGGCGCAGTAGAGGAGCACTTCTGCTTACAGCTTGTCTGGCTTGAATGTTAGCTGATCCATCGTTGAGGATGGTCTTAAATACAGGTTTAAGGGTCTTAAAAACCTCTTCACTCTCAATCCCAGACCCCAGCTGGATGCACAGGAGACACGCCAGCGAGGCTGCGGCACGCTGCTCCACTCCTTTACCTGGTTTGCAAAGGCAAGCAGCCAACTCAACTTTCTGTGCTGAAGTCATGGCAACATCTAGAGAAAAGAGTTCATTTACAACTATTTGAAGTCACAAATGAAGCCAACCTTTCTTCAAGCAGCGCTCAATGCTGTCCGTGATGGTCATCCTTCTCTCAGAAATGAATTCGTAGAGGATTTTGGTTGCCATGGCAGTCTTTAGTCCATCAAGGGCACCTTGTCTGGTCTTGGCACTAGAAGGGGAGCATAATTACTCAGTTCAGACTGCTGCAGGCTTGAGGTTTTAGCGGAAATGGATTATTCTGGACAATCAAGCACAGTTGACGTCAGAGATCCGAATGAACACAAACCTCTTATCCACTGTGCTGTCGATGTACACCTTCAGTTTGTACTGGAAGTCCTCTTGAGCCATTTCTTCAGTTTCACCAGCTGTCAAACGGGATGAGAGCTAGTCATAAACGTTGTTTCTTCTCTGACAAAGCTCTAAACAAGAGCTTTTACATTGCACTGTATTGTAAAAAACAAATAAGACTGTAAATACCCACCTTCCTCTGCTGCACTGGTTCTTTCACTGAGGCTGCTGCAGTGACTGAGGGTCTCAATAGATGCATCTTCATCACTGAACGGCTGGACATTCCCCTGTTGTCCCCCTGCAAAAACAGATAAACTATAAATCATTCTTTAATAAAAAACCTCTTTGCAAAGCTGCATTGCATTGTTTAATCAGCACATTTTCAGCATGGATCTGAATCTGTTACAGTCAGATTATCAGTTACATTAAAATAAAAATTTGTTATACAGACCAACATAATCTCACCAAACAGGTGGTGTTGGCGTATGAATGTATAAATCATATTAATGGGTTCACCTGTGTTTAATTGGGGGTGTTATGAGTTCTGAAAGTTACAGTATCTTGGGGGTCGTACAATCTTTTTAATGTTTCTGAAAGGTGTCTTATGCTCACCCCGGCTGCCTTTGTTTGATCAAAAATACAGTAAAACCCATAATATTGTGAAATATTACAATTTAAAATGACACTTTTCTATTTGAATGCATTTTAAAATCTAATTTATTTCTGTGATACAAAGCTGAATTTTCAGCATCATTACTCCAGTCTTCAGTGTCACATGATCCTTCAGAAATCATTCTAATATGCTGATTTGCTGCTCAAGAAACACTTCTTTTCTGTTGAAAATAGTTGTTTTGCTTAATATTTTTGTGGAAATGGTGATAAAACATTATGGAAAACATTAGGGCTGGGTTTTTGACAAATTTCACGATTCGATTCTCATTCACAAGCTTTCGATTCGATTACCGATTCGAATCAATATTGATTATTTTGGATACATACTTAGGTACAGGTACAGTACATGCCAAATTTTCTCAAAGAAAAAAAAAAATAAAATCTCTCAACTAATGCTGTAAAATATACATGAAAGTCAGTTGGTACTACATTATAATATTGAAGGTTAAAATTAACTGATTTGTGCTGTACAATTGTTTAAATTGCACCTGATGAAGTTTTTTTTTTATAATAATTAAGTTACAATTAGGCCTACTTAAACGGACATAAACTGAAATCTGAGACTGTTTCATATTAAAAGTCCCAAAGTACAATGCTTATTGCGAATTATTGGATGGGAGGTGCGCTTCAATGTTCCATCCATTAACTGAAAACAGGCTAGACTAATCGATTCTTGGGATTTAAGAATCGATATCGTTTCGTAAAAATGAGAATCGATTAAAATCGAGATAGATATTTTTACCCAGCCCTAGAAAACATAATGGAACTGAAATGTAAATCCTTTTCAAATTCTAAATGTTTTTACTATCACTACTGACCAATTCAGCGAATCCTTGCTGAAGTACTCATTTCTTTCACAAAAAAAGCCCTTCCAGTCCCAAAATTTGAACCGTAGCATACTTTCAATGAACTTTTAAATAACAAAGAAGTGATCTCATTTTATGAACCCTTTAAACGGTGAGCAATCCTGTAATGACACTTACAGAGAACAACATTTTCCAACTAATTTCAGACAGTCATAAGGCATGGGTGTGCGTAACTTCGACCTTATAGAACCATTAAGTCTGTATTAATGTATGCATTACATCCATGTGTTATGAGGCCGGCAAAATGCTGACATCTGAAAAAGGTACAAAGTGTCCTGTACTGTTTGGCAAGGTCAGAGGGCGCAGTGACTTCTCCTTTAGAACTTATGCAAACAAAACAGCCACTGTGGGGGATTTCTCAGACAAAAGTAAATACATCTAGATAGAATAGTACAGCAGAGATACAGATAAAACAACATGTGGGGTGGTGTGAAGGACTGCAGAAGGCTGCCAGCACACACAGTCTCCTCTTCTTCTCAAAGGCCTGTGCAAATCCAGCGAGCAGATGGGCTGAGAACATTCAATAACAGGCTACAGACTGATTTATACACGTCTACAGCTGAGAAATTTGGACTTAAGTGTTCCTGGTTCCTTCTTCCTATCCTCTGTTTGGTCCCAAACAGGCCTGTGTTATATAAGCAGGCTAGTGTGACCGCATGGCCTGAAATAACCTCAAATACACACTGACCGCCGAAAGTTTACGTTACACTAAATATTATAGCAGCTTCCTCCTATTTGACATCTGAAATAAACTCGATCTTACATAATATCTAACACAATGATTCATTTATTAATCTTAAGCAATAATATTTTGACCTAAACGATCTAAGCTGATTGTTATTAATCATACTATATGACAATCATATTTTTCCCAATATGTTAAGCTTTCGTCGTTTGATAAATTTCATTAACCTGACAAACGGTTTATACAGACCCTAATATTTAAAACTAAATAACACTCCCCTAAAAGCAAACGCCACATTTGGAGACTCCAACGTACATTTTCTACTTTCCATGATTCACACCGTGTATTATTCTTTTGTTTGTGTCAAAAGAAAGACTCCTGGTTGTCAACCAAAGCGGGTCACGTAGTAATGGGAGTTGTAGTTCCCTTCCTCCAGTTTCACACGCGGTCTGCGTGTAAAGAACTACAAATCCCAGAATCCAAATCGCGCATCAGGCCGCAAAAAACAACCGGTCATTTCCAGACTACTTACCTCTGCCGCTCCTTTTCTTGGCCCGTGGCATTTTGCTTAAATTAGTAGTTCCGCGCCTAAAATCAACCAATACACGGCCAGTTTTTACTATAATGTCTCTTCAGTTGAGTATATTCCAGTGGCACAGTGAAAAGGAAAGTATTAAAAGCAATTCCGGTGTTACACTTGGAGCGCGAGCGATACATTTTCCCTCTCAAACTAGGGCTGCGTCAGCGCGCCGCCGCGAAGCGCTTTTATACGACCGATGATGACGCGCTCAAAAAGGCGTTACCTCACGTGGACCTGGAGACAGTAGGACCAATCACGGCTCAGGATGAGACGACGTCATCACATATGACAGACTTCCGCCTGGGTTGTATTGGTTTGTTTTTGCTGTCACGTCCTCATGCGGGTTCAATGTGTGCACGTTACACAGAGTACAGCACATGTAAAGCGGGATTATTATCGTTAATATTACTATTATTATGTGTTTCTTCGACTGTGCGTACTTTTATGTACAGTGTTTTTATGTTTATTGAAACTAAATTTGAACTTGTATATGAAGGTAGCACTGAAGCTGTCTTGGAAACTTTTTACCTTGCATTCAACATCACAGTTTCTTTGTAATAATTGAGAAATGCCCTTTATGTATTGTTTTGACCTTCCAGACTTGAATCCTCTGTGATGCATGTATATCGATTATTGGAGGTTTTTATCACACAAATCAGAAATAAACCATTGATTTTAACGTGACGAGTAGCTTATACTAAATTTACACTACAAAGGTAGCACAGAAGCACTTCTCATGTGGCATTTAGCTGTCTTTACACAGACTGTATAATGTTGTTCAAACGTGGTATAAATGCACTTACACAGCAGTTGCAAGTATACTTTGATACTACTGGCTGAGGTGGATCAGAGCAGGCATAATTTAGTCTGGCTTTTTTGCAGCATTGTGAGTTTACACTAAATTTTGAGCAGCCACACAACTCTGCTGTGTACATACCCCTTTAGAGTATGTTTAAAAGCTTATTTTCTACATCTACAGGACAAAAAGTGTGCATAGTTGAAGAAACACCCATGTATTACATTTATGTAATGCACGTGATCAAAGTCTTGTGGCATCAGAATCAGAAAGTGCTTTATTGCCAAGTATGTTTGCACATAAAAGGAATTTGTTTTAGTGTCACAGCTTCCAGTACTCAGAAACAACAACAACAACACACAGATAATAAAAATAAGATGTGAATAATACACACACACACACACACACACACACACACACATATATATATATATATATATATAGAAAAATAATAATAAATTGTATGTACAGGTCTGCTATATAAGTATATAAAAGTCATGAAGAAAACGAATACTGGATGAAAGACACGCAACTTCTTTAACCACGTGCAACGCATAAGTGCAGCATTGTGCTGTTTTGTTGCACATGGGTTATCAGTGCAACATGTGGATTCAGGGTAATATATAATATATAACATAATTCAGAGGGGAATTTCACCAGTGGTGTAAAATATTTAAAACATTTATATAAAAATTGTTTTTAATATCAGTAAAGCTGTGCTATTATTAAAGCATTTGTTTTATGTTTATGTACCCAAGCAAAAGCTCCCACCTTGATGCACTTTGATGCAAGCACTGCTAAAATTTAAAATTTTTAAAGCACAACTAAATCTTAGTAGGACCAAATAAAATGACACCATTAGAGGGAGCTCTTTCAAAATACTTGCTCGTGATAAAATCAAGCACCTGCCAAGTTCAGAGTTGTCTGACATTGTTGCATAATGCATGAAGGGATTCTTTTGATGATTCAAGGTCAGTCAAATCAAATTTAGGTTGAAGCACTTCATGGAACGTATCCCATGGCATTTCATTTTATCCCTCTAGTCTAGTGTTTCCTAAATTAATTCAGTGCCATGTTGGTAACAACATAATGGGTTTTCTGTGTTTTCTGTTTTTCCGTCTGATCTGTGGATTATTTGAAAAAGCAGCCAAAGGAGAATATTGCTATTGCTTTGGCTGACCTTTAGAATTCCTGGGAATTAGATTTCATATTTCATGCTATTCTCAACAGGTTGTGCAAGAGGATGTGGAAATAACATCAAGAAAGTCTTTTCTGGGCTTCTGCTCGCCTGAACGAGTCTTGTATAAGTTTACGTGGGTGAATTAGTTTTGCCTGAGTGAACACTTCTTTTTTGTGCCTGTTGTGGCATTTCTCCAATAGAGAGCAGTACAAGCTGAGTGCCTAATGAAAGCACTGAAAAAAGACTGGTTATGAATGGGTGTTGAGTTTAAATATATATATTCATCCCATATGTAAAGTCTGTTGAATAATTGATGAGACACCCTGAGGGGCTTCACAGGGGGTCAGTGCCTAACTCACTACTGTAAGAAATCAAAAGATGGCCCAGAAATTCAACAAGCAGCTGGTTTATTTGATGTTTTGTAGTGCTTTTTTAAGTTCATTCAAATAATTTTTAAGGCAGGCGTTCTTGAAGGCATCTCAGCAGGTTGTCTGTCTTGTGTAATGCAATATTTACAATGCAAATACTTTTAGTTCATGCTATATTTAAACAGAATAAAGGTTCTTAATAGATTTCCTATTAACAGTTTTATGTTGTAGTACAAATTAGTTATATTCTCTTTAATAAATTGTGTCAGAACAAAAGCAGTTTGATATGGATTTTCTTTTGCTTTAATTTCCTAAATGTATATGATTTCACAGATGATATTGGTGACCGCCAGTGCTTTACTAAATACGTGATGAGCATGAGGTGGAAGGAGATAACAAATTGCATGAGGTGTTTGCCAATTCAGCGGTGTGTGAAAGTCTCACACATCCAGATAGGTCAGAGGTTGAAAATGAGCTGAAGATCCATATATTTGCCTTTCATGCTTTTAGGCCTTAATCAAATAAATATTTTGACCTTATATCAAAGTGCTTTCAAACATGTTAACACTTAACTGGATGCTTGTGGTATTTCATGATGTAAACAATTTGTTTATGTTTATTAAAACAGACCACTAAAAAGCCAGTTTGTTTATATATACTGGTTTGATCTGAAATATTATAAGGACTATGTGACTATTTTCATATTTTTCACACATACAAACAAAAACATGTTTTATTTTCTGTATGGAGATGTAGTTAAAAGAGTATAGTTCACCCAAAAATGAAAATTTCCTGAACATTTACACAGGCCTTCCAAGATGTAGATGAGTTTGTTTCTTCATCGGAACAGATTTGGAGGAATTCAGCATGACATTACTTGTTCACCAGTGGATCCTCTGCAGTGAATGGGTGCCGTCAGAATGTGAGTCCAAACAGCTGATAAAAACATCATAATAATCCACAAGTAATCCACACCACTCCATTCCATCAATTAACATCTTATGAAGTGAAAAGTTGCATGTTTGGAAGAAACAAATCCATTATTAAGCCTTTTTTTAACTTAAAACCATTATTTCCAGTCCTCTATCCATAATATTGCTTTCTCTAGTGACAAAAAGTCTCATCTGAATCAGGAGAGAAATATGCACAGATCAAACACTGTTTACAAGCAAAAACAGTCCAAAACAGTTCTAAACGAGTATGTTGGTGGATTTTGATGTGAGAGGACAGGCGATGGACTTTTCCACTGAAGAAAGTGTTATCATGGATTATGGAGCCAGATTTTGGCCAGAAGCAACAGTTTAAAGTTAAAATGCATTGATGATGGATTTGTTTCTTACAAACACAAAGTGGTGTGGATTACTTGTAGATTATTGTAATGTTTTTATCAGCTGTTTTGACTCTCATTCACTGCAGAGGATCCATTGGTGAGCAAGTGATGTAATGCTACATTTCTCCAATTCTGTTCAGATGAAAAAACTCATCTACATCTTGGATACCCTGAGAGTGAGTAAATTTTCATTTTTAGGTGAACTATTCCTTTAATATCATCCCTAATGCTTTTCCACTTTTCATTCATCTGCTTTTAAATATGTATTCTCCCCAGCAAAAATCAAACCCAACACAAAGTGCTGACAACCTGATTACACCTATTAAAAATACATCAACAATAAGTCACTACACGTCGGATACACTGGAGTAATGTACCCTGACTTTTGGAAAATGCTGAAAGTGTGTGGTATTTCGATTTTAAATCTGCTGTTGTCATAAAGAAATAAAATAGAGTCTAGTAAGATCTTTATCTTTTTCTGCTTTATATTTCACGACTAGGGGGCCATAACAAAATAATAAAGACTGGCCGCTATTTATGGTGTTGTATGCATGTGAGGCGATATCATTAACATTATCATTGTCTGTTTTTGTTTTGTTGATGAGAGCACAAAGTGTTGTCTTGGCAGAAGATGAGTCTTGGCAGTGTTTTTGCGACCATTTTCCAGGTTTCCACCCCACACGCTGTTTTTCCTGGGCATTGATTCAGACACTTAAGACTTTGGGATGGACAACTGAATGAATTTCATTTCCTCCAACACTTCCTTCCCCTCATATTCCCTCCTCCTTCTTTTAGCCTTGAAGTAGGTTGGAAAATGTTTCCAAGTTTGTTCTCTAAACGTATTACGACTCCTCCGGAAGAGTTTATTCAGCCGTAAGGGTCATAAATGTCAAATTGTATCAGCAAAGCAGGAAGCAGGTTTACTGTCTCAGATTTGCTTGATAAGTTATGGGGGTTTTGGATGAAATTATGCATTCTCGTTTTCCTGATAAAGTACTTTAAGTTTGACTAAGCAAATATGCTGCTTTCAGTGCCAACACTAAACCAGACTGACCAAGATGATGTGATCTGTTCTCCCTAAACTGCTAAAAGAATGTGTTATGGGTAGTTGCCAGGTTGCTATGCAGTTAGTTTTTATTTTTATATTTTCTGTTGTCATTTCAAATTTAGTGCAAATTTTCTACATTTTTTTTTATTAAATTCAGTTTTAATTATTATAGTACATCAAAGTAAACTAACTGAAATAAAATAAGTTTAAGGTTTTATTTTATTTTACTTTAGTTAATGTTTTATTTTATTTCAAGTAACATTTTTTTAGTTTTAGTTTTAGTTAACTATAATAAACCTGTTACTTACTGAATCAAATGAAAAAACCCAAGTCCACATCTGTGATATTCTGATCTCTAATAAATAAATATTATTAGTATAATAATAATAATAATAATAATAATGGGAGAGAAATCCCAATATAAAAATATCCAAATATAATTTTATATTATTAATCCCAATGTTACATTATTATTATTTATATTATTGTTTTTATTTATTTTTATTTAATTAGCCCAATATTATTTATTATTTTTATCACTTCTTTTATTTAAAGTCAAGTCACCTTTATTTATATAGCGCTTTTAACAATACAGATTGTGTCAAAGCACTTTACAGTATTAAATAGGAAAATAGTGTGTCAATGATGTAAAATGACAAGATTAAACACTCAATTTTCAGTTAAAGGCATTTCATTATTGAATTCAGTGATGTCATCGTCCAGCTCAGTTCAGTTTAAATAGTATCTGTGCTATCATTTATTGTGTGTACTGATGTTTATACAATAGTGTATGTATAGCACTCATGCCTTTCATTCCAAATACTTTAAAACTGACAGTAATAGTTTTAGTTTTAATATAAATTGACATTTAATATAATATAAATTTAATATAAATTGACATTTGCATTTAGCAAACACCATTAAAGAGATGATTCATTGCTGAAACACTGAAGTTTGGTGTGTATAAACTGATATACACAGTTCTAAGAAATAGATGTCTTGCTCTTGAATACTTAAAATGATAGGCGTGTACCATGTGACTTCACCATGCTATTATGAATTTGCTCATTCAGTCAGTTAAGTACAACGCAGCAGGCCTGTCTCTTTGCTGAGGGCCAAGGTTACTTTGCTCTGACTGCTTTGGGTTGCGTGACTACCGTCTTCTGATGCAGTTCATCATTTCATGCACTTCTCTCTTTTTTTTTTTCTTGTCGCTGCCCCTGAGATGTCTTTCTGCTGACCCACAGAACCGCAGTGCATGAGAGAGAGAGAGATGGAAAGGCAGGCTGATTGATCTTGCAGAATAACCACAAATCTCAACAACCACAAATCCCCGAAACAACATGATGAAAATAAGATCATAAAAACACATGTGGCTGTAAAAACAGTGATCTGCACACCCGGTATGGATATTTTCAGTAACATGAAGTGCTCTGGCCATGTCAAATCTGTATGGTTCTTTCCATTTCGTTGAATAATCCATCATTTTATTACATATGACAAGACCGCCTGTCCATATCAGTGCCACCATGTAGACCACACAATCTCTAAGTTCATTCAGAGCCAGTCTGTGTCATCTCCATTGACTTGATGCCCCTGTACTGACAGCACAGAGCAGCCCACCACAACGTGCATCCATTTTTAAAGCCCTCACCTAAACGTCCTTAAATAATATATTCTGATAGAGACACAGGCTGCATTCTTTCATTCAGACTCTATGCGTACAGCAATATCAAGGCAAATATAGTCTTAAGGGAACTGTTAAAATGGCAGCAAATGACAGCAAACACACTGTTAAGGTTTATATTCACGACATTGTTTTTGTCACAGTGGTATCAATGTATCAACAGTTAAATTTGATTTTTGGCTCTTGATATTAAAAAGCTTGGACACCTCTGGTTTTTGACTATTTTCACTCGTTCTCTTTTGTATAAAATGAATCATGTATGTTAACATTCAGCATTGCTCATTACTTTCACTTTCACTGCGCCGCAGTGCATTTTGGGATTACCTTATCTACAAACAATACATGCAGTCTCACAGATCTCAGTTACACATCTCACTTATTTTTATTAGCATTGTGGTAAAGTAATTCAGCTATTAGAAATGCCTCTGGAGACACTTGCATTCAATCCAGCTGTCTTTGAAAACAAGGACGTATGTGAATGACCCCTTATAAAACAGCATAAACATGCTGAAGATGCCTATTAATGCTGCCTAGATGGGCAGCTCGCTACTGTAGGTTTTGAAATAGAGATTGTGTCTTATTATAAACACCCTAAAGAAATGCTCAACAGTGGCTTTTTTACGTTCAGAAAAAAATGTCTATAAAAAGATTCTTCTTCCTCTCTGAGTCAGTCTGAAAGAAATCAATGCAAGTAGGCGGGAATCAGTGTTTACAGCATTTCCATTCAGAGTTGGGGATATCCATCTTGGAAACCAAAAAAAAATCATAAGAAACTGGACGGATGTGATGCTTCTGGTTATAGTTTCTGTTCTGCTTCTTCCAGGCAGTGATGTCTGGCGTCAACGGCAGCAAAGAAACAATAACTGCTAATTGATTCAGTTACTCTACAGCAGTAATAGAGTAGAGCATCTTAATTCAGGTGTTTCAATTCAATTATGTGAAAAGCTCTTGGGGGAATGTTGGTTTTCTCTGTGTTGCCTGGCAACCGGATTTTACATTTAATATATGTGGAAAACTAACCAAGGATGACATCCATCCGTTCAAATGTGAGCTAATATTAGTGAGAAATGTTAGAAAATCCCTCTAGCTCCTTCATTAGCTCATAAAAGTGATGTGAATATAGATCACACAGGAAGAAGGAACGAACTGAGTAACGCAGAATCATCTTAGAAACCAAATGTAATGTGTATAATGAATATGATGAAGTGAAAATGACTGTAAAAACAGTTGTAAAGCAGTTGTGGCATTTTCTGAGTGATTTTACGTGGAAGATCGTGGGTGGTTTCACTTAGGGAACTGAGACGTTTGACCCAGTTGATGGTATTACTCTTCCGCTCTCTTTCTCTGGCATGAAAAATGTAATATTTGAGAAAAAGAACACTAAAAAAATTCTAAAGTAGTAGATAAATACAATAAATAAATAAATACAATTAAATAATAATAATAATAATATAATAAAAATTAAAAAAATAAAATAAAAAAACAAAATTAAATTAAATGAAATTAAAATATATATAGGCACCTAAGGTGTATCAAAGAATGTCAGTCTGTGTCTGTGACACAGCATCACATTACGGTAAAGGGCGTAACATTTCTGTCTCACACTAGGGCTGTGCCAATTATCGAACGATATGATCATGCGCATCTAGTGATTTTACGTGGAAGATCGTGGGTGGTTTCACTTAGGGAACTGAGACGTTTGACCCAGTTGATGGTATTACTCTTCCGCTCTCTTTCTCTGGCATGAAAAAATGTAATATTTGAGAAAAAGAACACTAAAAAAATTCTAAAGTAGTAGATAAATACAATAAATAAATAAATACAATTAAATAATAATAATAATAATAATATAATAAAAATTAAAAAAATAAAATAAAAAAACAAAATTAAATTAAATTAAATTAAAATATATATAGGCACCTAAGGTGTATCAAAGAATGTCAGTCTGTGTCTAAACACTGTGTATGTTTTCAGTTGTCCGTGTATGCTTTCATTTTTCATTTTTGGTCAAAGTTTTTAGTGATTTTTTTATGTGCTCTTGTCATGTTTTTATTATTATTATTATTAATATTTATTATTATTAATAATATATTAATAATAATAATAACAAAAACATATTTTAATATATTACATATTTATTATTAATAATATATTATTAATAATAATTAATATTTTTATTTCCTTTTTATTTTTAATAATTTTAGTACTTGAAATTCAATTTAGTTTTAGTAAGTTGCCAAGACATTTCAAATTTTTTGTTTAAGTTTTTACATTTATTTCTATCTAATATTTATACTTCAGTTTATTTCAGTTTTATTTTAATTAATAAAACATTTTTTTTATATAGCTTTAGTTTTAGTTAACCAGCAACACTGGTTTATCGACCTTGTTTTCTTTTAATGTGCAAGACGTCTGATTCAGTAGCTGCTATAGGTGCTAGATTATAACAAAATGCAATAAACTATTTGCGCTACAAACCAGTGTGTTTATAATCACGATAATAAATTAAAATAATATGATAACAAAATACCAGTTTGCAGTTTATTTGCCAGTTACCAGAGTGATTAAAGGGGTCATATGATGCGATTTCAAGTTTTCCTTTCTCTTTGGAGTGTTACAAGCTGTTTGTGCATAGATAAGATCCCTGAAGTTGCACAGACTAAGGTCTCAAAACCAAAGAGATATTCTTTATAAAAGTTATAAAAGTCTACGTCACGGTGTGGGGAGATTTGCAAAACACCACCCAAAAGTATACGCAAAGAAAGAGGGCGGGACCATTATTCTCGCTGTAGTGTTGTTGCTGCCGCCGGCGTCATGTCCTGGAGACGCTGTTTCATTGTGAAAGCGAAAGTACATTGTTTGGGCTTCCAGAAGAGGACACAACTAGAAATCAGTGGTTAAGTTGTATTTACAACACTGTTCCAGAACAGTTCAACCCAAATATTCGAATGTGTGCAGCACATTTTACGGAGGACTATTTCCTGAACTTGGGAGTAGCTGCCAGCTGTGCTCAAAGACTGTTTCTATAAAGTGGGGCAATTCCAACTTTGCAAGGACAGTCTGGCACTTCTGACTCACAGCCTGTAAGTATGATTTCATATTTAAAGAATTTACCACTGACTATTCAAACGCAAGTTTTGAGCTGTTTAGAGTAGTGCTTGTTGTTTGTCGTTTCTCCGATCACAAATGCAGACATGGTAATGTTTATGATGGTAAATAATGGTAATGACATGACGTGACGTGACGCGTAAAAAGACAGTATAAGTCATTATAATCAGTAATTATGTCCCCACTGGATGCAACAAATGCCTCGTTTGTAATGGGTTTTATTGTTTTTGTGTCGTCACGCCGGGACACGGCATCACATTACGGTAAAGGGCGTAACATTTCTGTCTCACACTAGGGCTGTGCCAATTATCGAACGATATGATCATGCGCATCTAGTCAGTAAAGCCGGTTTCGTGATAAGAAATTAATCTCCTTCACGTGCTTTCAGATGGAGCGGCATTTAATACACAGAGCCGTAGTTCGCTGACAAGCTACGCAATATCGCATTCATTATCGAAGGCGATTCATCTGCGATAATGAACTCGATATTGCGTAGCTTGTCAGTGATCTACGGCGTATTAAAGGAAAACGCCACAGTTTTTCCATATTCTAATATGTTCTTCCCTCAACTTAAATGAGCTGATACGTACCTCTCCCGTCTCACTGCGTGCACTTAATCGCTCTAGCACACGGCGCAACTATGCTAGCATTTAGCTTAGCACCATTCATTCCTTAGGGTCCAAACAGGGATGAATTTAGAAGCCACCAAACACTTCCATGTTTTCCCTATTTAAAGACGGTTACATGAGTAGTTACACGAGTAAGTATGGTGACACAAAATAAAACGTGGTGATTTTGAAAGAGGATAAAAAATGATAACTATAATGTATAGAGGAAGAGCATGTCGCAGCACTTCGGCCTCGGCGCAGTAATATCATCATGCTTTCAAAATTGCCACGTTTTATTTTGTGTCACCATACTTACTCGTGTAAGTACTCATGTAACCGTTTTTAAATAGGGAAAACATGGAAGTGTTTGGTGGCTTCTAAATTCATCCCTGTTTGGACCCTAAGGAATGAATGGTGCTAAGCTAAATGCTAGCATAGTTGCGCCGTGCGCTAGAGCGATTAAGTGCACGCAGTGAGACGGGAGAGGTACTTATCAACTCATCTAAATTGAGGGAAGAACATATTAGAATATGGAAAAACGGTGGCGTTTTCCTTTAAGGTGGATTTTTCAGCCACTGTTTCTGCAGGTTACATCATTACACCAGTAGGTGGCGACAAGTGACTGTCTTCATGAGTGAGTCATTCATTCAACCGATTTGTTCAAAATCACTGATTGATTCAGGAAGGAGTCATTGAATCATTCACTTGATTTGGAACAATTAATGTAACAATTAATTTGGAGCAACAAAATTCTTGCTTGCATGAAATTGTGAATTATATGTTGTTGTTCATACAGTATAACTGTATTGGTTTTATTACATGTTTTTTTTAAAGATCCATATTTTTGTGAAGAATAATTCTTTGCAGATCCATCCCTGTGTGCTTTCAGAAGCAGGGATCATTAACTCTGGGCAATATTTAAATGAGTTTGGCATTGAAACACACAGCTCACTATGAGTCGATATGTTTGTGTGCGCAGTAGAGCTGCTCATGCATGAGGTGATTTTTGTACAAAAAGATGAATTTGAGAAAGCACAAAAGATTTTAGCACAAAAGACAATTTTACTTCTCAAATAGCATTCAGAAGATTGCAGCTCTACGGAGTCCAATGAATCCCTTAAGGAGCATGAAAATGGATAGAAGACTTTATGCCTTTATATGACTTTATATGTAAAGATGTGTGTAGAATAATCTCAATAGTAAACATACTATTGGAATTTCTATTGCAATAAATATTCAGAATATGATCAGAATCAGATTCATATTTGAATATTTTTGCATGCAGTCATATTTGATTAATTAATTCAGTTACTCATTTGCAAAAAGTAATTTAGAAATCAAGTGAGTTCACACTAAAAATACATTACAAAACCCTTTTAGCCTAGCTCATGAATATTAATTAGGGCTGTAATGTACATTTCTGAAAGCGGGCGGGACTATATAACAGTTACTATAAGATACCATTATACAGTTTGCACTTTTAGCATAAGATGAAATTGAATTGGCTTGGATCTGCTCATATGAGTGTTTCCTATAGGTGTATGTATTTCCCTTCTACTACCATAATAAAACACTCTTGCATCCATGCACACAAAATCCTGCACACCACATGCACAGGATTCCGGATGTCCTCTTGAAATACAGCTGTTTTTTTATTTATGTGTATGAAAAGCAAGCTGAAAATAGAACAAGAACCCCATTGAGCGTGTGATCCGCCAGAGCACCTGTGCCGATCTCCCGGCTTCAGGACTTATAGATGTGGATCTGCTGTAGGTGTCCTGCGTCTGTGAGGCTTCCTCCTCAAAGCTTAAAGGGCCTATTTACTTTTCACACAGGCACAATGCTTATGGAGACTCTTTCCTCTTTGCAGCTGTGTGTGTGTGTTTGTAAAGGAACAATCCAGTGACCTTCAGCCATTCATAACAAGCAGTATGTGACAATAAAAGCATTATCATAGATGTTAGTTTGTCCTTTCAAAAAAGTTTTTCAGTCTTTAATCTTTTCAGGATTGTGCATTTGTAGTTTACAGTGGAAATGACATGTTTAAAGTGCTCTAGTTTCAGATAAACCCACAAAAATAAGTCAAACATAAAAAAACAGAGAAGTGAAAGAGAAAAAGTCGTTAACCTTGAAATGCAGTAATAGATAAGTATGTATGTACGTATTAATTTATTTATGACATTAATATATTGACAATGAAGTCATTACCAGTTATCAGTCATTAGTGATTGTATGTATGTATGGATGCATTTATTTGATCATACATCCATCCATTTATTCTATTTATTGTTTGATTGAGTCATTTATATATAGATCTCCCTCTCTCTCTATATATATTTATTTATTTATCAATCACATTGATATATTAACAACAAAGTCATTACTGTTGACCGACTTTATTTATTTATTTATTACATTGATGTATTGACAATGAAGTCATTACCAGTGACTTTCGTTCTCTATCTATCTATCTATCTATCTATCTATCTATCTATCTATCTATCTATCTATCTATCTATCTATCTATCTATCTATCTATCTATCTATCTATCTATCTATCTATCTATCTATCTATCACATTGATATATTGACAATGAAGTCATGACCAGTAACTTTATTTATTTATTTTTTAAATTTATTACATTGATATATTGACAATGAAGTCATTACCAGTGACTTTTTTTCTTTCTTTCTTTCTTTCGTTCTGACTGATTGATTAATTGATCCATCCGTTCTTTAAAACATCTTTTTTTGCGTTGTGCAGGAAGAAACCCATTTGTTTGCAACAACACAAGGGAGTAAATGATGACAGAAGTTTCATTTTTTCATGAACCATCCCTTTAAGAAGTTTTAAAAAATGACGCACTTCACCTTCAAGGAAATGTCCGACTCAAAAGCCGGTGTGACATAAAGCTACTTACATCATCAGTCATCAACACAGATGAAGGGTGCACATCCAGCAGTCAAGCTTGCCAAAAATAGACACGTCAGCTGCTGGGATCCTGAAGGTTATATCACAGGAGCTGTGATGTCAGATGAGTGCGTTATGCAGAGCTGCTGGTGTGTATGTGTCAGTCGGGATGTATGGTCTGCTGCCAGTCAGCAGGCCCGGGCACAGCACCATCCAGGTGCCACAGAAATGAAAAAAGAAAAGAGTGTCATTTCTATTTATATCAGGGAGGGAAGCAATTTTCCACTCTGAAGAGCAGATGGAGCAACATTTTTATACACCATGAAGAAAACAAATGAAGCCCGTCGCGATTATTTACGGTCTCTTTGGCAGGGTATGTGAGCGCAGTGCCAGAAGCCGTCTGTACCTTTGTTAGCGCGAGTTTGTGAGGTCATGAGGCATATCTGCGTAAACCTCTCACTCACCGATGCCATTTTTATCATTGTTTATGAGTCGAAAAACCGTCACCACACACCTCACCACTTTTAGAAAAATAAAGCACGTTTTTGGACATGACTGACAGTCAATATTTTTGGAGAAAACCTCTTCCAATACGGCGAAGTTTATTATCAACAATTACTCAAAGCAGCGCTGCATCTCACATGCTGGGAAAGGCAAATCGACAGACTTTAGAGATTTGTAAGAGTACTTCTGCTTTTCCTACAGAATACCCATTATTTGCTGCCTTTTTCACACATGCATTTCACAAATGACATGTATTTATGTATGTATTTATTTATTTATTTATTTACTCATTTAACACATGTACTGACAATGAAACCCATACTGGTGATTTAATTCATTCATTTATTACACCCTGACATACTGACAATAAAATAATTCATGTTGACTTTAAAGAATATTTATTTATTTATTTATTTATTTATTTTACACACTCATGTACTGACAAAGAAATCCATACTGGTGATTTTATTTATTTATTTATTTATAACACCCTGACATACTGACAATGAAGTAATTAATGTTGACTTGAAGAATGTTTGTTTATTTATTTATTTATTTATTTACACAGCTAAACTGAAAATAAAGTCATTCATGTTGAGTTTATTTATTTTTTATTTTTGTTACACTGACATGTTCAAAGATTCAAGATTCAAGATTCAAAGATTCAAAGCATTTATTGTCATGTGCACAGTGAGGAAAAGCAAGTTTCCCTGTACAATGAAATTCTTTCTTTGCTGTCCACATTGAATGCCAAGACAAGTGCAAATTATGTAAAAATAAAAACAGACATACACATAAATAAAAAATAAGAATAATAAAAGTACAGCTATGTTGCAGGAGTAGAAATAGAATATGGATATAGAAATATAGACTATGTACATCTGTATGTGCGAGTGGCGATACTGACTTGTGCAAAACAACAATATAGTGACGTGCAATATTAACATTAACGTGTCCACATGTAGCAGTAATATGTAGTATATCTCTGTGTGCGAGTGTGCAATATTGACTTATGTACAAAACAGTAGTACAGTGGCCTGTGACAACATAATGTTGAAGATAAAGTCATTAATAGTGAATTTATTTAAAAATGTCAAATATTTAATTAAAGTATTTAATTAACATTTCCTTAGTTATTTATTAATGTATTTGTTTTCCGTTCATTTATTTGTTTGTTTGTTTGACACACTCATGTACTGACAATGAAATCCATACTGGTGATTTAATATTTATTTATTTGTTTATTTATTTATTTATTCGTTCATTCGTTCGTTCATTCATTTATTTATTTGTTTATTTATTTATTTGTTCGTTGATTTGTTTGTTTGTTCATTTATTTATTTATTTAACAGACTGGCATATTGAAAATAAAGTCATTCATTTTGACTTTATTTATTTATTATTACACACTGAGATATTGATGATAAAGTAATTAATAGTGAATTTATTTAAAGATGTAAATTATTTAATCAATTTAAATATTTAATTAATATGTCCTTAATTATTTATTAATTTATTTGTTTTCCTTTTATTTATTTATTTATTTACTTACATGTAAGTAATACTCGTAAATTATTTGTTTAAACACTGAAATAATGGCTATATATATATATATATATATATATATATATATATATATATATATATATATATAATTATAAATAATATTAAATTCTATATATATATATATATATATATATATATATATATATATAAATATAGTGTTTTGTTTTGAGGTTTTTTGCGTTTTTATTTATTTATTTATTGGAACAATGAGCTAATGATACTGAGGTCATTACTGATCTCTCCCACCGAAGCAAACATTAGTAACCAACCGCAGATGAGTATGTCTGTGTCTGTGGCTCTAGTCCAGTGAGTGTGAAGAGTGTCTGTATTTGCTGCTGTCTATGTTGATACAAACGTAAGGCTGTTTTGGAGCTATAATGGCAGCCTGTGACTGGTTTGCGCTGACGAAGCTCAAGCTTGATAATTGACTTCAATGACCTGTTCTGCAGGTACAATTAGAGATGAGGCTGTGGGTGGCCTGTTTTTCTTTTGCGAGCATGTGCTGTGCTTTTACAGAAGCTGCAGGTCGGTCTTACACTCATTAGTGGAGTTCTTTTGTCTTTACACATACAGATTTGGAAATGTAAAAATATGCTCTTTCGGTTTCAGTCTTTCAGTTTCCGATCTATCACCATCATGTTCAAAGCTGTGGTAATACCATTGTATATGCTGAAAAAACATATGGTGCATGTCCAAAAAACTTGGCATTACCATAGTACATCCAGAAACATGGAAGTGCTGTGCAACATATTTTTATTTGAAAATAAAAACTTTTAGATATGAAATCAAAGTTTTTGATATCAGAGGAAAACTCTTTGTTCCCTCTACTGAAAGAAGAACAGATAGACTTCACATTGAGCTTCAGTCTGCAGCCGCGGCTCAGATGTGCTGAGGGTCGCTGGCATGTTCACCACATGTTTGCATGGACGCATGAAAGAAGGAAGAACAAAGATAGCTGCTTCTCTCATCCTCCTTCCACGTCCTCCTGCCCGCATGTCTTGTGTCTCTGATAATCTGGAGATACGATCAGATTCTTCCTGGTTACAGATCTTTCAGCTTAAAAGAAAGCCGTTGACCACATTTTTCATCCGATTAGAATTTTTCATCTGCTTTATTTGTTTGTTTGTTTGTTTAACACTGACATATTGTCAGTCATTACTGGTGATTTTATTTAAAAAAGTTTTTATTTATTTTTTAAATATTTTAAATATTTATATTTTTATTCTTTGGTTTATTTATTTATTTATTTATTTTATCACCAAAAATTGGCAATTAAGTCATTAGTGGTGACTTTATTTTAAAAATATTTATTTATTTATGCTTGTTTGTTTTAGTCATTTGTTTTTCTTTGTTTCTTTCTTTCTGTTTCTTTCTTTAGGTTTTTATTATTTAATTATTATTTTTTATTTGCATTAAAAATATTTATTTATTTTACACACACTGAAATACTAACATTTTCATTTTCATTTCATTCAATTTTTTAATTATTTTATTTGCACACTAAAATAACTGAAATTAAGGCATTACTAGTGATTTTATTTAAAATAAATATTTTTTTTTAAAAAATCTTAATTTTTAGTTTCATTTAGTTTATTTATTTGTTTATTTACTTTTTTTTATTATTTACACACCGAAATAATGGCAATTAAGTCACTGACTTTATTTAAAATTAATTAATAATTTAAAAAATTGTAATTATTTTGTAATTTCTTAGTTTATTTATTTAATAATTTGTTCTATTTACACACCAAAATAATGGCAATTAAGTCATTCTGGTCATTTATTTAAAAGCAATCTAATATTAATTAATTAATTAATTAGTTTATTCTTTAGTTTTTATTCATTTATTAATTTATTAACATTGAAGTAATAGCAATTCAGTCATTACTGGTGATTTTTTCTTAAAATTCCTTTTATTTATTTCTTTGTTTCTTTGACAAACTAAGATAATGACACTAAGGACACTCTCTCCCACCAAAGCAAACATTAGTAACCAACCTTTCAGTCCTCATTACATTAGAAATCAATCAATGACAGCAGAAAAATGCAGCAATATGCTGTGATTATCGACTGGTTTACAGTTTTGCAAGGTAATCATCCAATAAAGCACTATTGAGCGATCCACTGAAACGGTGTCTTAAATTGTGTCTTAACCAGCCAGCTGGAGGGCAGGACACTTGAAATATTGCAGAGCGAGAGAGAGAGAGAGTAATTCGTGCTGGGACAGGAGCAGACTTTAAAGCTCCAGCATGTGTTTAGTATGCATGGCTGGTTGAACCCTGTTTCTTGGATTCAGCCTCTCGCACAGTGGTCTCTCCTGTGACAAAGACATTCAATCTCTGCTTTCAGCCCAATGGAAATGTACTTCATCATTGTCCACGAATCCAATACATGCACGCCAGGTATCCTAGTCCAACTTTAACTGCGCATTTGAGGATTCAGAAACTAGGCTACACAATTATTATGTCACAGTTGTTCCATGGGGCACATTTATCATTTATTCAACACAGTTCCTGTGCTTGAATTTGATTGGCTGAGCTTATTGTCAGTGTTTGTGTCAGTCTGTGCATTGGTGGTGGATTTTCAGTGATTCTTTTTGCAGGTAACATTGTTACATTCAGGAACGAAATAAGTGAGCTTCTTCATAAATGAGTTACTGAATCATTCACTCAACCGATTCATTCAAAACACTGATTCATTCAGAGATGAAACAATTTTTTTATAAATGAGTTATTGAATCATTTACTCAGCAGATTCATTCAAAACACTGATTCATTCAGGGATAAAACAAGAAGCTGTCTTTATGAGTGATTCAGTGAATCGTTCTCTCCACCAATTCTTTGGTGGAAAAAAGTAGAGAAGAAGAGTGTAAAAACAAAAAAAATGATATACAGTATATATATATATATGTATATATCATAAAAATGGGATACTAAATAAACTAACAAATAAAAATAAGATACTAAATAAATACATATTTTTTTAATGAATAAATAATACATTTAACAATGCACTACTATAGTGAATATAAAAAAATAATAATACAATGTAATGGAAACTAAATAATTTCCCAATAATATTTTAAACATATTTATAATATATAATATATAATATTATTAATAATTATTAGTTTTTTTTAATTTTTACTTTAACAGTATAAATTGAATCTTTATACATTAAAAAAATGCCTTATAAATTTTATGATTGAGGTCCTCACACAAAGATGATCATATTTGGGGGTCCGTGGCCTGCACTTTACTATGGTACTGCCATAGTACTTGTTTTTCAAGGGGAGTATGATTTAGACTTTCAGCTTAATCTGTTTTGCCATTTAACACTTCACACAAATCCCTTTCCTCACTCTCATACTATTTTCTTCTCTTTTTCCTCTTTTGTGTCTCATATCCATGGTTTAACCAGAGCTTCTCGTGTTCTCATTCTGCCTTTTCTATTATATGTGGAATTATGTTAGTAAATATGCGACTCAGGTATTAAACAGTGTGTTTGTGTAGTATTGTACTGTTTTCTTTCTTCACAGTGAGCTGGATTTAACCCCAGGAGACATTTCCACAAAGAACAACACTCCAGTAAAAACACTCATTGACTGACCATTGATGACCTTTTATCCGTCTGTCTTCTGAGCTGTTATTGAAGTAGGACATGATTCTTTTTCCAAGCAAGACTGAATTTCACTCTCGAAATTAATGTTTCTGAAAAGATCAACTGACTCATTTCTAGATGTATGCTTAGATTCTTCATACAGGAAATAGAGGCAGGTTGCAACACTGGATTAGTGTGAATATGTGCCAGTATTATTTATTTATATATTTATGCGTGTATTGTCTTGCATTTATGAATCTGCATCATGTATGCTGGTAAAAATCATTATTTATTTTGCTTAGCCTGCAAAAGGATTTATGGATTATGCCATATTATTGCAGGTGCTTGATGTCTTTGAATGTGTGTAAGGTTTAGTAGGAATATCTGGTAAACTGATTATTTTTACAATTTATTTTGGCAGAGATTACACATTTCAACTTCAAATAAATGAATAAATAAATTCTGTATAAAAATATTTAATCATATAAAAAAAGAGAACAGGACGAAACCCCTATAAAATTCAATACAGCTGAAATAAATAATATAGAATTATTCATAAAAAAGAAAATAAAAAAGATAAAAATCTGAAACCTCGTGTTCTAATATAACCATTAATTAATGTAGATATAACCATTAATTCCGGTAAAATGTCATGGTTATCCACCTTATTCACGTACAAATGGGTGCGGCCATTTGTAAATTTTATGGGTCTTGCTTCCGGTCTCATTTGCTTCCAGCTATTTTAGCTGTACAAACTGTTATTATATTATTTTAGTGTATTATCTTAATTATGAACACACTGGTTTGTAATGCAAACAGTTTTATTGTTTACTGCACGTTGTTATTCTTCTCATTATTTCCCTATAACGGCTAAAGAACCAGAAGTCTCGGCCATATGCTTACTTCCGCATTTAGGAATAAGGTGGATAATAAAATAAATGAACAACTGAATACATTTTCTAAAAACAAAACAAAACAACAACAACAACAACAACAAAAACAAAAACAAATAAAATAAATGAACAACTGAATACATTTTTTAAAACAAAACAAAACAAACAAACAAACAAAAAACAAATAAAATAAACAAACAACCGAATACATTTTCTAAAAAACAAACAAACAAAAAATAAATGAACAACTGAATACATTTTTTAAAACAAAACAAAACAAAACCCCCAAAAAGCAAATAAAATAAATGAACAACTGAATACATTTTCTAAAACAAAACAAAACAAAACAACAACAACAACAAAAAACAATCAAAAAATAAATGAACAACTGAATACATTTTCTAAAACAAAACAAAGCAAAACAAAACAAAACAAAAACAAAAAAAACAAAAAAAACCAAACAAACAAAAAAAATGAACTACTGAATACATTTTCTAAAACAAAACAAAACAAAACAAAACAAAAAACAAAAAAAAAAGTTTTATTAAAATAAAAAGAGGTCATAATAAATATCTTAATTTCACACTTAATTATTAAACCTCTCTGGTCTAATCACCATCGTTGTTCTGTTCCGCGCACGTCACTAAACTACATTTCCCATCATGCAACTCAGCTGCACAGTGGCCGCGCACGGGTTTATCAAACGCGCGCCGCCGCGTTCTCGTCTCGTGCGGCGCAGTTCGCTCGAGCGCTCTGAACAATGACTGCGCGAGAGGATGATGTGAATCTGGACAAATGAGCGATTTAACATCAGTACTGCACATCGCGCTGTTTAGTACGCTTTTTTCACAACAAACACCCTGAATATGTGGATTCCTACGGAGCAGGAGAAATACGGAGTGGGTAAGTTTGCTGTTTATTTCTTCACTCGACTCTGAGCGTCTGTTAGTATTGAATCAGTGCTTTCACAGTGTTTGCTTGTTTTTGTTTCTAACGCCAAACCGGCTTGGTTTGTTTATACACGTTTGGGAATGAAACAAATGTTTCGGGACTTTGTTTGAGTGACTGAGTGGATGTTGTTTTACATACGGTGTGATATTAAGTGGAAGTGAACATATTTAATCATATTCACGTCCTGTATATTTGCTCTGTTAGGTTTCACCCTTTACTCCTCTTTTTGAGACCTCAGTGCTGTTGTACCAAGAGTGCAATACAACTGTGAGAATCAGTGCTAGGAAAGTCATACAGTCGCTGCAAAATAAACCAAAAGCGGAGAATGTGTTTTGTGGGCTGTGTTGTCATTCATGCTAGAGCATATGTGAAATGAATTATGTGTCATGTATCGTGTGTCCAGCATGATCTGAGTTTCATGAACTCAGCTCTGCTGAGATTAGCGTTTATTCTTGCATGTTTGAGTTTAAAGTAATGTATGCTCAATTGCTCATATACTGGATTGGTGACATTTAGTGAGATTAGTTCAAGTGAGGTTTTGCACTATTGTCAAATCAAGATTTATGTCATCTGGCTGATGATATAGTTATGCAGTGAACAATTAAAATGGGTGCATGTCTGTGTCTTCAATCCGTTGATTGTGAAAACCAGTTTTTGTGCTCTTGGACCAGAGATGATGGTAAAATAATATATATATATATATATATATATATATATATATATATATATATATATATATATAAATAAATAAATAAATATGTTGAAGTGTTTGGTAATCATTACGTAGAACTGATATGGAGAATTATTTATTGTTATATTTCTGCTGTTGTTATAGAATTATATTACTCATTTGGTTTGTTGTCTAAATAGACACTCAATTATTTTCATTATTTTATTTCATTATATTTGCATTTATTTCATTTTTGATTTACATTATTTCATTTTATTATTTTTGGGATATATCTTAAATGGTTGAACTTAAATTGATATGCAGTGAGAATCAAGTGTCTGCTTTTTTTTTTTTTTTTTCACTAGACTGAAGATTTGTTCACTGATTGCAGGTTGCAAAGTTTTCTGAACTCCAGAGAATCATTAAAATGATTTGATGGAGACAGACTTACTTGTCATTTCATGCTATTTGATTTTTCTTGATAATATTGATTTGATTTCTTTCTGATATGTCGGTTTGGGTGGTTGGTTATCAAGTTTAGGTAGTCACAAGGCTGTCTAGGTGAACTCAGCATTTCCTGTTGGTTGTTTGCCAGCTGGTTGAAGGAATTCATCAGTGTGATAGATGTATTCAAGGCTAAGAGATTGTAACCAATGAGACCCAAATCTATGGGCAAAAGAATGCTTGTTAGAGTGAAACCAAATGTTTTCTCTTCAGGGATCTTGTCTTGAGTTATGGTGATTTCTCTGAGGATTTTGTCATCTTGCCATGTCTGTTACTTTAAAGTGGGACTCACACCCCAAAAGGGATTTTGGATTTTATATCCAGTGGCTTCATATTTTTTGCGTTTGATCTTTTTCCAGAAACAAAATCCATATTTCAGTGTCTAATTGGAAGCTGGCGAGCGGTGCCCATATGTAAAGTAGTGAAGAATGACTCTCAGCCACTGATGAAATATGAATGAACCCCCACAGTGGCTGCAATAAGACGCCAATTAGCCCTCAATTGGATTAATTACAGCTAATTAAATCAAGGCAACGTCTGAAAATCCAACTCGTGTAAGAGTCTCAATGGCCCTCCTTTAAGGTCTTTTACCTGCTAATAGGAACTAAGAAGAGATGATCTTTTTTGCCCTAATGTTGTTTTTGACAGCCGTGGCATTTGAGGAAACAGACGCAGACGCTGAATGGGTGGAAATACCCACATTTTTGTCGGAACCTTTTTTTTTTTTTTTGTGCATTTCTTCCTTTGCTGTCTTCATTTCGCAAGACAAATGTGATTAAATGCGAGGCTGAAATAGATCGAGGGTGGATTATGACTAACTTTTGAAACTATTTAAGCTCCTCTGGATGTTTTCTACGAATCAGTCTGCCTTGTTCTACCAATTTTTAGAAATGCTAAAAAAATCCTCTGCCCCCTCATTTGAGTTTAAAAAAAACAAAAAAAAAACACTCCATTGCTAAAGTTGTTAGTGTTTCCTGTCAGGCAAGATGATGTACATCTGAAATTTCTTCTACTAAAAATCTAATTTTAACTCAGATTTAAGTTTAAATTATATGAACTGTATTTTCATTGCAAGAATTGCAAGAACATGTCTGGATCATAATTCACCCCAAAATCAAAATAAGAAAGAAGGCTAAAAATGTAGCATTTTGCATAAAGAAAATGCAGCATATTTGTAAAACCATTAGTAAATGGCTTGTTATTTGGACTTTTATTGCCATTGGCTAGTAACTTTACACATTTTCTGTCAATAATGAAGTTTGAGTAAATATTATATACAATTGCACATTTAAATGCAGCAATTCAGTGTGTCTTTTTTTTTTGCTGTAATTATATTTATTGTATTTGTAAATATCTACATTCCCCCTCTTTAAATTCTCATAGTGTGGAAAAATTACAGTAAAGCAAAATTATTTAAATATAAATTATATAATAAATTACAATATTCAGAGTATCTGTACATTATGTATTTTTGTTGTGCAGAATTTAGTTTATGCTGGAAAAAAACAGGCAGGATGACTTTGGTTACTGTACTTTTTTCAGTGTTTAATATCTCTTGACTTTGAGTGATAATTAAATTGCATTATATAGATTTATAAATAATAAATATCTACATTTCCTCTCTCTAAATTTTCATTACTGTAGTGCATAAAAATTACTATAAAGCAGATATCATCCAAATAATTTATTTAAAATATCTGTACATTATATTTTTTGGTTGTGCAAAATATAATTTATGTGGAAAAAAAAAAAGTCAAGGCAGGATGATTTTGTTTGCTATTTTTATTTATTTTTTATTTATTTTTTTTGTCCTAAAAATAAGCTCCAATTAATATCGCTGGACTTTGGTGAGACACACTCCCAAAAAAACAAAACAAAAAAAGCAAACACAGCCCATCATGAATGATTTGGAACAGAGCCACTAGAGGGGTGCTGTCTAAAGTGCCCTTGAATGCTCAGTGAACCCAGAAGAGCTTTGACTGGGATGTTCTGGTGTGTGTTTTCATGAATGTGTGTGTGTGTGTGTGTGTTCGGCCTGGGGCAAGCTGTTGTACTGCCCTTGTTTCCTATAGTATTCAATCCCCCTGGGACAGTGGAGCGGGCGAGGGGGGTTATCGCTGTGTGGAAGTGGCCACCCTGTGCGATGCCCTGTGGGAATAGCAGGTTGTTGTGGAAGTGCAGCGGCCCATTCCTTCATTAAAGAAAATATTCTGTAACGACCGGAGCCGAGGGATCTGAGGGGGCGGGGCTTCTCAACACCTCAGTGCATGTGATTGCCTCTTCGTTCACAGGCCACGCCCCCAAAAGAGCTGACATAGTGATTTAGAAGGACCTGCGGGGAGGCCAGGAGATAATATCCCATTTCTGTCATGACTCAGGCTCCAGATGGGGAAATAACATGATTATATACTACATACTAATGCATGGATAACACACAGATATTAACGTTCACAGGATTAGCGAGTGGAAAACCAACACTTTTACTCCAATTTGTGTCCTTTCAATGTTTTGGCATTTTTCATGTAGGTTTTTCTGAATATCTAGAGAGCAGAATATCATAGTCAGTGGTCTTTTTTTGATTTGGGCCAATAAGCAGTGCCCTAACAACCAATCAAAACTCCATGACAACTAATTGGTTTCAACCAATCAATGTTTGTTGAGTAAAACACTTCAAAATATCTTATAAACTAGTCTGAATATCTCATATGCAATTTCTTAATTATTATTATTATTATTATGTAAAAATTGAGTGGTGCAATAAAAATTTTGTGGTTTTGACTTATTTACGTGCATTTTTGAGCTTTTAATATGCATGAAGGTATGAATCTAGTCAGGTATCGGAAACGGTGCTGTTTAAGGTATTGAACTCAAATGGGGATATTAAGGAAATGCAGACACTCAAATATTTAATAAGAGTTAATGTTTAATAGTAAATGTTTAAGCTAAGATCCCATTTTTAATTTGACAAATAAAAATGAGAATGTTAAAGAGCTTCTGTTGATTTTATTCATCAATCATTAACAAACAAAACATCAAAAAATAATAATTAACAAATATTGTAACTGACAAAAAATGGCCTGAAAACAAGAGTTATGATAATTAGACGTCACCTTAGATATTAAGTGGAATATATTATGGATGTAGTATCAGCATGCTTTTTTCATTTATTCATTTATTTAATGTATTGATGTGGCCAATATTTGATATTAATCAGTCTGTATTGGATATTTAATTTAGATTTTTGGCTATTTTAAGATTTAGAGCATAACCTGTAATGCTAATTTGAAGGTATAACAATAGATTTTGGCTCTTTAATTTAACTCTTTAATCTTTTGAGTGCTTTTCTTTTAAGAGTGCATTTTCAAGTTGCTGTTTGCATGTAATGTTTTGTAATTATTTGATTTTTATTTTATTTTTTGCTTTTATATATTATATATTTATGGTTGGTTATTTGCCATGATCTAAAAACAATTTTTGCTTATTGTATTGGCCAATTTCATCATTTTTTATTTATCTTTTTTAAATCTATGCTTTCATTAAATCCCTGCATTATATATGCCTGGCTGTATAAACCAGAAGCTATTGAGATGTCATCTAAACACCTTACACCTTCTTTTCACACCCCTTATGAGTGCAGTTATGGATGCACTGCGGTTATGGACACTTACATGAAATAATCAGACAGGCAAATCAGAACAGGCTCTCTTGGAAAGACAATCCTTTCTGAAAACCACAATCCCCCACCCTTTGAAACCGAAGCTTGTTTTTTTGCAGAAATCCCGTTATTGATCCTAAACTAGGCACACTCCCCCCGACCCCATAATCCTTCTGACCTTTGACCTCCCGTTCAGGGTGCATGCAAACAGGGAGATTATTAATACGCAATCGGTGGCTGGAATGTGGATGTAATTAAGTGTGCCGCTGAATGCCTCATTAATGGAAGGAAAAGGTTTCCGTGTGAATAGGGATTATGCGTGAGGGAGAGATGGATGTAAAGAGAAGGACGTTCGTTATCTGTGCTCTTGGCAGGAAGGAGGGCTGCTGGTGTCTGGCTTAGACAGCACTACAGATATGGCTTTCACAGACATCTGTTAAAGGAGTAGTTCACCCAAAAATGAAAATACTGACATCATTTACTCACCCTCGTGTCTTTCTTTTGTAATGTGGAACACAAGAAGTGAATTTGTTTTTAAATTTTTTTTGCATAAAATAAAATCTGTATATTTATGTGTTTGTGTATACAAATCAATCAATCAATCAATCAATCAATCAATCAATCAATCAATCAATCAGGCCCGGTTCTTGATGGCTGTAGAAGGGTGGGCTGGCAGATATCCTGGGTGGGCATTTTTTAGTCATCATATTATCACATAGTCTAGAAGATATTTATACTGTAGATATTGCTATATTAACTATATATGTACACTGAAAAAAGCTTTCATGGGCAGCCTAGAATATTATGCACTTTCACAGCAAAATAAACTTTTTTTTTCTTTATTGAATAGTAAAAAAAAAAGCCCTCTTTGTTCTCTTTCTCTGGATTATTGTTTCTACACTGGTGAGTCTTTTCAACTAACTTTTTTTTATTTATACCAAACAAGGCCGTAATCACGTCTAGAACATTGGAGGGACCAGTTGTTTTGAGGAAATATAAAGACCAGACCACTATGTCAATGGTATTTATTTGAAGAAACTAAATAAATGAATGTGTTAAATTGCTTATTTTTTATATTCATAATTTATTATAATTATATTATTTATTTATTAAAATTAAAAAATTAATACAATTTATTAAATATTCATAATTAAAGTTGTTATTCGCTGAATATCTTCCCGAGGTTTTTTTGAGTCGGCTCTTTTCAATGAATCAGTTGATTTATAAAACCAAAATCTGAATGATTATGGATGATGATGAGTGAATAATGGCTTATATTTCGGTATGTTCCTCTCAAAGCTGTCAAATGACTTGAGGAGACTTTTCAATTAAGCCATTTAAATCCCTTCTATGATTCTTTTGTATTCATTTTGGAGCATTGCAGTACCTCATATACTTTGTTTTTTTATGTTTTGAGGTGAACAGTTCCTTTCTAAAGCATCCTTCTGCCTCTTTTGCTCCCCGATTTGTCATTGTTTGGACAAACAAGTAGGCTAGTCCTTCCCAAAATTCACATTATCCTTACATCCAGAAGATGACATGCTGGACCGTTTGAACTGTTTTTCTTTTGTTGTTTGAGGCTTCTGTTGCCTGCACTCTGTCTGAGAGTGTGTTTGAGGATGATAAATCCAGTTGTATACCCTGAGCTCCCTTTAAACCCACAGTGGCGGCATCCTAACAAGCCAAACATATGTTTAGACACGGGATGCCGAGCTTTCGCCAACTCTTCTGTGTTCTTCATACCCACCGAGTTGTTCCTTATTAAGCCACTTTCTTCATGGCTGATGCCTGGAGTTTCCTGTATCCCACTGCTTGTTCTTCCTCCGTTAAGATGCTTCTGTGATCTCTGCTCACCCTGACTCTGATGTTAAACCTGTTACGAGAGACGATGTGCTGTAAACATGGCTTACAGAGGTGCTGGTGTGTCATTATGTTGTAATTTCGGTGTAGCCCAAATGATACTTTGATACCAAATGTCTGATGTTAATGTGAAAGTTCACCCAAAAGTGAACATTTGCATGTTTACTCACCCTCATGTTGTTCTGTGAGAAGCAAAAGTAGAACATTTTCTCAAGAATCTTTCCATACAGTTCATGACAATTTGCGAATTTCCGACAAGTAGTGGTTGACTGATCTTGAAAATAAAGGTTCCAAAAGGGTGTTTTTGCAGTGATGCCATAGAAGAAATTTTTGGTTCCCCAAAGAACCTTTCAGCGAACATTTTAAAAATCTAAAGAACCTTTTTAGACTATAAAGAACCTTTTTTGCATTTGAAAGGTTCCATGGATGTTCAAGGTTCTTCATGGAACCATCGATGCCAGTAAGAACCTTTATTTTTAAGAGTGTCAGTGATGCTGGTGCAACATTTCATTTCATTTTTTGGCTTGTCAAGCTATTGTATGACTTCAGAAGCCTTGGTAGATGGCGTATTTTATGGTACTTTTACTGTGCCTTTTTGCACTTTTTTTAAAGATGTCCAATGTGGTCACTATAAATATAGCCACCTGAAAAGACAAGAGGGTCAGTAAATGATAACAAAATCTCCATTTTGCCTGAACTATCACTTTAATAGACAGTCAGTTTTTCCTTCTAGTCCAGTTGGAACAGATTGGACAAGTTTTTTTTATATCTTTCGTTCCAGACACTTGCACACATGTACATGTCTCGACAGATTTTCTTCGTTCTGTCCGTGGGGAAAACGAACTGAAAGTGGACCTGAGAGGCCATTAGCTGTTATCTAAGCTGTCAGGGGCTGTGATATGCCATTCGTATCCTCGCCTGACTGCTGCTGTCAAGGCAACCACACCAAATTCGCTGCTTTAACATATCTCGCTAAGACTAGCTGCCACACTTTCTCATGCACTTGATGAAGTGCTATATTTAGATCACTTTACCCCCAGTAAGGCCAGGACTGGGGCAGTACTTCCTCTCAAGGATACTGTGTGAACGTTAATTCCTATTTTTCACCTATACTTAATGCATTTCTTCTCACATGTAGACAGATGGGTTAATTAACACTCTGCTGATTGTTAATACATTGTTTTCTCATCGTGTGAAATAGTATTGACCTCATTGATTCGAGGTTTAGTCACTTGTGCAATTGCTATGCCACAGAACCCTTCATGAATAAATGCACTTCAGGTTCTAAAGTTGACATTTATTTAGTGGTTTGGGAGGATGTAAATATCTTAAACGCTATGTCTCTTGTTTTAAAGCTGTTTTATGAAACCGATGGTTTGGACTGAATTTTGATTCGATGAACCCCATTTATGACAATGCTTGTTAAGTTGTTTGTACATACATTTTAGAAAAGGTATGTATTCATGTATTTTTGATGTTTCTTTTTTATTATGTTGCGTAGTTATTTAGTATAGTCCAGTTTTTATTTATATAGTATTATAAATTATACATTAGGCCTATATAATTATAAATTAAAATGTTATATTTTATATAACACATTTTTATTCCAAAATGTTTAAAAAATGCATCTTTCCTATTCCAAAATGTTTAATAAATTAATTAATGTAAAAATATTAATATGTGTGTGTGTGTGTGTGTGTGTGTGTGTGTGTATATTTATTTATTTATTTATTTAATTAAATTATTATTATTATTATTATTATTATTATTATTATTATTATTAAAATTAGAATAGTATTAAAATTAGAATAGTACCGGTATTAAAATTATAATATATTGTTATATTACTGCTTCCAAAATGTTAAAAACAATTCTAAATTCACTTAAAAATAATATTTTCCTATTTTATATTCAAGATAATTTCCAATATATTGTATTAATACTATAATATACTACATAAATGAGCAATAGATCATGAGAGGATATGATTTCTGGATATGGTTAATGGGTTTTAGAGAAAAATGGCCCTATGTGAACACCCTTTGCCGTGGTAAAACTGTAGCATGTGGCTTATTGCTGTACTATGCAGCCTCTTTTTGTGATGATTGATTGATTGATTGATTGATTGATTGGTTTTACTTAATCACTGACAGCAAAGCGTGCCATTTCTCTAAACTTGCATTTCCTTTCGGGATTCGTTATTTTCTAAATGATTTGCTCTTTTGAAGCCCTTTGCTTATATGCAAAGAGATTCGGTTGGATTTGAAGTAATCCAGTAAATCATTTTCATTCCCTTCTCATCATTTGATGTTAGTTCGTCTGGAGAGGCAAGTTCTCCTTTTTCTTCTCATTATTGATTGAATGGGGTCTGCTTAGCATTCAGACGGCGGCATCCAACACAGTTTACGAGCATTCAGGGATTTCCTCCTTTGCTACAAGCCCTTTGTTTTACGTTCAGACACTTTCTTTTGCCCTTTAAACATGTTATTTCACAAACGAGGTCTTTCTTGTTTAATATGAAGAAAAACGTTGTCAAAAAAATGTTTGCATGACAGATTTGCCACATTCCGATGCTGGATTGTCGCATGAAAGTCTGTGTCGGGCCCGTCCTTTTGGCCAGTACGGAAAGCAGCCTGGATCAGCTGGAGACCCAGATATTTGGGGCAGATCCTCGCCCCCTGGTAGTCCTCCACCTGGCGTCCTTATTTGACTTCCCTCAGGGTGCAAATTAAGTCTTAAATGAAGTGCCACTCAGTGACGGCGACAGTAATGTATCTCCTTTGTGTGGCCAAGTGGCTGAATTGGGCTTGTTTGGCCCGCTGGGAGTCGAACGGTACGGAGAGTAAATGCAGTAAGCTCTTTTATAATGACGACGGGAGCCTCAGGCCTAATGGTGTGTTTTCTGCTGTCTCACTTTTTCAGGAGAGATGACAACCAGAATTGATCAAAATGGTCATAGTCTACTTCTAGAAAAGTCAATAATGCAAATGTCACTGTTTTTAGAATTGAAGTGGATTTAAAGAGACAGTTCACCCAAAAATTAAACTTCTGTCTTTTATTCACCATCAAGTAGGGCTGCAACAACTAATCGATAAAATCGATTATTATCGATAATCATCGACAGCGATTCTCATTATCTATTAGTCGGGTCTGCCCACAGTGTACGTCCAACTTCAGCTGGTCGCGTCAAATTAACGTTAAAGCACTGAATAATGCATTTCTGTGGCCAGGATGCATCTAAAAATAGGGGAGGAAACAGAATGAGATGCTGCTGTAGTGTAGTGATGATCCAAGCTGCACAAAACATGAGAATTCTTTATTTTAGCTTTATGTTAATGCATTAGTGTAATGGCTTGCCCTGTCAGGCGCTTTGACAGATGCGTGTGCGTCCTCAGCCCAAAAACGTTCAGTTTACAGTCATATCCTTATCTGTAAATGTCACAAATTCACACGAGCATTTCCATTTTTGCATAAAGTTCCGTCCTGACAGTCTGTGTTAAGTTTAAATCTTTACTGAATGAGCGGCGGCTGGCACTCTGAGAGGGATTAATATTCAGCGCAAAAACATTAATTGTGCTGAAATAACTGTTGTTGAATGTTAAATTTAAGGTTTAAAAGTCAACATGTAGTGCATGTATTTTATGAGAGTGGGAACTGTAAAGGGATAACTGCGTATAGTTTTCTGAATATAAATATCAGAATTCATAGCCGCCTTTTACAGAATAAAGAAATTACAGTAAACGTGACTGTGATCAGAAAGTTGGTTTCTGAATTTGAATTTGTGTTTTTATTCATCTTTATTATCTTTATTACTATCTTAATTTTTGATGAAGAGATTTAAACTATAGGCCTATATACAGTGCTTAACAAATTTATTAAAACAAATTTATTTAATGTTTATAACAAATAATGTAAGCTTTGTGCCACTGCTGCTCTAAACTAACAGTATTGGTGTTTACTAAAATCATTTTTTTACTATCTGTATTGGTTAGTCCTGCAATATGCGTAGGCTATTTCTAATGCTATAATATAATTATTTCTGTTATCTATGAAAGATTTTTTCAGATACCCAATTACAGTCAAAAAGTAGCTAAACAATGCCAGCAAGAATGCATGCTGTTATGAAAGGCAGGAGGATTTTTTTTTATTATGTGAATAAATATTTAGTTGTTTCAGTTTATTTGCCCAATAAATGACAATAACATTTTTAAATTTAAACAATTCTTTGACAGATTCCTAATCGGCCAACTAATCGATT
>CM077229.1:5496269-5511269 GCA_039654775.1 Spinibarbus caldwelli | reverse complement strand
ACAACTTGTTAATTCATGCTAGCAATGTTTGTCAACATGTTTATTTTGTCAACATGTTTGTTAGCATAATCTTAAAACAATGGTAGCAACATACCAAACATGTTAACACGTTAGCATATGTTAGTCATGCATTCAACATGCTAATTCATGTTAACAATGTGTTAAAACATGTTAGCACGTGTTAAACATGCTAGCGACATGTTAAAACGTAATTCATAATAGCAACATTTTTTAAAACATGTTAGAAACATGCTAGCAATATGTTAATGTTCACAACATGTTAAATATGTAAGAAACATATTAGCAACATGCTAATTCATGTTAGCACAATGTTAAAACATGTTGGCAACATATTAAACATGTTTGAAAAGTATTAAATACATGTAAGCCATGTGCTAAATATGTTTGTAATGTGCTAACAACATATTAATTCATGCTAGCAACATGTTGGAAACGTTAATTCATGCTAGCAACATGTTAAATCGTTCTAGTAATGTGTTAGAAATACATTACACTTTTAGCTTACAAAGCTATTTCAAAAATTCAGACAAGGCTTTCTCAAGCCAACATAAAATTTGTCCCAAAAAACTTTACCATCTAGTTGGAATCTGTAATCCTGCATTTTAAAAACCACCGGGGCTAATTGTCACACTTTCTACTATGCTATTTGAATTGCAGCCAACATGTGCAAAGTCTTTCGTTCCCTGATGGAATGAGGAAATTTGGTTACTTACAGGGTAAGAACTGAGTGTTATCAGTTTTTTTTTGGCATACTTAGGCCGCCCGTCGTTCTTCAGCCTTGTGCAGTAATCCTACATGATCCGTAAACGGCATGCGCGGCCTGGCAAAACAACCAAGCATTCGAACCTCTCAGTTTGAGTGGAATTTGAAACCACGTGCATCATTCAGAGGTCAGCTTTAACATGTGCAGATTTCCGTAGCTTGTTTTTATCTGCTTGCACTGTAGACTCTTTTTCTGGATATTTTTGGGATAGGTTTGAAAATAAACACTGAGTTTTGTGAATGCATAATCCTGAATTGGATAGATTTGTATGGAGTGGGCACTGTCTGTATTGGCTTTGATGTTATTCCTGCGTCCCAGAGAGCTCAGGAATATTAGGACGGATAGGAGTCTGAAAGGGGCAGTTATTGATTCTCTTAAGCTAAAGCAGATGTTTCGGCCGCTCCTGGCGTGCCAGTGTCTTAGGACTCGATGTGGGATGAAAAATTCTCCACAAAAGGGAAAAAATGAGCGAGAGTGAAGTCCATTAGATGTGCTTTTTGCGCCACTTCACTTTACAGCTCAACTTGGAAAAGAGTATGATGTTTTGGCCATAAATCCACCTCGGAAAGCCATGCTGGATGACTGCGGTGTTCCTGTTGGAATTTGTTGGAAACTTAAACCCAGTGTTACACATTTAGCCCAGATATATATAAAAAAAAAAAAGATGCAGAACGAGTTAGTAGACAGACAAGCATGATAGTTGTGGTTTTCGGTGTTTATTTCACGCAATTTTTTTTCTAATTTTGTGCCTTGTTGAAAATATGCATAGCTTGCTAATAATAATAATAATAATAATGGTAGTAATAATAATAATAATAATAATAATAATAATAATAATAATAATAATAATATCATTAGTAGTATTGAATTATATTTATTTATTAAATAAAATAAGAATTTAATAATAATAATAATAATAATAATAATAATAATTAGTAGACATTAGTATTATTAGATTTATTATTATTAATGATTAATAATGACAATTTAATTTATTGTTCTTATTTATGCTATTATAATTACATAAGCTAAAAATGCTGAAGGTGAGGTACAATTCATATTTCTTCATTAAATAACTTATAAAGTAATTTGAAACTTTCTGTGAGACATAATTTCATAAACAGCTTGTGTGAATCACCGCACGCGCTCTCTCTTTCCCTCTCAAAATGGCTTCAAATCACATCGCGTCTACACTATAAGCAAGCTGCACACTGCACAGTTGACACAGGAATTGTCATTTGCACAATCGAGGCACTGTCGCATCGTCACTAAACTTTATAAATTGCTTTTCTTGTTAATTCTTGCCAGTGTTTAACCATTCAGCACTCGCGCGCTCTCCTGGAGACTGTACGCTCGAAGCTCACACACACACACACCAGGTTCACACATAAGTTACTCCGTTTGCAGTGCATATGCGGTGCATATTTTTTCAGTGCTCATGTTAACGAATCAGAGCGGTTGTGGTCCGGTAGTGCGTTCCAGGAGCGGTGCGTCTGCAGCAGTGCAGAGATCGTTTCCGCATCGAATCTATCTTTGCTGTACTGCACGTACTGAATTAAAGTGACAGCGGATTGTTGCGGTAAATATGAACATGGATTGACACGAAAATGTAGTAATTACACTATAAATGCACATAATTAAAGTCTACTGTGTTTCACAGTCAACACACATGGCTTTTTGGCTAGGTTTAAAGGAAAAGAGCACTTTTAGATAAACAAGGCAATAATAGATGCATGGCACTCGTGGAGGTATGGAAAGTAAAAGTTCTTTATGAACAGCAGGATTGTTTGTAATAAAGATTTAAATGCAGTAGAGCTGACTGTTTCTGCCAGTCATAAGTTAATTTAGAATGTTTGTGATAACATAAGAAAAGAGAATTTCATTCTCTACATTTAGGTGAGAGAATGAAATTTAGTCAGAATAAATGTCTAAAAATCCTGATTGGAGTATCACTATAAATAATTTTACACAATAAAAAGATGGCTTTAAAAAGATCGGTATCGGTATCGGCAGATACTGCTTTCTGTGATCGACCTCAAAAATCCTGATCGTAGCACCCCTATTAAACAGTCTGATCTATCTAATTCATGGACTGTCTAACGGTTGTGCTACACATTTAAAAAGTAATTATGCAAACAATCATTTTAAAAGTTATTTTACAAAGTTTATTAATTAATTTGAAAAGTTGAATATCTGTTAAAATGTCTGTGAATCGCGTTATCAGTCTATTTTCATTTGTGCTACAGATATATTAATGATGAAACCATGTAGCTTCTTGTGCTATTACTTTACCATCTGATTTCTTCTGAAAACATAAAAGTGTAGGTTTATTATTATTTAGCTTGTTATTTATCTGCATGCATGCCATTCTGTATTTTTGCTCCTTGTTGAGAATGATTGTTACTCTGATCCATGTTGATCCTCAGAAATGTTCTCCAGACACTTGCGCTTCTACTCGACAGAACGAGCGTGTAATGCCAAAACAAACAAATGCTGATGGGGCATTCAGTAGCGGCGGTTCACATCGTGATAACAGGACTAGCTGATGCGTGACTGATGATGCTTCATGTTTCCCTCTCTCCTCGCTGTTGCTCATGGATGGTTAAACAGCAGCACGCGGCTATCTGATCATCACTCTGGAACGGCCTGGAGTTAAAATATACAGATAACACAAATTACAGCTGCCAGCGAACCACAAAACACTCACGCTGCCTGCCTTCCGCCCTCACAGGAGTTTGTGTCACTGACCACAGTTATCTTTGTCACAATAGAAAAATCACGAGTCTACATCCTTCGGCATTGGCTTTTGTAGCTTTGGTAGTAGTGATTGCTAAGACAAATATTACATTTATGATTGATGTCACTATATTTTGAGTAAGGGATTTGGATAATTAGTTATCAAACCTTGGCTTGTTTTCGAGATGAATGATATTACTTATGGCTGATACCGATGTTATTAAAATTGTTTAAGTGTTTAGTATATGATTTACAGAACTGAAATTGTGAAATTATATATATATATGTGTGTGTGTGTGTGTATATGTGTATATATATATTTTGACAAGTGTTAAATATAAGTAAAAATATTGGTCATTGAGATTATGTATTTTATTTCTACATCTTTTTTTAATCAGTTAAATTGAAAATGTTTTGTTGTTGTTGTTAATTATGTTTTTATAATGATTTGTTTTTTTTAATGTAATTGTTTATATTTTTTATTTAATTTAATTCAAAAGTCAATTTGACGAGTGTTAGGTGTCAGTGAGATTATCTGTCCGTTTCTAATTTTCTATTTTTTTTTTAACTATGGACTTGCCATTTATTGAATCTTGTGGCTCATTGTGCTATTAATTCACCATCTATTTTCTTAATATAAGAATCTGCATGGATTACTTTAATCGTTCTGCATACAAGTCGGTTGCTCTGTTTGTTTTTCAGAGCTGTTCATGTTGCCGTTGCCCTGACCCATAACTGGGGCAGCTGTCCGGACAGTAATTGGCAGTGTTGCAGTCCAAACACATGCTGCCCGTCAGCCTCCACAACACCACACTGGCTCTACGGTCTGTTGCTGGACATATGGACAGCATCACATGACTGATGAGTTCACCTGTTACAGCCGTGTCCCACACCAGCAGCCTCCAGCCTGACCAATGCGTACCGATAACTAGTGCATTTTGATTTGGCCTGACCTTTTTGGCTTGTCTTCTTTCACTGTTCGACAGCATGGACACTTGTTTTGAAGAATAATCACAGATTCGTACATTTTTGGAGGTTTATTGCACTGATGATACACGCTCCAGTGGGTCTCGAGGCCTCTGCTGTGAAGACTTTGTGCTGTGGTCCACCATCTGGACCATAGAGAGATAGACAGACACGTCCACATGCTGCTCAGCGCTGTCTCACTCTCTTTGGTCTCTTGCCTTTGGTGTCTGGCTGCTCTGTGCTCTGTGAAGCGAGCCGTGTGTGTTTGTGTGCTCAGGGTTGTGTGTTTGTGAAGTGAATCCACTCATCAGAGAGACTCATCTTTCTGTCCTCCTTTTAACTACTGTGACAGTACTCTACAGCTGATTGGATATATAGCATGTCAATCATTTGTGTGAGCAATTTGATTGGCTGAATCATTTCTGGGTTTGAGGGTGTTACAGATTTCACCATTACAATATTATTATTATTATCATTTATACTTGCTATTTATTAGGGGTGCAACGGATCGTAGATGATCCGTGATCTGTACGGACCAGTCCCCACGGTTCAGCATGCATGTGATTCGCGGATTAATTAAGTTTAACCATCATAGAGTGAAAGTTTATCATTTGCATGTGTTTTGTCTTGACAGTTTACACATTCAAGCAATTTCAGACCATTCAGATGAAGGAGAAGTCGAATCGGGACTCGCGCACCGTTTTCTGTGCTCAGCCTCTGCCGCACTCACTGAAGAGAGAGAGAGAGGCACGATTCAGATACCGCGTTTCAGTCAACGCCTCAACGGATGGATACATACACACAAAGTTATGTTAAAATACCCGTTTTAGCAAGTATTCTGGTAAACACAGTCGGTTATGTCTTAAGTTAACGTATACAGCTGAGAAAAAAACCGAATGTGTGTCAGTAGCCTACGTCCGTGCATTAGTCTTAGAGACAGCAGGCTATAATACCTGCTTCTGTCTGCTAATCATCTGTATTTAACTTATGCAGTAAGCATTATTGTGTTGTTTTACACTTAATTTTTACATTTCTGCACCTGAATACTACTGTTACTGTCTTTATAATTTTATGTTGTAGGCTGTTCATCTATCCTTGTAATTTGTGTAATTGTTCTTGTTTTATTACTGACTTTAGTAGTAGCTTCTGCTGGGGTATAGAAGTACTTAAAGTAAGCTTTTAGTAATTAATGAAAAGGAAACTTTTTTTGCTGATCCGAAAAATGATCCGATCCGATCCGTGACTCAAAATCCGTAGTATGATCCGAACCGTGAGTTTTGTGATCCGTTGCACCGCTACTATTTATGTATTTTTGGTGATCAGATTTAGATCATAATCTCATGGTACATTAAAAGCCAGATATAAATATATGCAAGATGCATTACTTTTAGCCTTCCCTTAGTTATCAAGCCTCAAAAGTACACACTAGAAAAGTCACGACTCAATATTGACCATATGAGAGTGAGGTTGACCGGTGGAGTGTCCTGGTCCTGAGTCAGGGGTCTCAACTATATTAAAACGTGTGTTTCTGAAACCCTGAAGGAGATTTCTGCTTCTCTAATTTTCTACGGGCTGAAACAGTTTTCATGAGGCACAAATGCTTTTAGGACTCAAATTCTTATTTTATTTTATTTTATAATTTATTTTTCATTTTTTATTTTATTTGTTTTTATTATTGTAATTTTTTATTTTATTTGATTATTGTATTATTATTTTATTTTTTATTTTATTTTATTTTACCTTATCTTATTTATTTATTTTTTAATTTTAAGTTTTTTTTTTTTCCATTTTTCCATTATTTTATTTTATTTTATTTTTTTATTTTACATTTACATTTACATTTTATATTTAATTTGATTTTATTATTATTTTATTTTTTGTTTTATTTTCTTTTTTATTTTACCTTTATCTTATTTTTTATTTTATTTCTAATATTTGATTTTTTCTATTATTCAGTTTTTTTTCATTTTGTTTTTATTTTATTTTTCTATTATTTTCTGATCTAAAATATTATAGAATTTTTGTTGTTTTTTAAACGTATGTTTGTTGTCTATATCATTCTTATCAGATGATTGATACCACATTTAGAGGTCATTTAGGGACAGATTTTGACCATATTCAATGTATGTGGTTGACAGAAATACATTAACAATTAATATATAAATGAGGCTGAACTTGTCTTCAAATAATCATCATCTTGCTGTTTTTATCCATCGGAAGTATGTGTAATACATTTTTAATATGATTTTTTTTGTGTGTTTTTGACATTTGACACCTTTTTATTCTGCTCTTACAATGTGCTTTAAAACTTTTCTCCTTTTTTCACTTCTACTCCCTATTAGCATGCTTTAAAGTATTTTTAAATGATCAGATGCCTTATTTTTTTTATCTGCCAGAATGACAAACGTGTTGAATTATCTGTCAGTATTTTTAAAATTCGCCAAGGTTAACTTCATATTTCCCTCATTTAGCAATGAAAAATGCAAGCGCTGTTCATTTTATGAAAATTCAACTGAAGGAAAAGATATGCACACATAAAAGCAAATATTGATTCGAGGACCTAAACTATTGATGCAATATAGTGAGGATAAAAAGTTGCAGTGTCATTATACAGCTCTAATGTTTTGTCACTTCATTGGTTTTGTTCCATACTATTTTATCAACGAATAGTGAATGTAATTTCTCCTGATGGACATTCATTAGTTCTTCAGCACCTGTGGGTGGAGAGTGTGTCGTTGATGGAGATTTTTGTAATAATAGCGGTGAGCAGATGTGATGATGAAGATGGTGATGATAATGACGGTGTATGTCAATGGTGAGATATGGATTCCTTCCTCTGGTTAGTGTGTGTGTTAACAGCTCAAGGCAGTGTGGGGGATTTAATGACTTGTGTGTGTGTGTGTGTTAGACTGATGCGGTCTGTGTTCTCTTTCACATCTCTGTTTGGGTGCGGCCGTCGCTCATAGATGAATGTGTGTTAAACAAGGTCACCACAGTGGTGGAAATGTTTCTGGTCATGGTAAAACATTTACTACGCCAGAAAGACTGGTTTGACCAATACCGAAGGCCACATGAAAGGCTAAAGTATAAAAGCAGCTCATGAAACACAGCTTGATTGATTTAAACCTTTACTTTCAGCCTTCTCTTGGTAAACGAGCCTCGAAAGCTGTTGTCTGCTGCACAAAGCCAGTAAACATTAGAAACATCAGTACTGACCGTATGAGAGTGAGTTTGTGGCCTCTGGAGTGTCCTGGTCCTGAGGCGAGGGTCTCAACTATATTAAAGGGTGTGATGCTGAAACCCTGTCTAGAAGTTTGGGATTTATCTTACTTGCCTTTGGCGGTCTGGTCACAAAAGCTTTTCAAGACTTAAATTCTTTTATTTTATTTTATTTTATTTTATTATTATTTTTTTTAAATTTTATTATAAATATTGAAATTTTTGAAATTAAGATCCAACAAAACAACAACAACAATAATTCTTATAGTATTAACATTTTATTATTTTCACACATTTATTTATTTATTTTCCTTTTGAATTTTGCTGTAGGAAAAAAAATCTTGAATTTGAATTTGAACTGATAAAAATAAGTACCCATAATTAATTAATATATTAATGAATACTAAACTAAATAAATTATATTAATATTAATAATATTAATAATAATAATAATAATAATAATAATAACAAAAATAATAACAATAACAACGCTTTATTATTATTATTAGTAGTAGTAGTAGTAGTAGTAGTGTTTTTATTTTTAAGTTCTAATTTTATTTTTATTTTATTGATAAATATTACTTTTGAAATCTGCTGTAGAAAAAATACTATTTAAATTGATAAAAATAATTTGTTTTATTTTATAAATATTGATGAAATTATTATAAATATTGATAAATAAGTATACTTTTTGAAATCTTTTTTAAAATTAAGATCCAACAAAACAACAACAACAATTCCTATTATAGTATTAACATTTTATTTATTTATTTATTTATTTATTTATTTATTATTAATATTCCTTTTGAATTTTGCTGTAGAAAAAATCTTGAATTTGTACTGACAAAAATAAGTACCCATAATTAATTAATAATTAATTATAATTAAAATATTAAATAATACTAAACTAAATAAATGTATTATTAATAGTAATAATAATAATAATAATAATAATAATAATAATAATAATAATAATAATGAAGCATATTATCATTATTATTTGTGTATTTTTAGTTTATTGATAAATATTACTTTTGAAATCTGCTGTATATATATAAAAAAACTATTTAAATGGATAAAAATAAGTACTAGGGGTGTGACGAGATCTCGCGAGATTAAACCGCGACGAGATTTCTCGTCGAGGTGAAAAGTTGTCTCGTGAGTTGTGATATCAGCATGATGGAGCGTGAGGGTGAAATTAGTATTGAAGATCCCCCTGCCACTTTTAAATCATTTGTGTGGCAACATTTTGGTTTTCCAGTGGAAATAAGAAATGGCGAAAGAGTGACAGACAAGACAAACACAATATGTAAACATTGTAAGAAAACAATGCCGTACACTGCGGCTAACACGAGCACTATGCAAAGACACATACAGAACAACCACAGCTCTCTACTAAAACCAGCCGCACCTGTGACGAAAACATTAAAAGGGCAAACAACTCTAAATGCCTTTGCATCTCTTCCACCGTCAAGTGCAAGAGCCACGGCAATAACGAGAGACATCAGCGTTTTCATTGCAGCTGATTTGAGGCCATTTTCTGTGGTGGAAAATCTGGGATTTTGGCAACTCCTCCACACACTGGAACCGAGGTACACCATCCCATCACGCACGCATTTTACTCGCACGGTGGTCCCAACCCTCTACAAAGAAACCAAGGCCAAGGTTGTACAGACTCTTAAAGAGGCAGAAAGCATCGCCATTACTAGTGATGGTTGGACTTCTAGGTGTACGCAGGGCTATATCACAATTACAGCCCACATAATCAACAGTGACTGGGAAATGGTCAATTTTGTACTGCAGACCCGTCCACTTTTTGAGTCCCATACAGGGGCAAACATAGCTGAAATTTTACAAGCAGCTGTCACTGATTGGGAGATTAAAAAACCAAACCATGGTATCGCAATTGTGACTGACAATGCGCGTAATATGGAAGTGGCTGTGCGCGAGGCAGGATTAGAGCCGCACATCAAGTGCTTTGCACACACGATAAACCTTGCTACCCAGGCTGGCCTCGGTGTTGCGCGTGTCACTCGGTTGCTTGGGCGGGTGAGACGAGTAACAGCCTTTTTTCACCGGAGTTCAACGGCTGCCGCGTTATTCATGTCCAAGCAGAAGCTGCTACAGCTGCCACCACACAAATTAATCATGGACGTTACCACGCGATGGAATAGCACTTTAGATATGCTGGTTCGTTACCTGGAGCAGCAAGCTGCCATATCAGCAGCTCTCACCAGCCCTGAGATGAGACAAAACGCCCGTAACATTGATACACTGGACAGCAGCGATATCTTGAATGCCGAAGACCTTGTGAAGCTGCTGAATCCTTTGAAGACAGCCACCACAGTCTTATGTGAGGAGAAGAGCCCCACAGTGCCTCTCATTGTGCCACTGAAGAGCATGATTGAACAGAACATGGCACCAAATGACAGCGATTCCCCCACCATGGCCGACACAAAGAGAGCAATCCTCAGTAATATTTCAGGGAGATACAGCGGAGATGCATACAACTTTCTGTTAGAGAGCACTGCGCTGGGCCCAAGATTCCAGACTCTACCGCAGCTAGACGATAACCAACGCGAGTCTGTCTTCCTGAGGGTGCAGAAAAAGGCGGAACAATTGCAGAAAAATCAGGTATAAATCAATTTGAATTGCTTTACTCCTTTTGTAAGTGTGTGTGTGTGAATTTTTCTTCCTACTGGATTTATGTTCCCAGTACCAACTGAAAATGTTTAATGGATTTATGCAAAGTGTGTGTGTGTGTGTGTGTTAGAAACATGACAGCATTAGAGTGGGTGTGTTTGTGTTAAGAGGGAGAAGGGGGACTGCTTTGCTACTTAAGGTTAAAGCCAGTGTTTCTGCTGTTTAAAGACCACAGGTGAGAAGAGTACAGAGAAGAGAGAAGAGGCAGCAGCTCACTGTTCCACACATGGAGGAGAGGGGGCTCTGGGAGTTGAGTCAGAAGAGACAGAACCTGCTTCCAAGAAGACAGCACTTGAGAATCTACTAGGGGACTCTTTCTCTAAGACAGAAAAGTCCAGCAGAGGAATTGAGAAGGAAATTGATCTCTACAGAAGAGAGGCCTCTATCCCACTCAGTTGCTGCCCTCTGAAGTGGTGGAGAGAAAACAGCTCTAAATATCCTTTGTTATCTCCACTTGCCAAAGCATACCTTTCCATCCCTGCTACCTCTGTTCCAAGTGAGCGTGTTTTTTCAACTGCAGGAGACATAGTTACTGCACAAAGGTCTCAACTGCTGCCAGAAATCGTCGACATGCTTATATTCTTGAAAAAGAACATGACCATATCTTAGGCTGTTCTGTGTAGTTCATTTATCTCTTTTTCATGCTTGAAGAAAAAATTAGTTTCTGTTTGCACTTTTAGTTTTGAGAGAGCAGTACTTTGATTATGGATACACTTACTGTTTGCATTTAACGTGTTATTTTTGTTATTTATATATTTATTCATACTGTTTATAATTTTTTTATGTTCGATTTGTGGAAAGGAGTTAGATTTCTCATGTGAAATCGTACAGGGGTGAAGCCAGTCGGTAGAGTTTATAGCAAAACATTTTGCAGTGTTTGCATGTTCTTTACTGCATAGAATTCATTAAAATTTAAGTAAAATAACATTCATTACAAGTTGATTTCAGAATGCACCTAAATTGTTTTGCATTTTGTGATTTTCAGTTGAATAAAAGACTATTTTCCATTCATATATTTCATCATTGAGGATTTCTTAAAAATAGTGTAAAAATCTCGTCTCGTCTCGTTCTCGTGAACCCAATCTCGTGTCTCGTCTCGTCTCGTGGAGTAAGCGTCTCGTCACACCCCTAATAAGTACCAAGAATTTTTATTTTATTTTATTTGTTTGTTTCCTCCTGTACTAAGATCCATTTAATTCATTTGATGAGAAGGAAGTATTGATGAAAGGAATTATTGATTATTTGTTGATTGACATTTTAGGAAATAGTTTGAAGACTGACATGCTTATCTGTTTGACAGGTTTTAATTTAGCAGCTCTCACAATTCGATATCTGTGGAGATACAGAGGAAGTGGTTAAGCGAGTTGCATGCTATCTGGTCCTCAGGTTCTGGTGTTGGAGATGGTGATACGGTTGCAAAATCTGTGTTAAATCTGTATTTCAGATCTGAGGACTTCAGGGTTTCATACAGCCAGATCTCTCTTATGAAAAAGAGGCCAAGTATCAGGAGGATATTGAGGAAAATAGAAGAATAGAGAAGCGGAACCGTTTGCTCCTCAAATGTAGGAACCATATGAAGAAACACGGCATGAGTGTGTGGTAATTTGAGCTCTCCGTCAGAGCACAGTGACTAAACATCACGAGAAAAAACACACATAACAATGACAAAGGGGTCTAGATAGGCTATAGTGAATTTAAATATGAATCAAGGAAACTCCAGTATGAAATCAGGATGATTATACAGCTGTGATTTTTCCAGCTCTAAGCATTTAAAAGCTTTAATCTAACATTACAGCAACGCATCGCAATCCCTACACACACACACTCACTCACACACACACACACGCGCGCGCACACGCGCGCACACGGGGGGTAAAAGTAGCAGAGAGCAGATTACAGCACTGAATGAGGTGAAGTGGGCAGCTTAGCAAATCTGACCTATATTCTCATTTAATCAGTCATGTATGATTTACTCTGGCCTGCGGAGACACCGCTTGCTCCGGCTCCTGCATTTATATCACTTTTACACAAAAAAAAACCACACATTTTGCATCTCCTGTGAGGTGGGCGTCTTTGACTCTTTTTTTAATTTTTATTTTTATTTGATTAATTGATTTAGATTTTTATAATTTTTATTATATTATTTTTTACTTTATTTTTATTTTATTTATTTTGCTTTTTATTTATGTTATTTGTTATTTTTGCTATTTCTTTTTTCTTTCTTTTTCTTTTTCATTTCATTTTCTTTTTTAACTTATTATTTATTGATTTATTTTTTACTTTTATTATTTCTTAATTTCATTATTTTTATTGTATTAGCCCCAAAATTATCAATTTTTTTTTACTATTTTTTTTTTCTTTTTCATTTTCTTTTTATTTTGCCCTTCAATTTTTTAAAAATATTTTATTTGTTTATTCTTATTTTACTATTTTTATTTTTTATTGAATTGGTTTTTATTTTACTCTTATTTTATTTTTAAAACTTTGTTATATTAATTTTTAACTTTTTTATTTTACTCTTTTTTTTATTTCTTTACTATTTCTTTTTTGTTTCATTTTCATTTAATTTTCTTTTTATTTTACGGTTATTTATTTATTTTACTTTTATTGTTTCTTTATTTCATTGTTTTTTTTCTATTGTATTAGCCCCAAATTATCTATTTTTTTTTACTATTTTCCTTTTCTTTTTCTTTTCATTTTACTTTTTCTTTTATTATATTACTATTTTTATTTTATTTTATTTATTTTTATTTAATTGATTTTTATTTTACTCTTATTTCATTTTTATTTTTATTGTATTAATTTGTACTTTATTCCTATTATATATTTTTTTTAATTTTTACGTTATTTTTACTATTTCTTTTATGTATTTCAATATTATTTAATATATAATAATTACTATAATTACATAGTAATTATATAATAATTGCATTGTAGTTATTATTATATATTTATTTAAAGATAAATGCAAATATTTAGATTTATATTAACATTTAAAATCTATATTTTATAATTACTTGTGTGTAGTATAATCACAGCTACATATTTGGCGTTTATTGACTCATTTTGTCCTCTTCAAGCTGCATTTCACATTCATAATATTTTGATGCTCAAATTGTTGTCATGCCTATATTGAACAGCGTCTGATGCTCAACGCATACACACATAAAACACCTCTTATCTCACGTCTGACTCGGTCAAGAATGAGGAGATTATTCTCTTTGTGAGACACCAAATGGTATTTCTCTGACCTTTAGATATCTGAAACACAGATAACAGGCAATTCTCAGCCAGCGGCTGCTGGCCAATAGCTTCGTTTATTTCTGATAAACTGCCAGAGCAAATCTGTTCTTTCAGGGCAGTAAATGACACAAGCACAATGTGAAGGGAGCGCGTGGGGTCTTTTGAGTGAAGGCACAGCCCACAATGGTGCCCAAATAAACCAAATGCCTGCTGGAGGGCTGAGAAGTGTGAATGTCTCAGGAGGGCTGTGACTCAGATTATTGTTAATGCCAAAAGAGAGTGTGTGTGTGTTTGCATCTGTTGTCTGGATGCTGTGAAGCAGTACCTGAGCTTCTGGCAGACCCGAAAAATATGCTGATTTTGAGTGTTGTTAAAGTATTATTTTATTTATTTATTTTTATTTTATTTACTAATTTTATTTTATATTACTTTTATATTTTCTTATTTTATTTGACTCTTTTTGTTTTATTTTTTTATTTTTACTATTTCTTTTGCCTTTTCATTTTCTGTTCTCTTTTTTTATTTTACTCTTATTAGTTTTTTTATATTTTGTATTTTACTATTTCTTTTTCATTTCATTTTCTTTTTATTTTACTCTGTTATTTATTTATTTTACTTTTATTATTTCTTAATTTCTTTTTATTATATTTATTCTATTAGCCCTAAATTATCTATTTTTTTTACTGTTTCATTTTCCATATTTTCTTTTTATTCATTTCATTTTCTTTTTTACCCTTCTAAATTTATATTTACATTTAAGTATTTGTATTATTTTACTTCTATTTGATTATTTGATTTTTATTTTACTCTTATTTTATTATTTCAATATTTATGTTAATTTTTACTTTATTTTATATATATTTTTAACTCATTATTATTATTATTATTATTATTATTAATAATTTGCTATTTCTTTTCTTTTCATTTAATTTAATTTACTTTTCATTTTATTTTTATTCATTTCATTTTCTTTTTTTACCCTTCTAATTTTTTATTTACATTTTATTTAGGTATTTGTATTATTTTACTTCTATTTGATTTATTTTTATTTGATTATTTGATTTTTATTTACTCTTATTTTTTCAATATTTATTATATTAATTTTTACTTTATTTTATATATATTTTTATATCTTTATATTTATTATTATTATTAATTTGCTATTTCTTTTCATTTAATTTACTTTTCATTTTATTTTTATTAACATGTTTTATTGCTATTTATTTCTATTTCTAAATTTTTATTTGATTATTTTTATTTTATTAGCCCCAAATTATCTATTTATTTATTTGATTTATTTAACACTTTATATATTTTTATTATTTTACTCATTTTATTTATTTATTTTA
>CM077229.1:5333769-5491269 GCA_039654775.1 Spinibarbus caldwelli | reverse complement strand
CTCTTTCGTGCTCTTTATCTTGCCTCAGGTAATTAAAAACCAGAGAAAGTATTTTTCGGTCACTGAACACTTTTGAGCCTCTCTGGCGACGCTGCGGCTCAGTTAACAGCTGCCGTACGCTTACCGGGGAAGGATTTGAGCTCTGTCAAGGACTCCACATCCAGGCTGAATAATTTAATGTGCTGCTGCCGAAAACCTGTATAATTAATTCATCGGACCTACTTTGTTATTTTGGCTTCTGAATTTTAAAGTCAAATTGCACAGATAGGATGCAGCTGCATGCTAAACTCAAGGACATGAAACTTGGTTTGTGAGGCTTTTTGGATGAACAGAGATGTTGGGCGATGGGATCGTAATCCGATGAGTGTCTTAAGGAGATGCATTGAACTCAAGGACGGTTTGAAGTTGTCATTCGGTGAAAATATTCTGTTAGATCAAGGTTTTGGTGGTTCAGTTCACTATATTTACAATTGCATGATGAAACATTAATGTGAACTACAATTTTACATTTTCTGAGAAAAATATGAGTGCTGCTTGCCTGTTAAATTTACTTCCATAATTCACACGTGTTCTTCAGTGGTTGCCAAGTCATTGCGATGCGGTTGTTAGGGTAGTCCAGGTGGTTGTTAGTGTTAGGATGGGAATCGTGAGAAATTCTTTTTCTGATTGCACTTTTACTAGTATTGTAGGTTGCACTGTATGTTTTTGATTCACTAAAAAGAATCAATTCAGTCTACTCATGAGACTCATTCATTTAGCAGTTAGATAACACTGGTCATGTTGACTGTTTTAGATTTGCCAAAAAGAACCGACTCACTAAAAAGAACCAGGTATTATTTTGGGAATCACTTAGACTGCACTGATTGCACTTTGTTTTTACTCACTAATTGGAACTGACTCATTGGAGTCATGCTTTTTTGAATCGTTTGTAATTGGGCTGGTCCGAATACCATTTTTTTGAGCTTCGAAGCTTCGGTAGTAATCAACACCGAATATTCGACGCTTCGGAGGGAGGGGGCTAAACATATTCTTCTCTCTAATAAAGGCAGGAATCTCTGTGTCTGTCTGTTTGCATTTATATTATGTCGAGAACTGTTCATCCAATCGACTTTACGCGTGGCGGGTGTGTTGCTGCGGACCCAAGGGAGTGCAGTGTGCAATATGAACACGCGACATGTTCAGAATTCCTAAACTTTTAATAAACTGAACAGCACGAGCCGGAAGCGGCGCGCCTCACGCAGGCAGGGCTTATATGCTCCGAGAACGGACACTGCACTAGTGATACAAAACACACAGGTCTGTTAACAGCAATACTTTTAAAAAGGTAGCCCAGTGCTTAATTTGTAAATTGCGAGGTCCCGGAATAAAGCGGGGTAACGGATCCGGCATGTGATTAGAGGATGGAGAGGACCAATCTTTAGTGATTGAAAGCGTGCATCAGTTGCTTTTATAGGGTTCGTACGGTTATGAAAAACTTGGAAAAGCTATGGAATTTTAAAACAGCAATTTCCAGGCCAGGAAAAGTTTTGTAAAAGTCATGGAATTTTATTTCACAAATCTCTGTATAATAGAGTTATATTTAATCAGGTCCTCAATTTGTGTGTATATCGCATAGTTTTACTCATTCCAGCAGCTTTCAAGTTTATAATGAGGGAAATTCCTGTAAACATTTATTGAATATAGCATGTAGGTTAGATGAGTAAATAAATCCACACAAAATATCAGATTAAATCAGTCATTTGAAAACAGCGTGAGTGATTCAGCTGTACCGCGTCTTCTGTCTTTCACTCTCTCAAAGCGGCTTCACATCGGCGCATCTCGTCTGCACTACAAGAGCTACTGCACGCTGATTCAAGACTTTCACTCGCGTCTCGGGACAGTTGACAGAAAGAAAACGCATGCATCGTATTCGGTCTTGTGATAGCAGAGCGTCCGTTCACATGTCGCGTCTTTTGCGCGCTTAAGTTTATTTCAAATGTAAGTGTGTGGCAAGCGCGCTCATAATAGAAGTTTTTACATGAAATATATGCATGCTATGGGTCAGCACGAACGTCTTTCATTGGCGAACGGTCTGTTGCGCAGATGTTCAGCCAGGCGGACAAGTTGAGAACCGTTTCACGGGGGATGCCAGGTGTTGGAGAGAGAGAGAGAGAGAAAAAGAAGGGATATTCGAATCTCAAAATTGAAAATCGAATGCCAACCCACCGAACGAATATTCGAATAATCGAATTTTCTGGTCCAGCCCTAGTTTGTAATACACTGGTCACACTGTGTGTTTTTGATCCACTAAAACGAATCCACTCATAGGAGTCATTCATTTGGGAATCGTTTGGACTGTACTGATGGTGCTTTTATGTAAGTGATTCACTAAACAGAATCGTCTCATTGGAGTCATTCTTTTTGGTAATGTTGGAATAAACTGGTCCCACTGAATGTTTTTGATTCACCTAAAAGAGTAATTTGGGTATCTATTGGACTATAATGATTGGACTTTGTTTCTGATTTCACCAAAAAGAAACGACTCAGGAGTCATTAGTTTGGGAATCGATTGGACTATACTGATTGCACTTTGTTTTTGTTTTTTTTGTTGGTTTTTTTTTTATTCTCTAAGAAGAACTGACTCCTAAAAATCATTTTTTTGGGAATGTGCCAGAGTTTCTGGGTGCTCTGTGCATCTTATGAGGACTCTGTCATCATTTAAAACCTTATAACACACACACAGAAGTTCTCAATTAGGTCAGAGCCTCTGTGTGGGTATCCCAGATTGGCCTGTGCCCCATAAAAGCATGAAATCCACTGCAGAAATCATTTCTGCTTTGTGATCTCAGGCAGGTGAGATAACCTGATTTAACACACCTATCCCATAATCCCCTCTGTGTGGAGTGGCCAGTGATGACATCATTATAATAGATATGAGAGCTTTCATGGCGTTTGCTTTTGTGAAGACTCCTGATTACACAAGACGTGTCCTCTTTCTCTCTCTGCACTCGGTCTTTTTTGACATTTTCCAGTGCTCATAGTCTGTTGCTTTATCTTTTCCTCTCACATGTCACTCACCGTAATTTTGTCTCCATATTCTTAATTTCTTCTGTATTCCTTGACTTTTCTTGTCTCAGGCAGCCTTGACTTCAAAGTCTCTTAGCATACATGCTCATCAAAGTGAGTCTCCTCAGGTGAGCCTCTCCGTCGAACGCTTAAGCAAGAGAGACACGTCACTTTTATTAAACCTTCCCACAGCACTGACTTTCAGAGCAAATCTGGCAACCCTGCCCTTATGAGCTTAAGCTGAGGTCACACTAGGCTTTGAGCGTCTGAAATTACGTCAGATCCCACAATACTGCAAACCAGGCAGCTTTTACATTTGTGCGCTCTTTGAATTCAGCCAAAAGGTCAATCTGTGACTTTTATGTCTTCTATAAGTCAAATGTCTTCACACTATACAGTTTTGCAGCACAAATATGTGTGAATGGAAGGGAATGGAGGTTCTTTTTTGTTTGCTTGATTAAATGCATCATATATTGACTTGAAATGTTATTTGTTTGATTTTTTTTTTTAAATTTTCTTTTTAATTGTAATATTTTAGTAATTTTATTGTGCTTGTAATTTTGTATTTGTTTGATAAGTCTAGTTTTTTATTAATTTTTATGGTTATTTTAGTACATCAAATTTAAACTAAATGAACATGGAAAGCTGCCTTGGCTGCTAGCTGAAATAATATATTTATTTATTTATTCAATGGTTTACCTTATTTTAGTTAATGTTTATTTTATTTCTAGATTTTTATTTATTTATTTATTTTTTGTAATGTTTTTAGTTTAATAATCCTGGTAGTTAAAAACTGATTATTGTTTTTTTGTTTTACAGTGCTGGCCAGTTTTCGAGGAACGGTGCAGCATGGCTTGCCTCTGGAAATCGGTGACACGGTGCAGATCCTGGAGAAATGTGAAGGTACATAATCACTGATGTCAGCCCTCTTTTACATTTATTTCAATAGTATAAACCCCATTATTGTGTTTACACCAGTTTGAACCAGCTTCAATGTCAAAATGGTTAAGATGTGTGAGTAACAGATTAGCATTGCCCAAGGTGATTACTATTGCAGGTAGACCAACTTTACCAGGGTGAAAGTGCTGAAGACATACATTATGCTGGCAATCAGTGATAGTTTTAACTGGTCATTTACACTGACCAGCTGATTTAAACTGTCTAAGCTGGTATAGGCTTTTTTTTTTTTTTTTTTTCTTCCTTTTCCATTTCAGCAGGTTGCTTGAGTGTAATGTTGCCAGATTGGTCCGGGAGCTTCTCTACTGAAAAACCAGCAGTTGGTCACCAGCATATGCTGTTTTGGATGTGATGTGCAGTTTTGTTCCCACAGGCTTCTTAACCAGCAGGACTTCCTTTTTCATTCAGCTTTACCAGGCAGTCCATGCAGGTTGAACAGCTTCATTCATTCATGTAGGGCTGCAACTAATCCAGTGATTATTAGAACGATTCACCCGACTATTCATTAATCAACAGCTCTTAACTGACAAATGTTGTTAAGAGTTAAGAGGTTGTATTAAGCATATGTTATCTAGTAATGCAGACAGTGAAGCAGGGTTAACATTAACTAAATGTATTAAAAACATTTATTAATTGAAATAAAGCGGAAATAAAATAAAATCTAAGTATTAGATGAAAAACTTAAACTAAATGAAAATTAGAAATATTGGTTTGACAACAAACTGTGTTGAAGCACTAAAATTGAGCACTAAAAGTAGAAATAAAAGCTAAAACTGAACTAAAAATCAATTAATCCTGAATAGCTTAGATTTTTTATTTAAGAAAATGACAAAAGCACATAACAAAATTTACCAAAAATTAAACTAATATTTAAGTGAAAGCTGAAAATATTAAAAATAAAAGCAAATTCTGAATGTCAATAAAAATGTCAGTTATTTATAATATTTTAATAATATATATTAATATTAATCTATAATATATAAATAGTACTGAAATAACACTGCAAACAAACCATCTAATGAAAATACCGTTTACTGACCTTCAATGAATTATAGGTAAAAAAAACAAAACAAAAATAATAATTTTTTTGATCAGTTTAATGCATCCTTGCTGAATAAAAGTATTTTATATAAAAAATATAATTATATATAAATTCATACTGACTCCAAACTTTTGAACGGCACAAAAGCTTTCTATTTCAGATAAATGCTATTCATCAAAGAATACTAAAAATAAATATTGTACACAACTGTTTTCAACACTGATAATAATAATGAATGTTTCTTGAGCAGCAAATCAGCATATTTCAGAATGATTTCTGAAGGATAGAAAACATATTAAAACATAAAAATATTTCACAATATTACTGTTTTTGCAGTATTTGTATCAAATAAATGCTGCCTTGATACATTTTTAAAATCTTACTGATCTAAAACTTCTGAACAGTAATGTGTATATATGTGAGAGGGTTTGTGTATTAGCCAGAAACCAGCTATAACCAGTCTAAATAAATTAGTGTGGAAAGTCATTCTGGTCTAAGAGGGTCTTTTCATCAGGCTAGGCTTGATTTGAGAAACTGCTGACACAGAGACACCTGTACCACCGCTCATTCTTCAAGTAAGCGGGAGGATTTGAAACCGGTCTTTTTTTTTGTGACCCACACTCAACTCCTTCGTTTCCTGTTTCCACCCTTTGAAGAAACACTCCTTTGTTCTCTGGGTGCATGCGCTTCCTGTTTTTTTAAGTAAAAGAGCCGGTTTTGGTTGGAGAATGCTAGAAATGTTGTGAAAGAGAACACAAATCTTAAACAGTAGATATGAAACTACATAATCATTAGTTCCTGACTGACTGCTGGTGATAATCATCAGATGAAGGGTCAAGTTTCTATATTCAGCTGCTGTTATTACATCATTTACCGTCTAGAGGCCCCGTTTTTCACACCTTCAAAGTGTGCTTCTCGTGGGTTTTTTTTTTTTTTTTTGTGGGTTGGTTCGCAGTGGGCAGTAGGTTTATCAGTGCTGGAGATGTTCACATCTGTGGTAGTGCAGAGTCAAAATGATACTGAGGTTGACAGTATCTTGTTGGTCAAAGGATTGCTTAGTCTCAATGACTTGTCAAACGAGACTAAGTTTGGTTAGTTGGCCAATGTGTTTGAGTGAGACTGATAAAGTGGGTGTCAGTTGAGTAAATATCATAAAATATGCCAAGTTCCTATAGTAAGTGATAAAAGGTGTTTAACAAGCATTTGTGTTGTACATGGTAAATCTTTGGTGAAACAAATGCTACAATTGCTATTTTATTACTCTATATGCTATCTTTAGTGCTGTATGTTTGTATGTTTGAGATATTAAATATCTTTTAATGGAAAGAAGCATTTGTAGTGTTCATTCACTGCACACACATCTGAATTCTGTTAGATTTAACATATTTAAAGGGATAGTTCACCCAAAAATGAAAATTCTGTCATTCACGCACCCTCAAGTTGACTGTAGCCATTGACTTCCATAGTATTTTTTTTCCATACTATGGAAGTCAATGGGTACCTTCAACTGTTCGTTACCAACATTCTTAAAAATAAAATTTTTTTTGTTAAACAAAAAAATAAAAATTCTGTCATGTACTCACCCCCAAGTTGATGGTAGCCATTGACGTCCATAGTATAGAAAAATATTATGGAAGTCAATGGCAACCGGCAGCTGTTTGGTTACCAACATCCTTAAAAATATTTTTTGTGTTCAACAAAAAATAATAATTCTGTCATTTACTCACCCTCAAATTGATGGTAGCCATTGACTTCCATAGTATAGAAAAAAATACTATAGAAGTCAATGGCTGCTGTCAGCTGTTTGGTTACCAATGTTTTTAAAAACTATATATTTTTTGTGTTCAACAAAAAATAAAAATTCTGTCATTTTCTCACCCTCAAGTCGACGGTAGCCATTGACTTACATAGTATAGAAAAAAATACTATAGAATTCAATGGCTACTGTCAACTGTTTGGTTACCAACATTATTAAAAATATAATTTTTGTGTTTAACAAAAAATAAAAATTCTGTCATTTACTCACCCTCAAATTGATGGTAGCCACTGTTTTCCATAGTATAGAAAAAAATACTATGGAAGTCAATGGGTACTGTCAACTGTTCGGATACCAACATTCTTAAAAATATATATTTTTTGCTTTCAACTTAGGAAAGAAACTTGTACAGATTTGTAAAAACTTGAGGGCGAGTAAACGATGACAGAGTTTTCATTTTTTGGGTGAACTGTCGCTGAGAAATTTGTCTTTTTTTGGTACTAATTTTAAGAACATTTCCAACATTAGTGTTTAGTTAGAAAACATCCTATGAAAAGTACCTTTATGATAAGGCTCAGTCTGGAAACATTTGGCTGATATTAAAGATGAAAATCACAGAGATGTTTTGTGTTTCAGGTTGGTACAGAGGATTCGTCCTCAAGAACCCGAATGCTAAGGTAAGCAACCGTCTCTGTCTTTTATCAGTCTTGTCAGTGTCGAATGCTATTTTCAGTTCCTGAAATATCACAGCAACACCGTCAGCCGAAACGCATGGATCAAAGCCAATATCTTGCTTTATTTCTGTCTGTTTGCTCCCTTGATTATTAGTAGGTTTATTCATTTTTTATTTTGGTTTATTTATCTGTTTGTCTATCTATCTTTCTTTTTAGGGCATTTTCCCATGCAGCTACATCCATCTGAAGAATGCTCATATCAAGAATAAAGGGTGAGTTAAAGGAAAGGATGGCAAACACTAAGTCATTTAGCTGAGTAATTCAGCTTGGTCAATGTGCTGTTTCAGTATTTACTGTAGTAAATCTCCCCCCATGGATTCATTGAACTGGAGTTCAACTTTTGTAATCACAGATATCTGGCTTTTCTGTGTAAAGTGCAAACATGCACATTTTACGCATCTGTTCTCTATTGTTACTGCAGTACAGCCACTTTAACCTGTAGTTTGCAGTCTCTGAGAAAATGTCGCTCCATACACCACTAAACTGTCTTATTTGATATGGATTTTTCAGTGAGAAAAATGAAAACGTTTTGTAAATATATATTTGGGCTTTCCCCATATCTCACACACAGCTGGAACTGAATTTTGTTGATAAACATAAATATGTACGCCTATTGCAGCATGAAGAATTTATCACTTTTTTCATCTGAAAGTGAAAGTTTATGCAAGTAAAATGAGTTTATTTTGTTTGAAAGCTTTAATATTTATGTTGTTTTGTTAGAAATAAATATGCAGGTTTCATAAATGTGCAATCATGAGCTATAAAGTCAAAGGAACTTAATTACATTCTATTAATTCCAGTGGGGTTAATAATAATAATAATAATAATAATAATAATAATAATAATATAAATAAATAAATGTAAATATAAATAAATAAATATATATATATATATATATATATATATATATATATTCATAAATAATATATATATATATATATATATATATATATATATATATATATATATATATATATATATATATATATATATATATATATATATATATATATATATATATGCATGCATGCATGCATTATGAGGCTTAAAAAATAACCAAAAAAAGAAAAATCACCCAGCCGTAATTCATACTTACCTGGCCATGTAATTGTTTTTGCTTCTTCCATATTCTGCATCCATACAATATAATTGGTGTTCTGGATTTCATGAAACCATATTATGACATTTTGTTGTTGCACAGATCTCTTTTGTGAGACTTTGCTACCTGAACATAGTGCTAAATGAATGTAGCGACGGCGAACAGAAGGAAAGCGTCAGTGCTCCACTGTACATCTGCTTTCTCCTTTGATTAACGAACAGTATAGCATCTGTGGCAGAAGCAGATGAGGTGTATCTCATATCTGTTGCGCTGTGTGCCTCCCACATTTGACTCGCAGGCAGTTCGAGACGGTGGTGCCGAACGAAGACTCTGTCATTACGGAGATGACGTCCACCCTGAGGGACTGGGGCGCCATGTGGAAGCAGCTCTTTGTGGTAAATACTGTTTGGGCAAACACAGCAGTCCGCTCACAGCCAGACGCTGGCTTCGTGAACTCTGGGTGCACAGACGCTGTCGGGCGGAATATATTATTTGTATTTAAGCTGTTGTTGCGGGGGGGACTGTTTTTGAATTATTTTTACACCAGGTCATTATATATCTGAGTGCTACAGCAACATAAACCCCCTTATTAAAGCTGTCTTTTGTTTATCCCCATAGAAAAATGAAGGAGATCTGTTTCACAGACTGTGGCACGTGATGAATGAGATTTTGGACCTCAGGCGGCAGGTTTTGGTGGGTCACCTGACCCACGACCGCATGAGGGATGTCAAACAGCACATCACAGCCCGTCTGGACTGGGGCAATGAGTGAGTATGGTTTTTCCTTTGTTAAAGCAAAACACCTGTCGCAAACATGTTCAGGTCATATGAGTGAAATCTCAAAATCCAGCTCCACATAACAGTTGTTTAAACATCAGATTTAACCAGGAATGAATTGAGAACCACATTAGGATGATTTCTGTCTCATGTGACACTGAAGACTGGAGAAAATTCAGCTGATAATTCAGCTTTGCATCACAAGAATAAATGACAGTTAAAAATATATTAATAAAGAAAACAATTATTTTAAATATATGTCAAAATTTTCGCAGATTTTACTGTATTTTAAATCAAAGGCAGATGCGTGATTTGTGTGAGTATGAATTATATTGTATTCTGCATGAAGAGATTGAAGCCTAAGACCATTAAGATTTGTTGTGTGTGTTTGACATTTATTTTTGTGTCAGTTAAGCATATTTGCGTTCAAATTCTTTTTACCGTAATTCCCCAAAACTTCTCATTGTTTAATAAAAAACTAAAAAAGTTAGATATTATTTATGAATGAGTATAAATATATAATCAAATTCGCTACTGTTTAAAAGACTAGGGTTGGTAAGCTTGTTTAATGTTTTTGAAAGAAGTCTGTGTTCAGCAAGACTGCGTTTATTTGTTTTAATATACAGTAAAAACAGCAACATTTTGGCATATTATTACGATTTAAAATAATTGTTTTCTTTAGTAATGTATTTTAAAATGTCATTTATTCTTGTTATGCTGAATTTTCAGCTGAATTTTCTCCAATCTTCAGTGTCACATGATCCTTCAGCAATCATTCTAATATGTTCTCAAGACACATTTCTTATTATCAATGTTGAAAACAGTTGTTCTGCTTTAATATTTTTTTGTGGAAACATACTTAAAAATAAATAAAATAAGCATTATTATTTACTAAATAGAAAGTTTAAAAGAGCAGTATTTTTTGTAATAGAAATCTTTTGTAAAAAGATCATACTGACCTTCTAAACATTCTTTCTTTACGTGAAATATAATTTCTTATTTAATTATTTTGTTTTTTGGGGGCCTACAATGTGTCCCAGACTTTTTGACATATTATTATGATTTCAAATAATAGTTTTCTTTATTAAATATTTTAAAATATTTCTTTATTAATATGCTTTAAATGTCATTTATTGTTCTGATGCAAAGCTGAATTTTCAGCTGAATGTGTCAAATGATCCTTCAGAAAATTTTAATATAGATCTCAAGACACATTTCTTATTATCAATGTTGAAAACAGATGTGATGCTTTTTGTGTAAATGTACATTTTTTTAAAAGTAAATAAACGTTATTTAGTAAAAAATAAAGTTCAAAAGAATCGCATTTATTTGGAATGGAGTTCTTTTTTGGAATTTATTATTTTTTTCTTACAGGCTTTTTTTTTTTAAACAGTAGTTTAACTAAAAGTACTGTATATACTTTATGTTTGTTTAAATAGAAGTAAATTAATTCCAGTAATTATAATCTAATAATAATCACCACAGAGAATAATGGAAATTACAGAAATACTCACATAAAACATCTGGAAATATGGGCCTAAATTTTCTTCATTTTCTTTATGTGAATTATAGTTTCTTATTTAATTATTTAAAATTTTTTGGGGACTAAAATGTGACTTTTGTTTGTGAGATTAATTTCTTCCCCGCAATAAGCAGCAGGATCTTGGTCTTTTGCTTGGTTTGTAATTCTGCAGTGTTTTGATCGGTAGTTTATTAAACACCAGATAATTACTGATTGGTTTTGATTGTGTGACTTTATGCAGCATTTTTGCTTGTAGGATACAGTGAAACATGTTGGACACAGACTAGTAATGCTGTATTACTTCCATCTTTCACAGGCAGCTGGGTTTAGACCTGGTACCCAGGAGAGAGTTCAGCATGGTGGACCCGGATGAAATCAGCGTCACTGAGCTCTACCGTCTGGTACGTCTGTCTTGCTGCCTTCCCACAACAACCGCATTCCTCAGTTTATCAAAGATTTTTCTCCATCCCTGATTTAGCCACTTAATCCTGTTCCGTTAAACGCAAGAGGCCTCACGCGCTCCCATCAGCTCGAGTAACAGGCCCCATGGGGAAAATGGCAGTAATTCTGAACCGCACAGACAAGATACGCCACAGAAAATTACAGCCGTCATGCATGTGGAAGTCTAGTCGCTGGCCGGAGGGGTTGTTGACAGCGGGGAGTCTCTACTGTGATATAATTGAGTTATGTGGAGCATTACCTCGGCTAAACGTGACCTGAAGTGTCCCAGTGCTGTGTAATATAATGTAATAACCCTCCGCTGGCAGCCGGACTCCATTACTGCACCCTGTCTGTGGTTTATGTGGAGCTTTTTGCCATCGGCTGCATATGCGACGAAACACGAGGCGGATGTTTGCAACCTGCTAATTGCTGACGGCTAAAAAAATCTAAAGTTATGACAGCTTTATTAACAGATCTTGTTTAAACTTAGAACTGGCTTTTATGATGAATGACTGTCGAAGCTAAAAGAGGAAGTTCTTGGCAGTCGTTATTGATTTATTTGGGTTATTTTGTGCTATGATGGTCTGGTTTAGGTGTGATTGAATAGCGGGTGTTTGGTGTGTGTTTAGACTGAGCTCATTACCTGTGACACATACCCAGAGTGCTGTGATGAATAGTGTGGGAGTGAATCAGGTCACACAGTCGCACCACACACACTTTAATTAGTGCTGAGGATTCAGACATCAACACAAAAGAGTGTGTGTGTGTGAAAAACTGCGAGGTTGGGAGTGGGAAAACATAGCAAAGAGCTATAAATGCACAGTAAATTGGACTGTATCTGTATCAGCCAATATTATTTTTTATTTAATCAGTTTTAGAAGCAGATATCAGGAATGTTTTCGCTTTTTTATTGCACGTTGTATTCTTGTTGGTTTGGTTTTGTTGATTATTCATGATAATTATTACCCCACACATGCATTATCAGAGCACAGGTGCTCTTTGTTTGTAGTTCTTGATGTGAAAGTAAGTGGTTTAAAAAGTCTAGAACCTTCCTTGATCTGACCTGACCTGCCAAACAGGGAATAAAGTCTTTATTGAAATTCCAGTGCTTTATCTTTTTAGCCTATTCATTCCCATTAAAACGCTGTTATTTGAGATTCGGTTAATGTCATTTTTCAAAAAAGAGGAACTACTGCTCTCTTTGATTTTATTTTTTCTTCTTTTATTAATGTACTTCAACACCTTACAGTAGATTGAAAGCCAATTTGTGGATGAAGCATTTGCCCTTACGTTATTATACATGTAAATGTAAACATTTATTTTAAAGTCATTATAAAATCCTTTTTTATATTTATTAATTATTGTATTATTTTAGAAACTATTATTATTATTATTATTATTATTATTATTATTATTATTATTTCATAATTATAACAGTTGTGTGAATAAAAATGGTTTAACGTTTACATAGTGTTTTATTTTATTTTGGATGCAATTTAATTATTTACTTTTTTACATACCATAATTATTTTACTTGTTTTAGCATCTCATTAAAAGCATTACCTTAAAATACACTATTATTTATCTTTTATTGCATTACATTATTGCATTATTATGTTCATGCATTGATTTTATTTCGGATGCAATTTAATTGTTTACGCTTTTACATACCGTAATTATTTTACATGTGTTAGCATCTTATTAAATGCATTATTTTAAAACTCGTTATTATTTATTAGCAATTATTTATTATTTATTATTACATTTATTATGTTCATGCATTTAAAGACTACTAATGTAGCTTTTTCTGTAATTGCAAACGTTTCATTGCAAACTCCTCCTTTTCTGTTTTGCAGGAGGTTGTGGGTAGTATTAGCCAAAAAAAAAAAAAGCCACAATCAGCACACGACTGACGTACTGTTGTTAACATATCTTGAGACACATGTCTAATGACTGTCTATTTACTTGAATAATTGCTTGCAAAACTTCCAGTGCTAATTATGTGCGACATACTTAAAGGCTGCATGCCATTGTTTTAGTTTAATTGGTTACTGTCATAATAACTTTATTATAATAAGTATCATAATAAATGAAAGTGTTCATTAGTGTTTGTCTCTGTCCTCCTCATTCATACTGACAGATAGAGCATATGCACTGCCCGTTGGGCTTTTTATATTTCACATCACGCCTGGTCACACCTCAGTGTCTTCACACTGAGACATACAATCAGAATGCGGTTCAATGACTCTACACTTTCCAATAGATGATGCTCCCATGTGAGAAGTGTGTCTGTTACACAACAACGGTGTGAATGTGCACTTAAAATAAGCATGTGTGCAGTGATGTGCATGTGAGTGTGCGCGTGTGCATTTGACATTGCACTCTGTGGTGTCAATGCAAAGAAAGGAGCATATTAACTGAAACAAATTAGATTTGGCTGGCTGTAAAGGAGTCGTGCTGTGAACATGGAGCCGCTGGAATTCAGTGAAATACTCTGAAGATTTCTGAAGATGTTATGCACAGCTTGTCCTGCTTTTCTTGATGTTAAAAAAGAGAAACACAATGCAAAGTTAGATCTTTATATGCATTGTGTTACTGGGTTACTTTTATGTCTTGCTTTATTGAAAAATGGATGCGTCACATGTAATGATCAGTATGTGTTTGAATGGATAGATGGAGAATCGGCACCGGAAGAAGGACACTCCGGCTCCTGTCAGCACACATCACCTGTTTGTCCATTTGAAGAGTCTTATGAGCTCAAACCTGGGTGAAGAGCTGGAGGTCTTCTTCTTCATCTATGATAGTCGAGAGAACAAACCGCTCAGGTGAGCGTCTAACCAATCGTTTATACATGCTTATAAATGTATTCAAATGTAGATTTGTACACTCATACAGTACTGTTCAAGTGTTTGGTGTCACCAAGGCTGCATTTATTTGATCAAAAATACAGAAAAAGTAGTAATAGTAAAAGTTATATTAAAAAGTAGTAAAATGTTAATACAAATTAAAATTAACTGTTATCCATTTGAATATATTCTTAAATATAATTTATTTCTGTATCATTTCAGTATCATTACTCCTGTCTTCAGTCACATGATCCTTCAGAAATCATTCTAATATGCTGATTTGATGCTCAGGAAACATTTTTTATAATTATCAATGTTGAAGGATTCTTGAGGATTCTTTAATGAATAGAAAGCTCAAAAGAACAGCATTTTTTAATGGAAGCCTGTTTCCGCCACAGAAAAAAAAAATTAAAAAGTTAATTGAGACTTTTGCACAATTCTGATTTTTCCTTACAAAAGTGAGAAAAAAATTAGAATTGCGAGAATTCTAAGCGAGAAAGAATAAGAAACAATGTCAGAATTGCAAGATGTAAATTCAAAATTCTGATTTTCTTTTATTGCAATTCTGACTTTTTTTCTTAGAATTATGAGTTTATGTCTTGCAGTTATTTTTATTTATTTTTTTTTTGTTATAATGTTATAATCAAAAGTCTTCCTTTTGTGGAAAAATCCTATTTGTTTCCAGGATGTGCTCGTCAGTCATAACCTCATTACATGTACTTCCTCCTGTGTTTGTTCCTGGCCGCAGCCAGACAGATGAAAAACAAATAAACCTTTTTCATCAGGGAAACACACCTGCAGTGGAGGCTGTCAGTGTGTGTGTGTGTGTGTGTGTACCTGTTTATCTCATCTAATTGTTAATTACAGACTGTAACCGTCTCAGCAGCTGCTCACATTGTCTCAGTGTTTTCCCTCTGTTCATTGATTGGAGTTTTGTCCCTCAGTCCCTGTCTGTAGTCTTGAAGGAGAATATTAATATGGCTCTGATCCATTACCGATTTCCCCTACCTGCTTATTTGGCCGGTTTCCAGTTAATTATTCATCTTTTTTTTTGGTTCTATATGGAATGGTGGCTCCCGTTTTTTCAGCCTCTGCCAGACTCGCCTGCGGCTTCAAATCTGCTCAATGTCCATCCTGACAGCTCCTGTGGATTTAATCACACTGCTGCCCAGATTCCCGGAATCACTAGGGCTGCATCCCAATTTGTATATTTTACACTAAATGCATTAGACTATGTAATAAACATCTACATTTATGCATTTAACAGATGCTTTTATCCAAAGTAGCTTACAAAAGAGCAACAAAAGCAATCTGTCAAAGAGCCAACAATCGTGCTAATATACAATGGCAGGTTTATAAAACTAGACTAAGGAGGAAGCTGTGAGAAGAAAAACGCAGAAGTAGAAAGACTATTTATGTATGTACAGTCATGGCCAAAAATATCGGCACCCTTGGTTAGGGGTGGGGGATATGAGCTAAAATTCATATCACGATATTTTCCACTGTCCAGACGATATCGATATTATATAGCGATATGAGAAGAAAAAAAAATTGAATCACATTTTAGTAGACCTTAGTTAAATTACAGGCAAAATATGTATTTTAACCTTATATAACTAGAAAAAAAAAACAAAAAAACATGATTTCAAGATCTAAGGTAAAAATAGTCTGACTTTAGATGTGTGAAATTATGCTACATAAGACACCTGCACAAAAGAAAAACAGCAAATGGACTGAAAAAACATGCAAATTCACTCTCTGACAGCAGATGGCGCTTATGGCCTCAATTTAGCGTTCCTTTGGTTACCGCTGTAAATAAAGCTGCTCTTCGCTGAGCTTATGAACACGAAGGTAAGAGAAAAAGAAAATGCCATCTAAATAGAGATACATCGATTGCAATTTTCTTGGCCGATTCCGATTTCCAGTTTTTTTTGGAAGTGTGACCTGCCGATACCGATTTTTGCCGGTTCCGATTTTCTTTCTAAGAACTATAATTGACAGCATATACAAACAAAAATCTATGCAAATTTCAGTGCAAAAATTATTTACATAAAAGAAATTATTAAACATTACAATTCCCCCAATCTGGACTAAGTTACAGATTTGCTCTCACTTAAACAACTCTCAAAATAAAGTGCTCTGTGACTGGAAAGAGGAAGAAATAGTTAACTTAAAATGAGTTGCTGTATGTAACAAATCAGATGTCATTTCCCACTGTTTATAAATGGTCATTTTTTTCCCCTAACCTTATTAAATGTCATCTTTCACATCAAATTCTTACTTTGTTTCAATTAATTCAGTTAGCATAATAAGAAACTGTAGAGTTGTTACCATTCAAATGAAATTAGTATTAACAAACTCTATCTTTCCACTGCTAAGACAACAGAAGCTGCATCTGAAGTGGCATTAGATGCATTTACACAGACAGTTTGATGAAGCTGAGGTGTCATAAATGCATTTACACTGAAAAATTTAAAATGCATAAATAATTTAAGATTAAGGTTTTACATATTTTTTAAACATACAAATAAATGTTGAAAAAATGCAATGATACTTTTAAATGTGACTAAACCACCAGTAGGTGGCGGCAAGTGTCTGTTTTAATGAGTGAGTCATTTATTCATTCATTCAACCAATTCATTCAAACGGCTGATTCATTCAAAAACGAGGCAAGTGACTGTCCTTATGAATGGGCCACTGAATCATTGACTCACTCGATTCGTTCAAAAACGTGGATTCATTCAGTAACGAAACACCGCTATGTGTTGCTCGGAGACACACAACAGTTCTGCTGTGGCTTTGATCGGCACTATTTTCGTCAGCGAAATTGAGCAAAAACAGTCAATATTTTGCCTAAAATCTAAGTCACTTAATTTGAACTTGTTTATTGAAATACTATTGTATAAAATCAGTGTCACATTGCAATCGTGTTGATATTGATATGCGGGGAAACATCATGGCCGTATAATGTTGCTTATCTAAATCATATTTTGTAAATGTCTTTTTTTTTTTTTTTTTTCTACCGCTGTATGCATCTATAAATTTCTGTGAGTTACTTTGTGTGTGCTGTCTCTCTCACACACTCACTCAGGCTGTGCAAGCCTCATCTGGCATGACATAAATACATTATCAGTCACCGTTTACACTGAATGCCTGCGCCGCTGGCAATAAAAGGATCGGCTTGGAATCGGCTAGACGTGAAACTCACCGGCCGGTCACCGATCCAGGCCGGTCATGCGAAAAATCGGCCGATTCCGATCATTGGCCGGTCAATCGGTGCATCTCTACATCTAAAGTTTTCTGAAGAGAGTTCCCTTCAGATACTCATTCATATTAACCCCCTGCCCCCAAAGTATTTATATTTTTCTTCCTATATTTCGAGCATTGTGAACAGTGATCTTGCGCTTGTATTCTGCGTCTCTGTCCTGTGTTAACGGCTGTTTCCAGACTTAGTAATATTTCCACACAAATTACAATTTGGGAAATTATTATAATCCAGTTTGTGTGCAGTTCCGGAATAGAGATCAGCCAAAATATATTTAAAAGCTGATCGTGTGTTTGGAGCAAAAACCATCCGGTTCCGATTTATGTCCGATCAAGCAGGGCATCTTTCTCTCTCTGATGATGCAGTAACGACCGCGGGGGAAAAAATCTTTGTCTGTCCATCCAATCAAATCCATGAATATGTAACGGTATTCAAGGTATAGGAAAATCCATATCATGGCACAACATTATACTGGTAGTCACGTTAATACTGGTATAGCGCCCACCCCTACCCTTGGTAAATATGATCAAAGAAGGCTGTGAAAATTAATCTGCATTGTTAATCCTTTTGATCTTTTATTTAAAAAATTCACAAAAATCTAACCTTGCATTGGATTATAAGAATTTAAAATGGGGAGAAATATCATTATGAAATAAATGTTTTTCTCTAGTACACATTGGCCACAATTAACAGCACCCTTTTATTCAACACTTTTTGACACCTCCATTTTCCAGTTTTAACAGCTCTAAATTTTCTCCTATAATGCCTGATGAGGTTAGAGAACACCTGACAAGAGATCAGAGACCATTCCTTCATCCAGAATCACTCCAGACCCTTTAGATTCACAGCTCGATGTTGGTGCTTCTTCTCTTCAGTTCACCCCACTCATTTTCTACAGGGTTCAGGTCAGAGGACTGGAATGGCCATAGCAGAAGCTTGGTTTTGTGCTCAGTGACCCATTTTTGTGTTGTTTTTGAGGTTTGTGTTTGGATTATTGTACGGTTGGAAGATCCAAACATGACCCATTATAAGATTTCAGTCACTTATTGATTTTTTTTTTATCTGTTGGTATTTGATAGAATCCATGATGCCATGTGTCTAAACAATATGTCCAGGACCTCCAGCAGAAATATAGGCCCACAACATCAAAAATACAGCTGTATATTTCATTGTACACATGGGGTACTTTTTATCCCTGTGTTCACCAAACCCATCTTGAGTGTTTGCTGCTAAAAAGCTCATTTTTTAGTTTCATCTGACCATAGAAGCCAGTCCCATTTGAAGTTGCAGTCGTGTCTGATAACTGAATATGCTGGAGTTTGTTTTTGGATGAGCTAGGAGAATTTTTCTTGAAACCCTCCCAAACAACATGTGGTGATGTAGGGGCTGTTTGACAATTTTTTTTTTTTTTTTTAAGGTTTTCTGACCCCGAGACTCAACTATTTTCTACAATTTTCCATCTGTGGTCCTTGGAGAGTCTTTAGCCAAGGTCTTTAACTATCCTTCACAGCGTGCATTAGGACGATATAGACACACGTCCTCTTCCAGGCAGTTTCACAACATTTTATGTTGATTGGAAATTCTTAATTATTGCCCTGATGGTGGAAATGGGAATTTCCACTGCTCTAGCTCTTTTCTTAAAGCCACTTCACTAATTTGTGAAGCTCAATTATCTTTTGCTGCACATCAGAAATATATTCTTTGGTTTTTCTCATTGTGATGGATGATTAAGGAAATTTGGGCTTTGTTTTCCCTCCTATTTATATTTCTGTGAAACAGGAAGCCATGGCTGGATAATTTCATGTTCATAATCACCCTGGAGTGCTCAAAATTGTGTATGTGAATGGGAATATACTTCAGAGATATTTTACTCATAAGAATTTGTAAGGGTACCAATAATTGTGTTCGTGTATTTGAGAAAAATATTTATTTCATAATGATATTTCCCCCCATTTTAAATTCTTATTATCCAGTGAAAGGTTAGATTTTTGTGAATTTTTTTTTAAAAATAAAAGATCAAAAGGATTAATAATGCAGGTTTATTTTCAGAGCCTTCTTTGATCATATTTATCAAGGGTGCCGATATTTTTGGCCATGACTGTATGTATGCATGCATGCATGCTTATATTTATTTATTCGGGTATATAAGTGCATTGGTTTAATATATGATAATATTTGGATATACACCATGTTGTTTCATACTAGTATTACTTTTGTTTATTTATAACTTATTTAATTTTTATTTCTATTTGGCTGTAATTTAACATCTTGTCTTAAATTATTGCTTTTAGGTTAGTAGTTTGGTCGTTTTCTACTTTTTACAATAAAAAAAAGTCAAAAGAGAGCTATTACAAACTCATTTTATTATATTATTATCTATTATCTATTATTATATTAATTTATTATATACAATTTTCTTATTATTTATAATGATAATTTTTATAAAGTATATTTGTATCACATTATATTAATTTATTATTTTATATACTATTATTATTATTATTATTTATAATAAGTGTTTATTTTTATAACATTTTATTTTTTAATATTTTATTTTATTATAATTTGTATATTTGTATCATTATATTAATTTACTATTTTATATACAATTTTATTATTATTATTATTATTATTATTATTTATAATAAGTTTGTAAAAATAAAGTTTTTTAATTCACAAACTAAAATTTAATTTAATTTAATTTAGTTTAATTTTATTTTTAAATTTTATTTAATTTTATTTCTTGCACTAATCCTGCAGCATTTCTTTGACTGGAGTGATTCAGCATCAGTCCTAGTGTTAGGCAGCTCATGTTACCAGTTATACCCATTTTGTCTAGCAGCGCACAGACAGCGAGTGCTGTTACAAAAAGACGAGGATGCTCTTTGTATTAATTCATCTTTAGACAGTCTGAGCGCTGCTACCAAAAGCCCCTTGTGTCAGTGTGTGAAGCGTGTGTGAAAGCGTCTATCTGTGTTTCACTTCATTTCTGCCACAGGATGTGTACGAAGTGCTGATTGACTGCCTTCTGGGTAACGGCTCCCCCTCTGTTCCCACGGGGCCGTTTTGTGGCACAGTTAATATATCCACTCAGACACACAGGGATCACTTTTCCGGCCGTGTCGATTTATCCAGATTTATCCGGAGGGAGGCGGGGGCTCGTATCGGTGTCCCATTTGTACTTGTCGTGTTCAATCCCCACCATCAAGGGAGGAAATATCAAATTCTGGGGCGAGAGGGAAAGAAAGCCACCCGTCTGTGTGTTATGGAAATGGTGGCGTGATATCTGCCGATAGCAATATCCCAGTGTCCACAGACGCCTCTTCAGAAAGCCATCGCAGCCCTGCAGCTGCATGTCAAAGGCCAAAACAGCCTTTGTGCTCCTGCCTCTGCTGATGGGACGCTGGGATCGCAACAATGCACAATTAATTACATGGTGTTTGTGTGAAGGGCCAGTTTAATTTGAGTCCGTGCATGAATGTGTGTATATTCCTGAGCGGATTGTATTCACAAGTTTTATTCGATTTGTATTGCCAACTATTGTTCCTGTTGGGGTTCATTTATAGGGCTGCTCGTCTTTTTATCATAGAGCTGTGAAAGTCATGTTACTGGATTATGAGTTTGGTGGGTGAAGGACACGTGTGTCTGTCCTGTTATTCTCTTGTATTGACAGCTCATGTCTTAAATGTACATTTCTGTAATTTGCAGAATGCATATGAAGAGTTCAGATGCAAAAGCCTCTAAGTGCCGTCTGAAATTTTCTTCTAAAATGAGCATTTTTATGTGCTCAGTAATTTTGTGTAGGTTCAGTAATTTTACTTTAATGGCAGTGGATAGGTTCTTGTCATTGCTATTAAAGTGAAATAACTGAACATAAACGTAGGAGCCTGATGAAAAATGCTCATTTTAGAAGAAAATTTCAGACGGTACTTAGAGGCTTTTGCATCTGAACTCTTCATATATTCAAAAATACAGCAGCTCACAAAAAAGTACTGTGGTACAGTGATGGAATCAGCTGGAAATACCAATTTATGATAAAAAATTATAATAAACAAACAAACTAATAATAATAATAATAATAATAATTATTATTATTATTATTTATAATACGTTTGTAAAAATATATATATTTTTCTAATTTACAAACTAAAAGATGAATTCTTTTTTATTTTTATTTAATTAATTTTTTTATTTAATTGTATTATTTCTTATAAATTATATTTGTATCATATTATATTTTATGTATTATGGTTATATACTAATTATTATTTTTTTGTTAACAAATTTTATTAAATTGTCTTCTGGGAACAGCAGTAAAAAACAAAAAGCAACCCACCCCAACCCATCCCACCCCCTGGTAGACTTAAAAAAAATAAATAAATAATAATAGTAATAAAAATAAATTAATTAATATTAATAGATAAATAAATAAATAAAATAATTTTTACAAAGATTTTAGAAAAGATGACATCATTAAAAGCTGAATGCCATAAATTTACAGTTTACACATTAGATCCATGTATACGGGAAGTTGAGAGTTCCATCGAGATGATGTCCAACAAATACACAGTCCAGGTTCGTCTGTCCATTGTGTGAGGAGGATTCCAACGGTTGACTAGCAATTTTTTTTGCTGCTGTGAGAGCAGCTAACAGTAAACATCTTTGTTGGACGGACAAGGTGAAGTCCCAAAAGTCATTCATGAAAAAATGGCGCGGAGTCTAGCATATCTCAGTACCCAACAAATATGATAGGTCATGTGAGAGCTGAGTCCAAAAAGGTGAGAGAGAGAGAGGGGCACTCCCAAAAAAAATGCAAAACCGTGCCTAAAGATCCTTGCGAACAGAGATTACACTTGGGAGAAGACGACAGATTCATATAAAAACGTTTCACTGGAGTCAAGTAAACCCCATGCAGCAATTTCCAATGAATCATTTGGTGATTAGGGTTTTTAGAAGACAATTTAAACATACCCCATACCTGATCCGAAAATAAAACATGCACATCCTCATTAAGATCCTTAGCCCAAACAGTTGTAATAGATAAAGGTTTGTATGAATGCTCCAGAAGAAAGAGATAGATGACTGAAGCAGAGGAGGGAGATTCCTCAGAAGGAAAGATTAGTTTGTGCAAAGGGTGAACAGGCAGTTGAGCGTTCCAAGGCACCCCGTATCCCCGTAGGGCTGATCTAATGCGCAGATACATAAAAAAGGAGGTGCCTGGCAGATTATATTGGGTTTTGAGATTCTGGAAGGATTTTAAACCACTATCATCATAGATGTCTCCCAGAGTGTTTACTTTATTATGAGTCCATTGCGGACAATGAAATGGAGTACTGCCTGATAAAAGATTATTATTATGGAAAATAGGCGAATACCTATGCCATATTGTAACTAGTTGTGAACGTCTTTCAACATCCCTCCATGTGGAGAGGAGGTGGTTTACAGTGGGACCAAACCGAGATTTACATTGCCTAAGCGGAACCCCTGAAAAAACAAGATGCTTCAGTTTATACGGATAAACAATAGATTCCTCAATTGCTCTCCAAGACACAGAAGCATCAGGATCAAACCAAACTGATAAAGGGTGGAGGGAAAAGGCTTGAGCATACAGTCTAAAATTGGGGAAAGAAAGACCTCCATGTAATCTACATCGTTGTAAGGTAGTCCGTTTAATACGAGGACGTTTCCCATCCCATATATACTGTGAAACACATGCATCCAGTTCCAGTAGCCAACCGGTGGAGCGAGAGGAATCATGGAAGAAAAGAAATTAATACATGGGAGAACATTCATTTTAATCACCGATATACGAGCCTGAAAAGAAGTAGGAAGACGAGACCAATTTTCCAAATCTAAGGATACTTTGGCTAGAATACTATTATAGTTTTTTGAACTTACAGTTTTGAACCAATGAAATGGATATAGGAAGGGACATGGAATCAATTTTAGAATTGAGGGGAAGTAGACCTGACTTACTCCAATTAATTTTAAACCCAGAGAGAGATCCAAAATGGTCAAATAAATTCAACACGAGGAATAGAATGTGACAGCTTCTCCAAAAACAATAAGATATAGTCAGCAAACAAAGAAATATGATGATGAGTATTCCGTCTATTTATGGGAGAAATAGTTTCAGATTGTCGGAGCTAAGGGTTCCAAGGATAGGGCAAATAACAGAGGAGAAAGCGGGCAACCCTAACGAGTACCTTGATATATAAAGAACGGGTTAGAGCGAACAGCACCTGTGAGAACAGTGGCTGCTGGATTGGCGTACAGAACTTTTATCATATTTATGAAACTCGATCCTAGACCCAGATGCTGTAGAACCGCCCATAAATAGTTCCATTCTGGCTGATTGAAAACTTTCATCGCATCTAGAGATAATACTGCGCAAGGGGAGGATGAACTATTCGTTGAATTAATAATATGATATAACCTGCGTAAGTTATCTGAAGCTGAGTGAGATTTAATAAATCCTCTTTGGTCATAATGAACTAGCCTATTCATAAATTTCTCTACCCGACGAGATAGTACTTCAGCATATAATTTAACATCAGTTCCTATCAAAGAAAGTGGCTGGTAACTAGAACAGGAAGTTGGATCTTTATCTTTTTTTTTAACAAGAGAGAAATAACAGCTATACTATTAGATGGGTGAAATGAGCTTTGAGTAGCTGGAAAATGTATAATATCTAACATGAGGGGGCCTAAATCCGACCAAAAAGTAGTATACAATTCGACTGGAATACCATCTATGCCTGGGGATTTCCCCTTGTTCATAGATCATATTGCTGACTCCAGCTCCTGAAGAGTGATCGGTTCAGCCAGGTATTCCCAATCCGAATCTGACAGCCTAGGTAAATCAAGGCGGGACAGAAAAAATGCAAAAGAGTCAGGGTCACCATCCGCAGGTTAGAGTAAAAAGAGTGGAAGGCGATATTAATGTCTTTTGGGTCTGTCATAATGAGCCCAGATTGGGATTTCACTGCTGAAATATTAGCAAACTTTTCACTGTTGCGTAATCTTATAGCTAAAATGTGGCTTGGTCTACTCCCTTGAAAATAGTAATTCTGCCAATGAGGATGAGGTTACACATTGATGAAGTTTGTCTGAGCAAAAACCTTGAGAGTGTGATTCTTTTGGTCCAGATCTGTCTAGGATATGCAACATTACAGAATTCGTATCTGCATCCAATACAATTTCAAAATCCGAGAATTTCAAGAGATAGGTTGACAAAACAGAGAAAAAAGTAGGGTCAGGAGTACAAGGGGCATAAACTGAAAGAAATACAATATTCCTATTCTCTACTATTGTTTTTATATGGGTGATTCTACCATCTGTAACACAACCTTTATCTAAAATAGTAATATTTAAAGTCCTCCGCACCAATATTAGGACACCCTTGGTTTTAGTATCCGAAGATGAGTGAGATACCATTTCATAAAACTTATTATTACACCTGTGTATATACTCCTCTTTCAAATGGGATTCTTGAACTAACACTATATCAATCTTTCTTCTTCGCAAAAAATCCAGAAAACCTGTGCATTTGTGAGGGCCATTTAGGCCATTAATATTACAACTCAGAATATTAAGGTCAGTCATAGGTATCAAACAGAATTACTGCATAATAAGACAAAATACAAGTTTGAAAATAAAACCAGTTGAGTCTACCATTAAACCACCCCCCACCCCCACCCTTCCCGTCAGTGTTCAAAAAAACAAATACATTCCCATGAACTATGGCAGATCAAACCAAGAACAAACCTTGATCTGCCAGCACCCCTTAATATGATCCGTGGTGTCAACAAAAACCTGCACATTACTGAAGCACCAACATTGGCCCCATTATCACATATTGACTAGGTAGTATCTCTATTTAAAAAAACAAAAAACAAAACAAGGAGAGAGAGATGGAATACAACTAAAACATAAATAAAATAACATCATAATCAGTAAGCGATACTGTATGCACAATGAAAGCTTCTAGTAACTATGAATTAAGAAGTGAACATTAAAGTGAACAGTGAAAGAGACAGTCACCTAACCATTTAGAGCATCTCTTCTCCGGTTAGACAGCAAATGTCCAGCTGAAGCTCACTGAGAGTTGGTGGATGAATGGGATCTGAGAAAAACTCTTGCTTCTTCTGGGGAGTATAGCATTTTAGGTTCACCTTGATTGAGAATGACCTTCAGCGTTGCAGGATAAAGAAGAAAATTCTGGATACCAGCCTTTCTAATTTCCTTCCTAATTGGCGTAAATGCACTTCTTTTTGCGGTGACTGGAGAAAAATCTGGAAAGAAAGACAGCATTGCTCTGTCGGATGTTTTAACCGGGGCGTGAAGTCTGTCGGCCCGCAAAATGAGCTCCCTTTCCGTGTACTGCAACAGTTTAAAGATGAAAACCTGTGGTTTAGCGCGATCTGAGGAGAGCCTTGTGTACAAGCGATGCACTTGCTCTACTTCAATCTCTTTGCCCACCAGAGACGGGACCCCCACGTCAGTAGCAATCTTTTCAAAAAGCCTATATGGTCGTCCTTTTTGGAACCTTCAGGTAACCCAACCAGACGCAGACTGCTGCTCCTATTGCGACCCTGTAAGTCCACAACCTGTTGCTCGAGCGCGGCTACACGCCTATCGTGATCTGCGACAGCTTTCTTTTGTTCTCTCATCTCCCCTGTAAGAAGATCCAATTTAGAGCATAGCGACTGAACAACTGACATGTGAGAAGCGAACTCGTTACGCATCGCAGTCAACTCAGTTCTTAGAATGTCCTCAAAGTGTGTAACAGTGTTCGCCATCTTGTCCACCATATCACTCGTGGTCGGTGGCTTGTATTTCTACTTAATCGGAGAAGCCGACGGAGACAACTCCTGCTGTTTCTGATTGTGTGCCATCAGGGAAAGTATTAATGAATAAAACTTAAAATGAAAAAAATCAGCAAAAAGGGGCCAAACGTATGGAGCTCTACTCAAGTGCGACTAGGTTCATGAGCCCGTCACGTGACTCCCCTATATACTTATTATTATTATTATTATTATTATTATTATTATTATTATAGTAAGTTTGTAAAAAAATGTTTTTTTTTTTTTTTTTTTTTTTGATTTGATGTGATTTGATTGTGATTTATTTATTTATTTTTTTCTTATTATTGTGAATTTGTTTAATACCATATTATGTATCCAATAAACATAGTATCACCATGGTACATGTACAAAAGCATGGTATTACTTTGATAATTCTCCCAAATTGATATTTTATTTTGTACATATCCAAAAAAACTGGTAATAACGAAGTACATGACCAAAAAATATTATTACTGTTGTTTATGTCCCGAAACATGGTATTACAACTATAATAGTAATATAGTACTACCATGACTATCAAAAAATCATAGTATTACTACAGTACAAAAAACTTTATTACTGTGTTAATTTTTATTTTATTTAATTTAATTAAATTTTTATTTTATTTTATTTATTTTTGGTTTGTCACTTGTTGTTTTGTTTTAATAGCATGTTTTACTTTACAAATTCTTAGTTTCTTGACAGTTATGATAAACTGTTTTATGTATGAGATTTTGCTTGGTAAATATTTTATTAGGTAAAGTGAATTGTGTCTGCAGTGCCAAAAATGATACAAGCAGTATTTTGTCCTCACAGGCTTTAAAAATGCAATTGCTTGACAGCTCTGTGTTTTTAAACAGCAGAATAAACTCATTGTATAAACTGACAGCATTTCTCTTGCTCTCTCTCTTTGTTTTGCAGTGAAAGGTTCTTTGTTAAACTCAATAAAAACGGTCTACCCAAGTTTCCCGAGAAGACAGAAAGACAATGCACACTTTTTGTGGTGAGTGTTGAGATGAAATCACTGCCAGAGTAATCATGCAGAGTAATCTGTGCTGATTAACCGGCGTTTATGTTTTTATTCAGGATCTGGGCAGCGGCGACCTGAGAAAAGACGTTTATATTGTGGTACACATCATTAGGATTGGTAATAGCCTCTATTTCTCCACTGAATAATTACTGATGCCAAAGAGCCTGCAGGCGTGTGATGAGCGCTGATGTGTGTGTGTGTGTGTGTGTATGTGTGTGTGTGTAGGGAGGATGGGTGCAGGAGAGAAGAAGAACACGTGTAATGTGCAGTACAGACGTCCGTTCGGCTGTGCTGTGGTCAGCATCGCTGATCTTCTCACTGCTGACTCCAAAGACGACCATCTGCTGAAGGTCTATGCGTAAGTTACCCTTGACACACACACACACACACACACACACACACACACACACACACACACACAAACCGCATAACACCTCAGGACCGTGAAATCAACCAAATGTCACTGGCTGATAAGTTTCCTTAAGAAAAACAATGTTTTCTTTTTCATGACTTATGTTATAGCTTATTTTCTCTATTCCACATTCAAATTTAAGAAAGTTTTCTATATTGTTGGAGCCTTTTGTATGCAATAAATTATAATGGTTTTAACCTAAAGAGTTGGTACCTAAAATACAAATACAAATCTGTCTCAACAATCTGTAATATTGTGGCCTACTTTGCACTGGACGGCAGACAGATGCTTGGATCTAGACCTTTGGTTCACTCACACATTATCAGCTGGCTCGTGGCCAGTCCTTCAGGCTGTTAATATGATTGCTGTCTCTCTGTGATTGAATCCAGTGCTCTGTCCTTGTTTTTTTGCAGTTGCAACACAGAAAGCGACTGGAGTCAGATTCACGATAGCATCATTAAGAAAGTCAACTCCAGATACAACCTCTCAGGCTCCAACACAGGTAATAAAACCCTCACAAGTCATTTACTGAAAACGGTTTTCATAAACGGGTCAGAATTTGACATGGTTATGACATTACACCATTAATATAAATGTGCCTATGTTTACATATCAGCATTTATTTTAATGTCCAGCAACTTGGTTACATGAACGGAGGTTAGCCAATCATATAAAAGCTCATTTGCATATAGTCTTAAAGGTACAGTAACACCCTTTTTTATTCTAAAGGTTAGAGAGAGGCTGGAAATAGTCACGGAAAACACAATTAAGACTATTTTTGGTGCATGAAACTTTGATAAATATTATAAGTGGGCTTAAGGGAAAATAAGACCTTCAAAAGTGTATTTCCCCTTAAATGAAATACCCCCATTTTCAGCATAATGCTTGTGTACATGGTTCGCCGGCGTATCTGGCGGTGGTATAAAGATGCTCGGCTCTCCCAGAAACCTCATTTGCATGATGACTCGAAGTTAATAATTTTAGATCTGGAGATGCATGAAAAGACCCTCAGGGTGGCTTATCCAAACAGCTACACATGGTAATAAATTTCATTTCGGCAGGGGGAAAAAAACAGATATGCACATAAAGCATCCAGATGGTAGATTTGCAGCTTTTTTTGCGATTTCTGCGTTTTCTGTGAAGAGCTGGTAATTGTACGCAGCACCTCCATATTCGTTGTTGAATAATCACACCGCAGAGGCTGGGAATACATTAATTATGATGACTGACTCAAAGTCATTTATTCACCAAACAATGAACAGTAATTCTCACAAAAGCTGCATCTTGCTGAATTTCAGATTTTATCCAAATGAATGAAGATATGCTTTCTGCTAATGTATGAAATTATTCAATGCAGGTTTGTTAAACGCCTCCTCATGCGGTGGAAATTAGATTGCGTCCTTACTACACACTCATCAGCCGTGACGTTTCTATTAGATTAATCTCTACCATGTCAGTTACGCTGAGCAGAACAAAGAAACAGCTTTATCAGGACCTTATTAAACATTATGATAATGATTAGGATAATGGGCTGAAAATAAATTAACTGTACTTGGACTGTAATTATAGAGCAGTGTTACATTAGATATCACTGAATATGTATAGTACTTGTCAAAAAAATTAATTTAATTTAATTATTAATTGAATTAATTTAATGATTTTCATTTTTTTATTTTATTTTTTATTTAATGTTATTTTATTATCATTTTATTTAGAATGTTGTCTTAATTGGAGCCAATCCTAAAGGGCTTAGCATTTTAATAATTTAATTTGATTTAATAATTTTGTTTTTAATTTTATTTAATTGTTAGTTTTATTTAATTACATTTTTAGTTTTATTTAATTTAACTTAATTTTTTTATTTACATTTTTATTATCAAATATTGTCTTAATTGGAGCCAGTCCTGAAGGGCTTAACATTTTAATTTAATTTATAATTTATTTTCCTAACCTTTTTAATAAAAATGTTGCCTCAATTGGAGCCAATCCTAAAGGGCTTCACATTTTAATTTTAAATTAAATTTAATTTAATTTTGAATTTAATAATTTTTTTTAATTTAATTTTTAATTTAATTGGTTTACTTTTAAAATTTATTTTATTTACATTTTTATTAAAAAAATGTGCCTTGATTTTATATTTAACCTTAATATCCATAAATGCATCTTATTTATGTAGTGACTTAAATATCTTATGCATGCAAATCATTTGCATAGAACATTTTATTAATCATTGTCTTCTAATTGCTATGTAACATTTCTATTTGGGTAGGTTTAGTTTGGCTCCGTTCCCACGTGCACGCTCTGAATCTGTCCGTGTGATTTAATGGAGACGTTGTGCGATCTCAGTAATTGAATAATTCTCCAATAGCACTTCTCTGACCCTGTGCCATCAAACAACGTTTATACAACATGAAGCTGTTGCCATTGAGTATGTGCCAGACGAGGTTTACGATCAACCTCAGCTCTGCTTCAGAACATCATTAAGAACTGCAGAAGCACAGACCCTCATGCATGTTTGCTTAATCATTTTACTGTCATGTACCGATGGGCTGTTATATTGTTTTCCATCTTAAGCCACACAGTTTTGCAAAGCTCAGGAAAACTCTGATCTGACTGGGAAAAAAAAAACAGTTAAAAATGGCCTGTGTTTTTGTTGTTTTTATTCTTTTTTTAAAGACTATATAATTTTTATTTCAGTTTTAGACATCAAGTTAAACTAAATGAAAATGAAAAATATTGCCTGCATTAAATAATTTCATATTAAAAAATAGATTTTTTTTTTAAATATTTAATTTATTTAATTTAATGTATATTTTAATTTCAAGGAACTAAAATGCTTTCAATAGTTTTAGTGGTTGTTTTTAGCTATGTTTTATGGTATTAATTATAATAACTCTGGTGTAATTAGCTGATATTTGGCGCGGATCAATTTCATTCAGTTTCACGTGGTTAGAAATTTTACAAGAGGCAGTTCTGGGCTGATAGTGAGTTTTTCAATACATAATATCACTTTCATATCATTACTTGTGAATATTCATTACCATTGTCACAAAAGCAGTGCAGTTTATCCAAATGCAAACCACTCAGATATTAACCAGAAACACTGCCAAATCTCTTCTGAACAGAATACAATTAGGCAAAATTGACATTTATCACAACCCCTCTAAATAAGCGAGTCGAGTGTGGGAGGATTATTATATTCAAAGCTTTCTAATGAATATTCATGTGCTCTCTGGTGTACCTGTGAATATTCATCATGTGCAGGTGCAAAGTTTTCTCAGTGTCGGTCTGTTGGGTAAAGGTCCATTCATTAAGTTATTGATTCAAGAAAGCTGTGAATAATCATCTGTAATTAGCTCATATTATGCTGTCTTTGTTTAAAAATTAATATGATTTCGATGTGTGCGTTCAATCCAGGTCTGGCGGTGGTGCTCCAGTTGCTACACGGCGACATCGAGCAGCTGCGGAGAGAATACATGGTGCTTTTTACCAGAGGAGTGTCCATCACCAAAAAACTGGGCTTCTCTGATGTCATCATGCCAGGTGAAAATCATTTTTGCTTAAAAATCGACATATTTTTTGCTTAGATGCTTATACACGCAACCAATAAAAAGTCTGGGGTGGGAAGTTTTTAAATGTTTTTGAAAGAAGTCTCCTTTATGCTCACCAAGGCTTCATTTATTTGATTAAAAATACGGTAAAACCTGTAATAATGTGAAATATCATTACAATTTTAAATACTTGTTTTCTGTAATTTATTCCTGTGATGCAAAGCTGAATTTTCAGCATCATTACTCCTGTCTTCAGTGTCACATGATCCTTCAGAAATCATTCTAAAATGCTGATTTGCTTCTCAAGAAATTATTAGTAATGTTGAAAACCGTTATTCTGCTTAATATTTGTGGAAATCATGATTTTTTGATGAATAGAAAGTTCAAAACAACAGCATGTATTTGAAATAGTAATGTTTTATAGTATTATCAAGTCACATTTGATCAGTTTAATGCATCTTTGCTGAATAATAATAATAATTATTTTAAAATAAAATTTCACTTTTAAATGGTAGTGTAACTTTAAGAAAGAAAATGACACGTTAAGCTGAGATTACATTCTCTGTAATACGACTTGACTATCAGTCTGGTCCACTAAATAAATTAATAATTGAGCAGTATTGTGGCAAGCTATCAATATTATACATCAGTAGTGCACAAAATGCATTAAAAAAAACTGAATTTGTATCTTCACCATTCAAAATTAATTACAATAATCAATAACAAATCACCTCTTCCATAAATCTCCAATTGCAGCCTGCAGAAAGTCTCTCCAAACTAACAAAATTATGGAAAAATATGAGTATAAGTTGTGATTTAAATGTTTTATATTCAGAAATATCCATTCATGCTCAAGAAAATAAATTAGATTGCAGTTTATTTGCTCAACAAAACTTTTGATGCTATATACTTTATATACCTTGACTCCTAGAAATTCCACAAAGCCAACCAATCAGATTCTAACTTGCAAGTTTGTGAAGCTCTTGCCATTTTTGTTTGCAGCATTCATCAGGCAGTCTGTGTGCGTCTGAGACTATTTTCTCCCTCCGTCTTTCCATTACTGACCCAGATGTTTTGGTTGCACAGCCTGTCTGCTGCCTCCTGGATGAATGTGCCTTATGGCTGCCCGATTTATTATTAGTCCTTTGCTGTAGGCTGATCTTCTCTCTGTTCTCAGTGTGTTCACATATAGTCGTTTCCATCTTCCTCACTTTGATTTTTTTTTTTTTTTTGTTCTGATTGTTGCTACAGCAACTGTTATATGGCTATTAGTTGGCATGACTACTGGTTTGAATTTTGGTCTTGAAATAGAACTGCACATATTTAAATGCATTACACACACATACAGGAACCCACACTTCCTCTGCTCGGTCACACAAGTTCTTTGTCGCCTTGGTTTGCATGCTTTAAAAATGTGACCCACAGCTCACAGTGCGTTTTAAAACAATGCTGCATGGGACAAAGCGTGCAACTGTGCATGCATCTACTTATGTCTTTAGTCTCAGGAAATGGACCTGTGCTTGTTTCCTTGACATGAGCGATATATCATATAAATGTGGTTGCACTGAACCGTTACCTACTTTTGGCCGTAACATTTGCATTTGCACCAATGTGAAAATGTGCATGCAGAACTGTTGAGGTGAGGGTGTCGAAACACGGATGGACCATGAAAAAATGCTAGGTGTGAGCATGTAAATACAATTCCTGTGTGATAGAGAATGTGATCATTTGTTACCTTATCTGTGAGTCACAGGACGCACCTGCTGAGGACATTTGGGAGGGGTGAACTTTGTCATAATCGTGATAAAACTTTCCATGTTTTATCATTAGCTCACCTGAAGTGTGTAATATTAAACCTGCAACATTTCCAAGTCATGTAGCTTGTTGTGGAGAGATGTACTTTTGCGTTTCTGTTCAGTCGATACAAAGTGCCTTTTCATTTCAGAATCAATCCGAGTTCCAGAAACATGAGAAAAAGCTTGAGTCTTATTGGTCTGTGGGTTTTTCTGCTGAGCAAACAGCACAAAAATCAATGTACATGGTAAAAAGTCATTTGATTTTTAATTTTTTTTTTTTCACTGTCTGTGTGAAGGCATCCATTGGGACTCATAGTTTCATTTTAACATTGAAAATCCATGCTGAAAATGCACTCTTGGTGCAAATCTTTATAAGGGTTCTGGATTGCAAACAGTTGTAGGTTCGATTCCGTTTGAAGGTGATTTAAGACCCTCACAGTCACTGATCAAAGCATTTAAGCCATAGTTACTCTAGAGTGGAAACTAAATAAAATGTCATGTTAGATATATTATTATTATTATTTTATTTATTCATTTATTTAATTGTTATTTATTATAAATAATAATTAAATATATTTATTATTATTATTTTTTTATATTTTTTGTTTGTGTGTGTAGATATGTTATTATAGATATATTATCCATATTATAACTTTGTGTCTATTTATTAAATTAACCCAGTTTGTTGTGTTAAATCTTGATTTAAAACCATTTTTTTTTTTTTTTTTTTTTTTTACATATGTTGTTCTCTTGAAGGTGAGATGAGAAATGATCTCTACATAACGCTGGAGAAGGGCGAGTTCGAGAAGGGAGGGAAGAGCGTGGCGAGAAACGTAGAGGTCACCGTCTACGCACTGGACACCGATGGACAGATCCTCAAGGTTTGTAGACTCATAACTTGATTTCTTAGGAGTACACACATTCTGGGATACCATAACCAAAAAACACATTGCTAAGGTCATATGAAATGACATTAAAGATAACTTCGTCAATGTCAAGCTCATCTAAATCTTGCACATATTGTTTTCACACTCATGGCTGACAAACAGCCATCGAGGTGGAGCTGTGAGAGGTTTGTGGTTTTCCGTATCCTCTCACACTCAGTCTCTGTCGACTGTCTCTCTGCAGGGGTTTGTGGCTGTGGGCTCGGGTGAGCCGGGCGGAGATGAGTATCACACCTTCGTGCTTTACCACAACAACAGCCCGCGCTGGGCAGAGCTAATCAAGCTGCCCATCCCAGTCGATATGTTCCGCGGCTCTCATGTCCGCTTTGAGTTTCGCCACTGCTCCAGTAAGTCCAACGCCACTGCTGAGAAAACCATTGTTCTTTGTGTTCCTCGCTTTAGGATGCATTTCATATTCTGAGGCAAGACAGTATTTCCCACACTTAGTTGAGAGAGGAAGTTAAATTGGCTGAATTTAAAATGAGTGTTGAAAGTGCAGGAGATGTAGCAGTGAAGTGTGTGAGTCAGAGCATCACTAATGGGCACTTAATGTGGGCAAGTATAATCCAGAAGTGGAGATCGCCAAGGGGTTTTTTTGGGTCTTTTTTATGCAAGTACTTTCGAGTTAAGCATATGTGCTTAAGTCAGTGCTGTATTTATCAGATGTATAGACTTCATGTACATCAAAACACCTCAAATCATCTGAAGAGCATCATTCGTTAATCTGTTGACAAGTATGAATTTTTTTGCTGGTCCAGTTTGGTCTATGCTAGTTTTGCTGCTGGTGTAGGGTTGAGAATCAAGGTTTTTATTCAGAATAATGATGCTTGATGTGGCTTGCATATATATATATATATATATATATATATATATATATATATATATATATATATATATATATATATATATATATAATTTTTTTAGAATAAAAATATTAATATAAATATATTTAAATAAATATAATATATAACAAATGATATAAATAATATTCATTCATTCATGAATAATAAAATAATGAAAATAATTATTTTAGTAATTTTAATATAATGTTAAATTTGATTTAATATATTAATTAATTTTAATAGATTATTGATCTTCATTTTTGTGTGTGTGTGTATATCTGTATTTATTTATTTATTTATTTATTTACTTACCAAATATTGTACATTGTCCATTTTTTCTTCCTTAGAATTACAAAAAGTCTGGTTAATGTAATCATTAAGGAATATGAATTGTTAATTTAATCAATGAATATTGATGACTGGTTTATTAAGGCCGTATTGCTCGTTAACACCAGCATCCAAAACATCCAAAATATTTAGTGGCCTAAAGCTCCAGATTAAATGTCAATATTTAGTTCCAGTGTAAAAACTGTATTTTAGTTTTATGGAGTTTTAAATAGATTTGGCTTGTAATATACAGTGTTTGTGTTCTCCAGCAAAAGACAAGGGGGAAAAGAAGCTGTTCGGCTTCTCTTTCGTTCCTCTAATGCAGGAAGACGGGCGGACTCTGCCTGACGGCACCCACGAGCTCATCGTTCATAAGGTACAGCTGTCAAAATGTCTCCTTGGCTTTTCTGCAACAAATGCAATTTAAGAGCAACTGTATGTCAAATGACAAATTGTCCTGGCTGACACTTACTTCATTCTGCATGCTCCTTTTTGCCTCAAAGCCCTGAATTCAAAAAGTGGCTTCTTATTAAAAAGTTTAAAAGTTAAATAACCGTGTTGGAAAACACATCCCTGCGGCACACCCAATTTAACAGCACGCTTCGGGCACAGCTCTGGTAATTGCAGACTGTGTAAGTGTTTGTGGATTTAACAGGCTTAAAAGAGGTCACAAACGCACATGCACAGATGCAAAGAACTGCTCTTATTTGTGTCATGTTGTACTGTCACCCCTCACACCCCATTAGCACATCAGTTCATTAAAGAATCTTTTGCTGAACAAATAAAAGACAATAATAATGTTCTGATGATTTCTGAATGGCCCATTTTTGCAGCTTGGTAATGTCCACGTAGCCTTTTATTTCAAAATTGCAATTAAAATTCTGTTTTCCATATGTCCCATTTAATTCTAACCATGTACAACCTATAAAATAACTTTTATTAGTGTATATGAATCAATGTGTACGGCCTCAGAAAGGCTTAGCGCAGAAACAGGCCCAATATGATGCTGTGAGCTTCTCATGGCCTATTTACAACACCCGCTGAAATAGGGCGGTTTGGTTCAGCGTTTACACACACGTCTCGATGTCACCGAATCCTGTAATACTGTTTCACTGGTCATGTACGACAGCAGTTCTGCTGACCTCTTACAGTATGTAGCGGTTTGAACAAGATAAATGATGAAAAAGAAATAAGTCAGCTGTTTGCATTTCTGCTGGAGGCAACAGAACTGCTGACTGAATGTGGCGCGATTGCATGATGCTAATTAAAGCAATAGTTCAGCCCAAAATAAAACTAATGTCATCATTGTAGTTACCTTCGTTACAATCCCATATGACTTTGTGCTTTCTGTGGAACACAAAAGATGTTTTGCAAAATGTTAAACCTTCCCCTGAAAAAAAATAAATAAATAAAATAAAATAATTATATAACTAAATATTAAATAATAATATTTTAAATAAATAAATAAATCAGAATAAATAAAATAAATAAGGAATGTATATGGAAAATAATTCTGATTTTAATATTTAGATGTGGTAATTTCATGTGAAATATTAAAATTATTACAAAATATAATCTAGAAATTAATAATATAATATAAAACATGACTTATTTATGTTTTAAATATGTTTATGGGTTAGGTTAACCTCAACGATATGCTATTGATATATGATTTTTTTGGTTTATATTCATAAACAAATAATAAACCTACACATAGACCTATATATTTATATATGTACAGTATGTAGTATATGGTTGGGGTTACCCTAAATTTAATTATAAATACAAAAAAAAAAAATAGTTATAGTCATGTTTCATATTATTTATTTATTTTTGGATTATATTACATAATAATTTTAATATTTCACAAGCAATGACCACAGCTAAATAGTAAAATAAGGATTATTTGCCATATACATTTGTTAATTAATTTATTTAAAATATTATTTATTAGTTATATAATATAAATTATAATATAATTAATAATAATAATTATAATATAATTAATTATAATATAATTATTTTAAATTATGATTTTTTTGAATTTGTATTATGAATTTTGCTATTTATTTTTAATATAATATGAAAACATGACTATTTTTTGTTTATATATATATATATATATATATATATATATATATATATATATATATATATATATATGCATATAATTTATAATTAAATTGAATACCATATGCTACATACTGTATATAAATATATAGGTCTATATGTTTATACATGTATAAATATGTGAAGGTTTATAATTTGTTTATAAATATAAACAAAAATATATCAGTATATTTTTTGACATTCTTTTTGCAAGAATTCATACATATATATTTGTTTGTGTGATTGTGTGGTGATTTTTTTTATTATTAAAAATATGTTCCATATATTAAAAAATTGGATGAAATGGTTGACATGATCTTTTTCATGCATGTTTTCCAGTGTGAGGAGAACGCTAACCTGCAAGACTGTGCTCGCTACCTCAAACTGACCTTCTCGAAATCAGATCTGCCCGGCAACAACCAAACTATGAAAGGCAATAAGGAATCCCTATGGATCACATCATTCCTCTGTTCTACCAAACTCACTCAGAACGGTAATGTGTGTATCTCTTTGTACAAGATATGATAGGACAAAACGTCCCTAGTTGGAAGTTTTCTTGGCATGGTGCATCACAGAACATGGGAACATTTTGGCATGAAGTTTCACACACTGATTGCTTATTGGCTGTTTCCTGCAGGTGACATGCTGGACTTACTGAAGTGGAGAGCCCATCCAGAGAGAATCAATGACAGCCTGTCTAAACTCAAAGAGATTGATGGCTCAGAAATAGTTAAGGTCAGCTGCACTTCACAGCCTTGCTGTTGGTTAATGAACCTGTCAGTCATAGTGATCTTTTCCCTAATTGGTGCGTATTTACTAATAAAGTCAAATATCTTGAATCAGTTTTTACAGGATACACTGGACACGCTTTTCGGCATTTTGGACGAGAGCTCACAAAGATATGCACTCAAGGTGTTTGATTGTCTGGTAGGTACAGACCCTAATTTTTTTGCACAATAGAGGCCAATCAAATTGCATGTTGCTTACTGATTGCCATTTCTGCACAAAGTTTTGGAAAAGGTTGTATTAAACCAGATTTTCCCCTAACTAAATACTAATAATATCCTGGATCCTTTTCAGTCTGGCTTTAGAGCAAAACACAGAACCCAGTCTGCCCTTTTAAGGGTAGTAAATGATCTTTTGTTATCTGCAGACTCTGGTAACTGTACTATTCTTCTATTATTGGATCTGAGTGCTGCTTTCTATACAGTAGATCACTGCATCCTGTTAAAAAGATTCAATCTTGAGGTTGGCATTTGTGATACTGCATTGGATTGGTTTGCATCATAATTCACAAATAGGAGTTTTTCTGTGGAAATTGGTGAATTTTCATAAAGCTCAGTTCCCATCACTTGTGGGGTACCCCAGGGCTCTATTCTGGGTCCAATTTTATTCTCCCTGTATTTACTCTCTCTTCATTTTATATTTGAGTCTCATAAAGTTTCATACAACTTTGTTTTATTCAGTTTTATTCAGATGATACACAGCTTTATTGCCCTCTAAAATCAGGTTCTGATTCAGTGTCCTTTTTGCTGGCTTGTTTAGAGGACATCAAGAATTGGATGGAAAATAAATTTCCTTCAGTTAAATCAGAAAAAGACTTAAGTTATTTTGTTTGGCTCTCCAAACTTTTTAAATAATTTGAGCCCTACTCTTGGCCCCTTTTAATAAACATCCTTGAAAAAGTTAAAAGCCTGGGAGTTATTCTTGATCCTGAACCAAAATTTGACAAATAAGTAAATTCTGTAGTCAGAGCCAGTTTTTTTTTTTTTTGCAGCTTAAGGGGCTTTGCAAGCTTAATTTTTTAATTTTTATTTTGAATGATTTTGAGGTTATTCATGCATTCATTTCAACCAGGCTGGATTACTGTAACACTCTTTACGCTGGAATTAACCAGTCTTTGCTTTTGAGTTTACAACTGGTACAGAATACCACTGCTCATTTTTTGACAGGGACAAAAAAGAGGGATCATATTACCCCTGTGTTAGCTTCACTTCATTTCAGTTTTCTTTGTTTGGTGATGTTCTGTATTATTATTTTTTCTACTCTATTTTACAGTTAGTATTCAAGGATTTTAAATTTTATGTGTCTTAATAATGCTTTTATTGTTGGTTGATATTTCTTATGTTTTGTTTGACCTATTGTAAGTGTGCATTTTTTGTCATTTAGGTGCACATTATAAACTTGCTCCAGGACAGCAAGTTTCAACATTTTAAACCAGTCATGGACACCTACATTGAAAGCCACTTTGCAGGAGCCCTGTCATACAGGTATTATAAAAAATCAGAAGCGTTTAACTCTCAGGACGCCTGTAACGATCCATTGAATTGAAATGGAAACGTAGAGATGTAAATGTGTGCTTGTGAAGTGTGCTTGTGCTGTCTTTCAATAAAATAAATGCCACTTGGGTTAATGTTTTGTTATATAATGCATGATATTTGATGCATTGAATGTGGCTTAAGTGACCAGTACTTTGTAGGGTCACTGTGTAGTTTGTTTTTGTCTAGGACGTTTGTTCGCAGCTCACTTGAAGCACTGATTCTTCACTCAAACAGCACTTCATTTTGTATGTTCATTCATCTGGGTCAGAGATCAGCCCACATTACAGCCTACGCAGTTGTCAAATGTGCATGTTACGCAACCAATTAACTTAAAAACTGGACAGAATCAAACAGACAGCCATAAGATTGCTTAAAAAACTGAGAAAGACTGTACAGTTTATTTGCATAAAGGTTATTTTGTCATATAGTTTAGCATCAAATCTAATAGACATGGATTAAAAGCCACAACAGTCCAGTTTCATGGGGTGTTTAGGCACATCTTTTTATTTTCTAGTTATTCTTGCTCACTGGTGCAAATATATTGCGTCATGCTCTTTCATTTAAAGTCTCTTCCGTTCTGACTTTCAGTTCTCCTTTTGTTGTGATTTTTAGTCTCTTAAAAACCATGTAACCGCATGCTTGCAGAGCATTTGAAGATCAGCTCAAGAACTTTCCTCTCGTACTTCACTCACTCATTCCTTCTACTTCTCACTGCAGTGCTAGGAAATCTCAGTGAAAATGCCAGGGATCTCACCATATGATGCCATTGCAATACTTCTTTTTATGTGTTGCAATACATGAACTTTTGCTATACGCTGTGATTAAAAAGTCTCTTTTATTTTCCTGCAGCATCGTGGCATCACTTAAAATTGCGCTTTGTCCATAAAAATATCAGTTTTCCAGTTAAAGACCTAGTACTACACAAGTAATCCTAGTATATAACAGTACACTACAAATATTTGTTAAATTTACTATTGACGCATTAAATGCAATTCAGAAACTGTTTTATTTATTTAGTTATTTAAATTGTGTTCTCAGTACACTACAAACACTGTTAATTTGCCAATATTCAGTTGTTGTTATTATTATTATTATTATTATTATTAATATTAATTTTTATTATTACTAAATTGTGGGCTTAGTACAAACATATTTTTAATTTGCAAATATTCAGACATTTTTAATTATTATTATTATTATTATTATTATTATTGTTGTTGTTGTTGTTTATTTATTTATTTATTTCATTATAACTAAATTGTGGGCTCAGTAGAAACATTAATTTGCAAATATTCAGTTGTTATTATTATTATTATTATTATTATTATTATTATTATTACTAAATTTTGAGCTCAATACCCTACAAATGAAACGTTAATGCAAGAATTGCAATTCAGAAACAGATCAGATTAGTTTCCATTATGACCTATAAATACTTTCAATTCTAGCAAACAAACATAATGTAGATGTTCAGTTTTCCACAGTGTTGTGTGTTTGTGTCTCTGGCAGGGATCTGATCAAGGTGTTGAAGTGGTATGTGGACCGCATTATTGAAGCAGACCGTCAGGAACACATTCAGCAGGTGCTGAAGGTGAGACGCTTCACACTACACTATCTTTTCTCGCTTGCTCAAATCATTTTTACCCATATTGTGCTCTTCATAATGATATTTAGAGTCTGTCATTACTGCCTCCATCTTCTGAATTTGTGCAGCCACAAATACAATTTATATTTGTAATGTACTGAATATTCAATTTCTTAGGAATGGTACACTGCGGTCCGTTATGACTTCCACATCGCATTAGTTCACACAGCCCATGCATTCTTAATTAGGCTGCTTTTATGTGGCTTTCTGTGCTCAGATCTGCTATTCTGTTGGTTTCCTAGGCAACGGAGTATATTTTTAAGTATATTATCCAGTCGCGACGGCTGTTTGCGCTCGCCACCGGCGGACAGAACGAGGAGGAGTTCCGCTGCTGTATGCACGAGCTCTTCATGTCCCTCCGCTTCTTCCTCTCGCAGGAGAACAAGGGATCACGGCCCATCACACAGACACAGGTGAGAGACACAAAGATCTGTCTATGTTGGAAAACTTTTTTTTTTTAATTGTATAGTTAACATGCTGTGGTGCTCTAGTGGGTGAAATGGGTTTGAGTTTAGTATGCAACATTCCTCATTCTTTTCTTCCACCACTTTTTGTTTCAAATACAAATTAATAATTTGATGATAATGTAATTAAAAATAATATTTTTTAAATATACATGTATTATTTTTATTAAATTATTAAATTAAAAATAAAATGTATTTATAGATTTAATAAAATAAAAATGAATAAAATAAAATAAATGTAATAAACATTTTTTTAACTAAAATAAAAATAAAATTAAACTCTACTGTTGATGCAGAGTTTTTTTATATTCTTGTATAATTAATCATTATTTCTGGTTTACTATTCTGGGCTATGATGTTAACCCAAATGTTTCAATAATAATAATAATAATAATAATAAACGTTATTATTGTTGCTGATGTTGTTATAATAATAATAATAATAATAATAATAATAATAATTTATTATTATTATTATTATTATTATTATTATTATTATTACTTTTTAAGTTTAATCATTTGGAGCATTATTCTGATGAATAGAGCTGATAATTTTAGTCTCAGGCCTGAAGTGTCCTCTGAAACCATGGGACGTCTTCCGAGGCAAATCTGCTGTATTAAGCATTAAGCATTAAGAAATTCCCTTAATTTTGACAGACATTTTGCCCTTGAGAGGTGGGATCATTTATGTTTCATGCAGAGAATGATGTACAAAGACTGTTTTCAGTGCGCTCCCTTAAATTCAGGCGAAGCATTTGAAGTCTCACGCTTTTCGACTTCCCTGAGCTGAATGCGAGAGCGTCTTCTATTCTCCTTTGCTCGGATGCCCATCGCACTGGCTTTTGTTCGAGCCTTGGTGTGAGTTTGTTTTGATGTTTTGCCGTGTTTTACAAAGAGCCTCAGAGTGCCCGTGTGCCCCTTTGAAGGAGAAAGGAATACGTCCAAAGAAGGAATTGCTTTGGGTTTTAATGAGAGAAAGAAACATTGTAAATGAACCTGAAGGATAAGGCTGAAAAAATGATGTAAGATGAAAAAAGTGAGATAATGACGGCGCTACAAGATTACAAGAAGCTCTAGGGAAGACTTGAGATAATAGGGAAGTGAGAAAAACAGACAGAATCACATTTTAGTATTGTTTTAGAGTTTGATTCAACACTTTGGAACCATCACTACTTACTGCCTAAAGCCATTTTTGTGGGCACGTCTCAACTGTTAAAAAAAAGGACAGTTGTGCTTAGATTTTAAAATGAATTTGAATTTGAATTTACTTTAGGAAAGGGCACCATTTTTTACAGGATTCTAATGCCAAAAATCCTTAGAAATATATTAAAATCCTGCGTTTAAGTTTCCAAATGATTTTCTTTTGTTGTTTATGTTGTGCTGTTGTTGGGAGGACATTATATCTCTAACCATTTTATTTGAGAAATCTGTGAAACGGGTAGTATCTACTGACAAGAAAATCTTCTGTTAGTCAATGTATATTTGGTTAATAAAAATATGAAAATCAGTGAGTTTTAATGCCAGTAAATATCACAAACAAACTTTGTTTCACAGCATCATTGGGAGATGTATTTGGTTGAAAATCTTATTTAATCTCCATATCATGGATTTGTGCATTTTAGTGTCAAATAGCAAGACTTTTGTCTATCAGAATGAAGTCTGGTCCACATAGACAGGAAGGAATTATTTGACAGACGTGTAAAGCTAACAAAGTTTGTTTCGATTGTACATACATTTCTTCCACCACTAATAAAAAAAACTAAAAAAACAAATGGTTTAATAAAATAATTTGATAGTGTAATAAAAATAATAAAAATATTTATTTTTTTTAAATATTCATTACTTTTATTTAAAAAAGTAGGAAAAATGGTTTTATTCTTTTGAATTAAAATTAAAATGAACTAATTAATTTAAAAATAAGCTTCTAAAAAATAAGCTTTTTTTGTATTATTTCTGAGATTATTTAAGAGATTATTTGACAGATGTGTAAAGTTTATTTCATTTGTACACACAATTTAGGGGTGGTTTTATCTGAAATAGTTGATATTGCAAAAATAAACTTAAACAGAAGTGTCAGTCTGCAACCGCCAAAGAAATTGGTGTTAATATTTGTGAGCAGAAGTTTTGGTCATCTAAAAATATTAAGTGCTGATATGTATTCACACATGTAACCAAAAACCAATGTGTAATTTACAGTTCTGCTCATGAATATCCAGTTTACTTTCTACTAGATACTTTAACATTTCAGTACACTTTTGCTATTTAGACTAAATATATTAGTATTTTTTTTAAAGTTTGATATCACTAACCACACAAGGTTTGGCAGAACTAGAGATGGATTTTCTATCCTGGTACCTTGTAAACACAATTTTTCCTATTTTTCCTGAATGAACTTCAACTGAATTTCAGCCGTTAGTGTGCAGTATGCTTTAGGTGGTCAGTGGACAGATGGTGGTCTGAGACTGAGACTAGTGCCATTTAACACTTGAAGTTGGATTGTCTCAAGCATGAATAGTTATTACATCCCAATAGGGTATTATACTGTGGTATATCTATAGAGATATATTCATCTCACATGATTCATTAGCCCTGTGTTGGACTGACTACCATTTGGACATTTTAATCTTCATAGAACGTAGAACAAAGGCAGTGATAGAATGTAGTCCAGAGCCATTCTAATCCTCCATAATCCTCCGCTGGCCCCCCACAGCAGGATTACGTGTTGGGGTTTGGGCCTCAATTCTCTGTATGTATGTGCTGTACATGTGGTGGAATTGACAATAAAGCTGACTTTGACTTTGACTTTGACTGACTCTTCTCTCCTCTGTCCATGTTCTTCATGTTATTGAGATTCCTTCATAGTGGGAATAGGCCGTGGGTTAGAGGATGGTCATATGTCACAGTCAGAGTATGTGAGGCAGATGAAATGTGAAGGCCGATATTCATAGTTTTACTGGACGTTATAGTTTAATTTCTGTACATTTGCATGCTTGAATATGTTTTATTATAGGTAAAACATATTTGAATTGTAGTCATATTATAGTTGGAGTTTAGTTCTTGATTGTATTTTTGTTTGTATTATTGTTTTGGACATAATAGTTGCATACAGTGCATTTATTAATTTACCATTTATTTTTATTACCATTACTTTTTATTTATTTTTATTATTTTTTCATTATTTATTATTACATTTTACTGATATTTTTTGTTGTAGCTTGTAGTGGGTATTACAGTTCTGCTCATAAGTTTACATACCCCTTGCAGAATATGCAAGATGTAAATTATTATTATTTTTTTTATACATAAGACAGATCCTAAAAATATTTTTATAATTATTTAAAAATAAATAAATAAAATAAAATTTAAGAATTAAAATGATTTTATTTATTTATTTATTTTTTTTAGGATGATGTGTAAGTGTTTCTTACTTTAAGGACCTTCAGAAGCTACAAAAGATATTGCATGCTCCCAAGAGGACAAAATAAGTACAATTTAGCTTGATCACCCAATTCAAAAAGTTGCATAGTTATTATTCTTCATGACAGTACTAAATAATTTGTTTATTTGTTAAAATTACTAACATCTTGCATATTCTGCAAGTGATATGTAAACTGTATATTAACAGTTTTATGACAGTGTTATGTTTATTTGCAAACTTGCATTATATTAATTAAAATATTTGTTGTTTGTTTGTATTTTGTACATGACTGCCACCATTATTTAGTTTATTTTCATTTACTTATTTTTTATCACTGGGTCGTAATGTAGAGTGCATTCAAATTGCGGTTTTATTTTCGTTTATTTTGTTTTTGTCTGTGCAATCACTGTTTGAATGAGATTGTTTCTTGACCTGATTGTCTTCACAGGCGGTGTTTTTGCAGTCATTCCCGGCTGTGTACGGGGAGTTGCTGAAGCTCTTTACGGTCAGGGAAGTGGCCGCGTTTGTACGGGAGACATTGGGCAGCCTCCCCACCGCGTCCCAGGCCGACTGCCCCCTGGAGGCCGTCAAACTGCACTGCATCGCCAAAACCGTAGAGAGCCAGCTCTACACAAACCCTGGTAAACACACACTCACTGAGGATGAAGATGAAGATGGTTAGAGGCTGTCTGCTAAGTGTTTGTGTGTGTTTTGATCAGAGTCTAGATGTATTCTGCTCCCGGTGGTGCTGCGTTTGCTCCAGGTGCACATGCAGGATCAGCGAGATCTCGTCATGTGCGCTCATATACTCACCTGCATGCTGTCTCTCCTCAAGAAGGAAGACACGGTAAGATAACCCTCACACAACTATAGGACAACACTTTGGACAACAAGCAGACTTATTCTCAGGAAACAGAGCCAATCTCAAAAGAGGTTGCTAAACTCCAACTAACATGTTTGCCTGCGTTTCCAGCTCATCAGCGCCTTTTCTGCCTTTTCTGGCAACTGCAGTCATGAAAGTTTGTGGAGGCTTGTTACCAATGCAAAATAATGCAAATTCCAAATGAAAATTAAATGTTTTCAGGATAAATAACTAGCAGGCAAATATTTTGGAGGGCCATTTCCGCCACTGAATTAAAAAAAAAAAAGTAATTGCAACTTTTTATCTCACAATTCTGACTTTTTTTTTCTCGCAGTTGAAAGTTCACATCTTGCAATTGTCTTTTTTTTCTCAGAATTACGTGATATAAACTTGCAATTGCGAGTTATAAAGTCAGAATTGAGAGATATAAACTCGCAATTTTGAGAAAAAAAGTCTATATAAGTCTATAAAAGTTTCTCACAATTCTGACTTTATCACAATTGCAAGTGTGTATTACGCAGTTCTGCGAAAAAAATCAGAACTACAAGTTTATATCTCGCTATTCTGACTTTATAACTTGCAATTGTGAATTATGAAGTCAGAATTGCGAGATTTAAACTCGTAATTCTGAGAAAAAGGTCTATGAAAGATTATATCTTGTAATTCTGACTTTATCATAATTGCAAGTTTATATCATGCAGTTCTGACTTTATAACTTGCAATTACAAGTTATTAAGTCAGAATTGTGAGATAAACGAAGACCTATTTATAATTCATGCTAGGGCTGGGTGATATGAGCGAAAATTCATATCTCGGTATTTTCTGGCTGATTTACGGTATACAGTATATATCTCGGTATTTTGTATTTGGATTAAACAAATAAAGTGAATGTAAGCATAGGCATATTTTATGTGCAAAAAAGGGTTAAAATCACATTACATTCTAACATTGTAACATTGCAATCTAAAAACAAAAATAAATGCTTTTAAAGCAGAAGTTAAATTTACTAAACTAAAAATGAAAATAAAAAAAGCACAGACTAATTGAGTAAAAAGGCTATTTTGATGAGTGCTATCATACAAACACACGTACTTGTAGGTTTAAAATTCTACATATCGTCGCCTTGGAATTATAAGGTTCTGTCTGAGTTATTCACATATTCTTATTCTGTGACAACTTATTTACATTATGTGATGTTTCTTTTGTAAGCTGTGTACATTTTGGGCCTTTTTTTTTATAAAACAAAAAGGGTTCTATCTACAGAAGTCTATGGAATGCAAAAACTTTGAAACTCAATATCTCAAACTTGCTCAGAAAGCAGATAGAACCTTATAATTCCAAGGCGACGATATGTCACATATATTGTCCAACTACAAATATTTCAGCAAAATGTATATCTTAGTCAGTTATTGTGCTCCTATTTCATTACGCTCTGTCTGTTTGGCGCGTGCGGGTGGCGGCGCTCGTTCTAAAGTAAGTCTATGAAGTTTAGCAGAGAATCGCAAAGCAAAAGCTCATGCACTTCTGACAGCAAAATGGAAATATTTCCATGGCTTTCTAACATTTACAGATGAATAATATACCTGTGAAATGTAAGTTATTCATTTAGGAAAACAGCACAACTCAAACACATTAAACAGCGCGAGTAGCATCTCGTCAGCCTCACACGCAGCCTTTCTGTATCTGACGGAGCGAGCGCGAGCCGCTTTAAACTGAAACTATAAACTATAGGCTACTATATCTTGCCCGTTTTTTTTTAAAGCCCTTCATATAAAGCTTATGTTTAGAACAAATTGTATTATGCACTTTCTCCGCAGCAGTTCAGTGTGTCCTCCCTAGATATTTTTTTCAGATGCGCTCGTATCAAACTACTGTATATCGATATTAACGGTATTGCTTCATACCGTATCGCTTATAAAAAATATATCGATATATCGCACAAACTCGATATACCGCCCAGCCCTAATTCATGCAACCCAGAAGCTTTTTTGAATTAGTCTTTTTGCACATCCCCAATTCATGTTGACTTCTGCTTTGAAGAAGACCACAGGAAACTTGTCTTGAAAATGCTGACGCTGCTCTAAATGTAGACATCCTCTCTGACCTTGAAGTCAAACGGCGGGTCTCATGCACAGAGAAGGACTGATGTGCATCAGACGCATTGGTTTCTTCCTGCACTTGCATAAACTGAAATGACAGCTGAACCTTTCATGGCTGTCTCACCCTTTTTGCCATTAGCGCCCTGTCAGACAGTGTGCATAAAATCACTGTTAACCTCTTGCAAGGGCAAACATATATATATATATATGTGTGTGTGTGTGTGTGTGTGCAGGAGCCAGCTGTATCCGAAGAGGTGGGTCTGATCATGGAGAGTGTTTTGGGTGTGTTACTGCGGACCATATTGGAAATCGCTAACCGGCCACAACCAGCCGGGCTTACGCTACGGCCCCAAGTTCAAGACGTTACGGTAAGAAAAGCAAGCCTTGCAGAAAATAAAGATGAGAGAATTTTAAAAAGTGAAACATACAAGAAAGCATCAGAAACAGGCCCTGAGGGCGAGGTAATTACAGCCCAGCAGTCAAAGCGCTTTACACATCAAAGTCTCTCCACACAAGCAGCAGGTGAATTCTGGCAGCGTTCCTGCTAGATGTGACGTATTCCCCAGCACCCGAAGGTTTTTGTGAATGCAAACCTCGCCATACCTCATTTCAACTCCAATTTATTCATCCGTATTCAACACAGACTGAGATTTATCAAGGGTTTTATGGGGCGGTTCAGAATGAAATAATTTGATGTTTTTGTTTTTTTTTTTCCTCTGGTGGAGGAAGGTATTTTGCAAATGAGTTTATATGAATAATGTATAGCTAGACCTACATGAAATCTACCAACTTCTGAATTTTTTTGAATCTGCTGAATATTGAAAATATTTTGAGGGGAAAAAAAAAATCCAAATAAATGCTGCTCTTTTGAACTTTCTATTCATCAAAGAATATTGTGAACCAGAATAATAATATTCCTTCACAAATTACAATTTTTACAGTATTTTTGATCAAATAAATGCAGCCTTGGTGAGCATAAGAGTCTTCTTAAAAAGTATTATTTAAACTTTGTATAAAATATAATTAATTATTTAAAAATATTTTAATTGATTTGTTAAATGTCAGCTATCCAGCACACGTTTAGTAGAAAGAGTTCAAATCAGTCAAAATTATTCAGATTTTACTAATTTATGCATTTAATCAAAACATTTTCAAAATATTTTTAAAAATAAGTTTAATATATTAAATATAATGTCTTAGAGCTGTTCAGTGCACATTTATTAGAAAGTATTCAATTTTTTTTATTTATGCATGCATTCAGAACTTTTTAAAATGCAGTTAAAGTTCAGTTTTTTAAAATCACATCACACATAGTGAGTTTGATTCTTCTGTAGAAATACTTCAAGAGTATCATATGTTGAATGTGTGTGTTTCAGGGTGAGTTTGTGTCATGTCTTTTGGCTCTGTTGAGGCATATGAAAGACAGACACTACCAGCAACTCCTGCAGAGCTTCACCAGTAAAGATGACCTGCGGGTGAGGCGCTCATCCACTACATCTTACTGACGTCAGTTCATTATACACACTGAGAAACATGACAAGCATCCTCTCTTTCGCTCTGTCTCTCTCAGGACTTTCTCCTGCATATCTTCACTGTGTTTCGGTTCTTGATAAGACCAGAGATGTTCCCCAAAGACTGGACGGTCATGCGGCTCGTCACTAACAAGTTGGAGACTTTATTCCCCTGCAGTTATTCATGATGTGGTTTTTAGAGTATGAATTGACATCTGACTTGTTTGATTTACAGCATCATCATCACCACTGTGCTCTACCTGTCAGACGCTTTAAGAAAAAACTTCCTCAATGACAAGTTTGACTATAAGGTTTGTCTTAGTCTGCTTGTGTTGTGAAACATCAGTCGATCTGTTCGTTTTCTCTTTGGCGCAGCCTCTAAACCTTCTGTTTCCATGTAGGTGTGGGATTCCTACTTCTGCCTGTCTGTTATATTCATCAACCAGCCCTGCCTTCAGCTCGAAACCTTCTCTGCGTCCAAGAGGAAGAAAATACTGGAAAAGTGAGTCCCGCAAGTCCTCCGAATTCAAATTTTCTTGCTATAAAGTATACCAAAAGCAGTATGTCAAATAGAGTAGTATGCCTGAATTAATAAGGCTATTATAGTTCAGAATTTTTAATGTAGTTATTATTTGTAATAGTTTCACTCCAATTCAGCTTTTTTTTTGACATGCTATAACATGCTATAATTATAATTTATTTTATTTTGTAATAAGTAACTTATTTATATATACACTGAGGGTCAACATTTTGTAATAATTAAGATTTTTAATCTTTTGGAAAGAAGTCTTATGCTCACCAAGGCTGCATTTTTTATTTAAAAAATACAGCAAAAACATTTATATTGTGAAATGTTATTTCAGTTTAAAATATCTGTTTTCCACCAGAATATATGGTAACACTTTATTTTAAGGTGTCATAATACAGAGTAATTACATAATTAAGTACTTAGTAGTAGCCGTTGTACTTACATGAAACAAAATGTACTTACCATGTAACTAAGTTATGGAACAGCCTGTAATTACAGTTTTTAATTATGTAGATGTAATAGGCAGCTACTGTTACACATATGTAACAGGCCGAGTCTGTTACACAGCTACTTGTACACTTAAGTACAATCTTGATGCACTTTATTTTAAGTAGCTTATGCCTGTGTAATATTCTGTAATTGTAATGTAATTAGAAAGGTATTACATGTATTTTAGCTGTGTACTGGTGGGTTAAATCAAGCTAAGGTGCAGCTGGATAAGGTGTACAGTATAGATACACATGAAGTACACTTAAGTACAATCTTGATACACTTTATTTTAAGTAGCTTATGTCTGTGTACTTACATTTATAATTACGTTGTATAAAGTCTGCGACACATATGTAACAATCTTTTGGTTACATAAGTAGCTGTGTAACAGACTCAGTCTGTTACATATGTGTAACAGTAGCTGCCTATTACATGTACATAATTACCAACTGTAAGTACAGGTTGTTCCATAAATTAGTTACATGGTAAGTGCATTTTTTTCATGTAAGTACAACAGCTACTACTAAGTACTTAACTAGGTAATTACTCTGTATTATGGACACCTTAAAGTTATTGAATATATTTTAAAATATAAATTTATCCCTGTGATTCAAAGCTGAATTTTCAGAATCGTTACTCCAGTCTTCAGTGTCACATGATCATTCAGAAATCATTCTAATGTGCTGATTTGCTGCTCAAGAAACATTTCTTATTATTATCAATATTGACAACAGTTGAAGCATCCAGTTCAGCATCTGAAAACTGTTTCATATATTTGTGGAAACAGGATTTTTTGATGAATAGAATATTCAAAAGAAAAGCATTTATGTGAAATAAAACTATTTTTAAGTGTTTTCAACATGGATGATAATAAAAAATATTTCAGGAGGTTTCCCTACAAATGTCTCAGTCAGATTTTAAACATTAAACTGGCATAAGGAGATGTATTTTGCGTTCATTTGTGTTCAGGTACGGAGACATGCGTGTCATGATGGGATGTGAGATCTTTAGCATGTGGCAGAATTTAGGTAAGACTTTACCCAGTATCCAAAAGCTTCACCCCCTCTCGAGTCTTTCTTACAAGAGAGATGAGAGTTTCCATCCTGTCGTTGCAGGAGAGCACAAGCTGGACTTCATCCCAGCGATGATCGGCCCATTCCTGGAGGTGACGCTGGTGCCTCAGCCGGACCTGAGGAACGTGATGATCCCCATCTTTCACGACATGATGGACTGGGAGCAGCGCCGGAGCGGCAACTTCAAACAGGTCACACATCACCCCCTTCTGGTCACCAATGGGACGTGCAGCTATCTGACCAGTGCATATAATGCCATATTTGCCATATTTTCATTATTGTAATAGGTGGAGGCAAAACTTATCGACAAGCTGGACAGCCTCATGTCAGAGGGGAAAGGAGACGAAACGTACAGAGAGCTCTTCAACAGCATGTGAGTGAGAGGGCGCATACACAAACAGCTATATAAACACATACTGCGAGTCCTTAGTGGGCTGAATTTGGTTTAGATGGCAGTGGTTAGATTAGCATAAAGCAATGAGATGGTAAGTAGTCAGGTCAGATCTCACCCATCTCTGATTGTGTTTTTGTGTGTTTATGTGACTGTGTGTGTCAGTGCTGTGAAGAAGTGTTTGCTTCTCATCTAAATTTAAATTTCTGCACATTTTTAACATTTTATGAGGTCAGATTTTATTGTGGATTATGGTAAAAGTGGTAAGAAGGACACTCAAGTGTGGAGCTGTTTTTATTGGTGTTTACAATAGCAATTATGCAATCTTCCAGTCCATAATAAATGCATGAAAGATGTACCTTATGTTTTTTGTTCATGAAGGGTCACTTTTATGTGTATCCTGATATATAGTGTAAAAATATACAAAGAAAATGTAAAATCAAACATTTTCTCACAGCTCTTATATCTGTATGTGACTTTCTCTGTATGGTAACTCATGTACAAGTTGAATCTCAAATTTAGTTTTTAATTTAATTTAATTTTTTTTCTTTTTTTCTTGAAGCTGTCACGGGTTAAGGTTATACATATATGTGTATATATATGTATATACACACACTGTATATATATAGTATAATGTGTAATAAATCAGTAGGCCTCTGATTTATTGCTATTACAGTATGTTTAAAGATTATTGAATATTCATTACATTTTCCTGTAATAATTCAACTGCATAATTCAACCTCAACTGTAGTCTGTTTACAGTTTCCAAGCTACATGCAGGTCTATATATTAACATATATATATATATACTGAAATATATTAAAGTAAATATTAATGCTATTTTAAATATATAGGCAGTATTAATGCTGTTTTATATATTGAGTGAATAAATATATAGTAAAGTAATAAATATTTATAATAAATATGCATTAGCTGTTTTACAGTAGAGTCTGTTTCATAATGTCTTTTTTTTGTTTAAAAATCTTAAATCTTTGTTGGCCCATTTTCATACACTCTACAGCAAGATATATAAATTTAATCTTAATTTAAATTGATGATAAGTTTATTGATTTTAGGCTTTTGGTGTGTCAGCTGATTTTATTAATTAACTTGTGCTTCTCTCTTCATTGTTCTGCTTTCTTTCTACTAACCGTACTAGCTGAGTTTGAGTGGCTGTTGTTGACATTTAATCTATTAATATGAATTTGTTTTGTTTATGCTGCTCTGGACTAGAATTCCTCTGTTTGGTCCGTATCCTAGGTAAGAAGATCACTAATCACTGTTCTACTGGACAGCTGTGTGGGTCTGTGTTAGTGTGCAGGGCATGATGGGTCATATGGTGGACAGCAGTATGACTTGTTCTCTGCTGTGCTTGTTTTCTCTTGTCAGTCTGTTGAAGAAGATGGAGAGAGAGACATGGAGAGAGAGCGGGATATCCCTCATAGCCACGGTCACACGGCTTATGGAGCGACTGCTGGACTACAGGTCAAATATACACAGCTGTACAGATGTGCACAAAATACAAATACAAGACACAAAATACTTGTCATTTAAAGTAGTACAAGCTGCCCTTTTGAAAAACTTCTGTTCAAAGGTTTGGGGTCAGTACAGTTTTTTTAATAAATATTATATAAATAATCTAATATATAAATATTATATATTTTTTATAAACATTATAGAAATAAAATATAAATATTTTAATATATTTCATTTAAAATAATACTTTTCTTCAAGGATAGATTAAATTGAACAAAAGTGAAAGTCAAGAAACAAGTAAAATATTTAATAAAAATGTTTCTTGAGCAGCAAATCAGCATAAGGATTTCTGAAGGATCGTGTGACACTGAAGACTGGAGTAATAATGCTGAAAATTCAGCATTGTATTACAAGAATAAATTATATTTTAAAATAAATTAAAATAGAAAAATGTTCTTTTAAATTGTAGTAATTTTTTACAATATTACTGTTTTTACTGTATTTTTTTTTTTTTTTTTTTTAAAAATGCAGCCTTGGTCTGCATTAGTATTAAAAAATATTTTAAAAATATTAATTATTCCAACCCTTTGACCCTTAGTGTGTGTGTGTGTGTGTGTGTGTGTGTGTGTGTGTGTGTGTGTGTATATATATATATATATATATATATATATATATATATATATATATATATATATAGTTAACTTCGACCTGACCTAAAGTTAAAATATATTAAGTAACGAAAAAATTTTCATTGTTCTGAATTTCTGCCCTAGTCACTTCTTTTGGCACATGGATGCACGATTACACTCTTTCTGTTTTACAGAGACTGTATGAAGTTGGGGGAAGTGGATGGAAAAAAGATTGGCTGCACAGTCAGTCTGCTGGTACGTTTAAGTATAACCTTTAGTGGCATTATTTGTCTTCATCTTTTATATTAAATGTTTTTTTAAATGCTTAGTTCAAGACTAGAGTGTTAACAAGGGAAGTGATTTAACATTTTAATTCATTGTAAAAACACTAAAGTATTCAACCGCTGAGGGCTGTATTGTGGAGTGATTTCCTGCATTCTGCACTTCTTCTCCAAGTCTCCTTAGTTTATCCTTACTAATTTGTTCATAGTAACCAGACCGACAGTGAAAATCAGTGCCGAAAAGAACTTAAAGCACTTCATATCCACACTCCACCACTCTTTGTCTCTTTTCCACAGAACTTCTACAAAACAGAGCTGAATAAAGAGGAAATGTACATCCGTTACATTCACAAGCTGTATGACCTGCATCTGAAAGCACAGAATTACACAGGTACTCAAGCATAACGTGAACCAGAATAGTTTGAAGATACGGTTAACGGATACATTTTGATGATGTTTATGCATGCAGAGGCCTCATATACACTTCTGCTGTATGATGAGCTGCTGGAATGGTCTGAGAGGCCCTTACGGGAGTTTCTGAGTTACCCGATGCAGAGCGAGTGGCAGAGGAAGGAGTATCTGCACCTCACCATCATCCAGAACTTTGACCGTGGAAAGGTTTGCATTTTCTGCCGTTTTTGTGTTACATTTCTTTCGTTTGTCATAACGTGGCTCCTCTCAGCCTGCTATTAAATTATCAGTGCGTGATTGTATTTAGAGTTGTCCTTCAAAACTAAATGGCATTTACATAATCAGTAACCTCAATCACCTAATCACTTGATGAGAATAAAATTCAGTGTGTTTGTTGTCTGCTCTCCTCATGGCTAAAGCCATCTGTTGTGCTGGTGGATTTAGGAAGTAGTGGGACTGAAACGCTTCCTCAAAATAAACTATATGCATCAGAACAATATGTGGATATTCGACAAGTGTCATGGACAATTTTTAAGATAACATAAAAGATTGAAGTTAAGCATAAGCGATTATAAAAAAAAAAAAAAAAAAAAATATATATATATATATATATATATATATATTACATTTAATTACAATTATGACATTTATTAGTACAGTACAAACTAAATATGTAGTAACAAAATATGTAGTACATTTTCAACTCAAGATTTTAGATAATAAAAAGCAGTTTATATTTTGCTACCAAAATTTTATTTATATTAATTCATATTTTTAATTTCAGTCATTAAAACTAAGTATGTAGCAGGTTTTTTTTTCAACATCAAGATTGCCTATATAAATTAATATAAATGTATATTTTGTTGGAAAATATAATCTGCATTTTATTTTATTTTATTTTAGATTTCTAAAATAATAATATTTTTTAGATTTAGTTTATATTTTGCTACAAAAAAAATATTTTAATTTATATTTTTAAATTTCAGTCATTAAAACTAAATATATAGCAGTTTCAATGCCAAGATAACCAAGATAAATTAATATAAATGTATGTTTTGTAGGAAAAAATAATCTGCATTTTATTTTATTTTAATTTTTAATTTTATTTTAATTATTTAATTTTATTTTATTTTAGATTTCCAACATTTTAGATAATAAAAAGCAATTTATATTTTGCTACAAAAAATGTATTTATATTTTTAATTTCAATCATTAAAAAAAAAATATGTAGCAGATTATTTTCAACGTCAAGGTTGCCAAGATAAATTAATATAAATATATACAGTATTTTGTAGGAAAATATAAAATTATTGTTTTATTATATTTTATTTTATTTTATTTTAGATATCCAAGAAAAATTAGCAAAATTATATTTTGCTACAATATTTATTTAAAAATATTTATATTAATTTATATTTTTAATTTCATTCATTAAAACAAAATATGTAGCAGTTTTCCAACATCAAGATTGACAAGATCAATTAATACAAATATATATACTGTAGGAAAATATAAACAGCATTTTATTTTATTTTTATTTATTTTAATAATGTGGACCAGATATTGAAGAGCAGCCAGCACATTTCTGCATACCATCTTTTGCATTTGATCTCTCCAAATCATGCATATTTGACTATGTCTTTGGTTCTTAAAGTTTTGATGGTGCTCTAGTGGCTCCTACTGGTGAATTCTGAAACTGCATGTGAATTACAATACCCCTCTCTACCCCTTTAGTGTTGGGAGAACGGCATCATCCTTTGCAGAGAGTTAGCGGACCAGTATGAATCCTACTATGATTACAGAAACCTCAGCAAAATGAGGGTGAGTTAAAACTCTTTATGTAATAAGTTGTTTGCATTAAGCCAGTTATTAACAGAATCACATCATGGTTAATGAGTCTCATTAACATAAGAATAACTACATTTACAGTACATATCAACATAATTGGCAACTTGGCTGTGTTGTTGATCATTTCACATGCAAAAAATGTTGGTCAATCATAACAGAGGTCATTTACGTAACTATAAAAGGTACAAAAAAAAGGTCTAATTCAAACGAGTGATCATCTGCAACTAAATTGTTATTTTAGTGCCAGAAACTTTAACTTTTAGTTGATTAAATGCATCAAATGTGTACAATATGGCCCCTTTAACTGAAAAACTGTATTTTCTGCTAATCATATGACTGCAAATCACAGATGATGGAAGCTTCGTTTTATGATAAAATAATGGACCAACAGCGTCTGGAGCCAGAGTTCTTCAGAGTGGGCTTCTACGGCAAGAAGTTCCCCTTCTTTCTACGGGTACAATTCATCCTGACATCCTGCAGCATTTCAGATGTCACTGACAGTGTCTCTGAAGTCCACTTGGTGTCAGTATTAACCAGAATGTGTGTATATGTGTGTGTGTCGTACAGAATAAGGAGTTTGTGTGCCGTGGTCATGACTACGAACGTCTGGAGGCGTTCCAGCAGCGCATGCTCAATGAGTTCCCTCATGCCATCGCAATGCAACACGCCAACCAGCCTGACCAGACCATCTACCAGGCTGAAGCCCAATGTATCCTCCAAACATCTCTTCTCATTCCCGAACACGCACACAGTTGCACACCAAAGAGTCTTATACTTGCACATTTATTTTTTTTGAAGAGTTGCCCTAGTAAAAAATAAATATACTAAAATGTATTTGAAATACATTTAGTTCATGCTAAGTATACTACAAATAGATTTCCATATTTATGTACTTAATAAAAATGCACTGCAATTGTACTTTTGGTATATTAAACTTGTATAATTAAAGTCTGCTAAATTGGAACAACTAATTTTGTTCTTAATGCACTTTAATTGTGCTGAAGTCCACCTAAAGGTGTACTTAAGTACATTTGATTATGCTAAAGTGGAACTATTGCAAGTATACTTCAGGTACACTTTAAATATCTTGCATTTAAAGACCGATATTGTTCAAAGATCATACAATCCTGATCAATAGTGAAATTAAAACACATTTTAGGTTTAATATTATGAAATGTGCATTGTGCACAAGTAGTACTCCAAATAAAGTTTAATTATAATTTTTATAGCAGTAAGTCTCGAGTGATATGTCCGTAACAGTGTTGGGTAAGTTACTAAAAAAAGCAATCCACTACAAATTACTAATTACTTCTTTAAAATTGTAATTTGATTACATTACTGATTACTGCATTTAAAAAGTAATCAGATTGCTAATTACTTTACTTTTCAAGTTATCAAACCCAAAAAATACACTACAAAGAGAAACTCATAGTTCTTTCATTAATTTCATATTGACTGAAAAAATTACATAAGTAGGCCTGCTATTTGTATACCCTGATTCACTCCTAATATCAACAAAACTTTTTTTTTTTTGGTTTTGTAAAATAAAGAAAACAAATAGGGTGCGCTTTCTGCATTCTCAGTCTCCGTGAATATCTTCCTGAAACGAGTCACTAGAATGAACGAAAATGACATAAGTCATTCATGAATTACAGTATATCTAAAGAAAGCTTGAAGTGTCTATTATTAAATGAAGTAAGTCATGTCGAAAACGAATATTCTCGGATAAAATAATCCTTATGAAACCAACGTGAGGTACAGTCTTTCCCATCTGAGCTCACCTATAAAATGTGATCGTGCCCACGCACATCGCGCTATAAGATAATCATCCACACGAAACCAAGCTTGAGACGCGCGAACATGTAAACGCTTACGTCACCTCTGTAGAAAGATGCAAGTTCATCTCAGCTACTTTTCGTTTTTGGAAGACGCGCTGAGAGGAATAAGCCTTGAATTGTGATGCCGACGCGGTTTAATCCAGCGGTTGATCTCATTCTGATGAGTCATTTATTTTTTACTTTATTAGTGTTACTGTGACATAAACTTGTACACATTCACTTGTTGAACTTTTCCCAAACTATAATGCCAGACTAAAATATGTCTAGTGCAACATTTTGAAATATGATAGGCAACCTTTCTTTGCATCTAAATGTTGTAGGACTCTCATTTTAGCTCACATTCTCCAGTGATTTATTAAAGGTCATACTGACGCGCAAAACATGATTTTTACTTCATTTTTTTTTTTTAACACTGCATTTGTAACTTAAGTAACCTAATTTTATTGACATAAGTAACTGTAATCAAATTACATACATTTAAAATGTAACTCATTACTTTACTGCGCTACCAGGAAAAGTAATTAGATTACAGTAACGTGTTACTCCGTAACAGTTATACCCAACTCTGATCAGTAAATATGTTAATAGATTTGAACTATACTTAGTATGAAATAAATGTATTTTAAATATATTACCTTTTTACTAGCGTGCTCTCTTGCATTGTGTAGTTATTGTCCTAGTTTCTTAAACTCATGTCAGTTTGCCTTAAGTAACTGATTTACTGATTTTCCTATTAGCAGCACAAATGCATGTGTCACCATTAATATTGCTCAGTTACAAATTTGAACTAACCCCTAAAACAAAGTATTAAACTTAAATGTGCAACACAGATGTTACCATTCAGAAAATCAGGCAGAATCCTGCTGATTTAAGCAGTTTATAACAAAATTCTGGGGTTTGAGTTTCATTTGGTGTGGATCAAATTAGCATTTGGGTGTAAATGTGACACCCTACTTTATGTAAATTAGATTTCATGAAGAGGAAGTTTGTAATAATTCTCAATAGCACATTGTTGATAACAGTTTTATAATTTTTAAAAGCAAAAACTCGGCGTAATATCACAGAAGTCACTTTTCTATGCACAAAACTGATTTTCTGTATGCTCTATACAGTGTCAGTGCGCATTGCGAGATGTGTGAAGGCCTTGCTACAACAAGGTTTTTCAGAACAAGCACAAGGCCAGAGCTGCCCGCTTTAAATACACGCCCACGAGGCTGAAAATCAATCCCCTCACTCTCAGAATGCATATCAGGTGTGGAGATGGTGGGTCGCAGGAGAGGGTTTGTTCAATTGATGAGATATGTACCTGGAGGCCAGGCGCTCGGTGAATATGTGATGTCCTCTTCAGCACAATTAGAGCAGACAGGGCCGGTCAAACTACATGAGCACAGCGTTTTGTTATCCAAGCCGGCGATTAATCATTGGCTTTCCTGGACGTCTGCCCTGCTCAATTCATATTTATGTGCTGATGAGACCTCACGTCTGTGAGGCACAAGATGTTGGTTATTTAAACATTTGCGGAGGATGATTTCCAACTGTACTCTCTGCAATTTGGACTGGGAGTGAAGTAGGAAATACCAAAGCAAAATTTGTTATTAAACACTTACTTTTGTAAAGGACCACAAAACCAGTCTTAAGTAGCAGGGGTATATTTGTAGCAATAGCCAAAAATACATTGTATGGGTCAAAATTATTGATTTTTCTTTTATGCCAAAAATCATTAGGACATTAAGAAAGATCATGTTCCATGAAGATATTTTGTAAATTTCCTACCGTAAATATATCAAAACTTAACTTAATTTTTGATTAGTAATATGCATTGCTAAGAACTTCATTTGGACAACTTTAAAGGCGATTTTCTCAATATTTTGATTTTTTTGCACCCTCAGATTCCAGATTTTCAAATAGTTGTATCCAAATCCAAATGTTGTCCTTTCCTAACAAACCATAAATCAATGGAAAGCTTTAGTCAGCTTTCAGATGATACATAAATCTCAATTTCAAAAAATTGACCCTTATGACTGGTTTTGTGGTCCAGGGTGACGTGACATGACATAATATAATGAATTATTTAATTTTAAATAGTTATTCATTAAATATTAATAAAGTAAACATTACTTTTAGTTGTTCAAGAAGTTATTCAAATGTATTTGTGTTTGAGCGACATACTGCATGTTCCTTGACAAACCTTCTTGCAGATCTGCAGATCTATGCTGTTACACCAATCCCAGACAGCCAGGACGTCCTGCAACGCGACGGCGTCCCTGACAACATCAAGAGCTTCTATAAGGTTAACCACATCTGGAGGTTTCGCTACGACCGCCCGTTTCACAAGGGCACCAAAGACAAAGAAAACGAGTTTAAGGTGAGCTAGTGGCTGCAGTGTACTCTTAAATGAATTGTTCAGCCAGAAATTGAAGTTCTGTCATCATTTATTTGAATTTATATCATTCCAAACCTGTATGACTGTTTTTCTACTGTGAAACACAAAAGGAGATATTTTGAAGAAAGTGCTGGCTGCTGTTTTACATACAGTTTCTGTTATGGGGACTTGAGCTTCCAAGCTTCGAAATAAGATGCAAAACTACCACAAAAGTGCCATGAAATTTGTTCATATGACTATATGACAAGTATAGTACGTCAGCTTATTCTAACCCTAACCCTACCAGTCTACTAATACTCTACTAACACTCTAGTGAGAGTTACTAGATATGTAGATGCAACGTTACTTAAAGTCAAAGTCTATAAGACAAAGTGTTTTTTTGCTATTTTGTACATTGCCTATTTGTATATTCTTTTATTATCTGTGTCCTGTCCTGTTGCTTTCTGTTGCACTGTGGAGCTTCTGTCACTATAACAAATTCCTTGTATGTGTAAACATACCTAGCCAATAAAGCTCATTCTGATTCTGATTCATTCTCATTCTGATTCTGAATGTGTTAAAGGGACCATCAAAATAAATGTAACCACATTACTTAATTAGCAGTTGCTTTATCCCAAAATGAATACAACCTTCTAAGGATGAAAATATTAAATGATTTGGTCAGCTAATTTCAGTGATATTCAGTGATTAACTTAAATTTAGTGTGCAACACAAACTGTTTCCATTCAGTAAATCTGGCAGAATCCTGATGATTAGTTTTTTCAAAAAAGCTTGTCGTATGCCTTTTTAGGATTTGTAAATTAGTGTACGAGTCATATGAACTGCCTTTATAGTGCCTTTACTTCCATTTTGAAGCTTGAAGGCTCCTGACCATGTTCATTGTAAATATATGGCCCAAAACTGACTAGTAAATTCTTCAAAAAGTGTAGACGGTAGAAAAAAGTAATGCGGGTGAGTAAATAATGTGTGAGTTTTTCATTCCTGGATTTTTTTTATTCCATCTTTTTCGGCGTTCTTTTGATGTCCTTTTTTTCCTCATCTCTTGCGTTTCACTCTTCCTCTTCTCTCTTGTGTATTAATTCCTTCACTTCCAGTGTCTGGTGGCCAGTGTGTGTGTGTGTGTGTGTGTGTAGAGCTCAGGTGTTCTCTCAAATGCTGCATTATTCACAGCCTCGGTCCAGAGAGGCTAATTAAAGTTTTAGGGGCTGAGAGACGCGCTCCTTCCAAATATCATTTCCCTTCCCCTCTCACTCAATATATCCAGCATAGACAATCACAGCCTCAGCATGGATTCGATCCACCGCGGGGGTTAGATTTCCCCCGACCTCCGGTGGTTACAGTGTTTGAAATAAACTGTTTAGCCTGCCAGATATTATATTTTCAGAGACACCGGGGGTACTCACCACCCCGGTCCACTTACCGCCCAGTAATAATGTCTGAAAATCTCATTTAGAGGTAAACTTCGGCTGAGATGCTATCCGGATGATACGATTATATTGGACTGAGGTGGTTTTGAATATCACAATCAAGCGTCTGAAGTTCTTACAGAGCTTCCTCCGTTATACCTGCGCCAGCTCAGGTTAATTTTCAGGCTGTGCTGGATGGGAAATGAATTTATGAATGCAAAATTTAATATGTGGAGCAGTGTGGCTTGATAAGCGGACTGTGTTGCTGAGAATGAGCTGTTTAAAGTGTAGATTAAATGATATGTATTATACATACTGGAGGAGGAAAGTCACTGATTCATTGAATATGTTGTAACTGCTTTGCCTTATGAGATCTCTTGGACTTTCTCTGACGGTTTGAACTCTGATGTGTGTCAATGAACATTTGCTTTTGAATTTCAGAGCCTGTGGGTAGAAAGAACAACGTTAACGCTTGTTCAGAGTCTCCCAGGCATCTCTCGCTGGTTTGAAGTGGAGAGGAGAGAGCTGGTAAGTAGATCTCCCATGAAACTTTTCCTTTGCTATGATTCTCACACCCACCGCATTAAGGTCAGAAACAAACTGTATGCAGTTGGAGATGTGAATGCTTAGCCAATGCATTGTGAGGGTTTTGGTCTTGTAGTACATACTTATTGTGGTTTTTTTTTTTAAAGTTGGAAATCAGTGCTCAAAGGGGCTGATCGTTTTACCTTTCAAAGTAGAGAGACTGAAAATTGTTTGATATTTTTATTAAAGTGCCCCTATTATGGGTTATGAAAGGTTCATATTTTGGTTTGAGGAGTCCCCACCAACAGGTTGACAGGCAAGCAAGGTCAAAAAACACTTTAATTTTTTTATAATATGCATTTATTTTTACCTTATTTGCTCAACGACTCCCAAACGATTCGTTCAACACTTCATTTTTCCAAACCCCTCCTTTGATTGTTCAATTTCATTTAAAGCAGTGTTTGTGAGCTTTTAACGCTCCAAAAGCGGCACCTAGTGGCAAAGAATGAATTTACATTTTCATTCAGACCAATGCGAAAATCCACGTTTTCCCAGGTCTGCACGCACAACAAGTGGGCGGACAATATGCTAATGTTTCATGATGACGTCAATATGAAACAGCTTGGGATTCGTTTTAAAAACGACTCGTTTCAATGATTCAGAGTCGACTCTTTCTTTTGAGAGACCATAACTTTATACACGGTGCACTTTCAGATTTAAAACTTTGCAGGATGTTTTCATTCACTTAGAGCTGTGTTACACACTGCATGAAATATAATTTTCAAAAATCCATAATAGGGGCACTTTAATATTCAAAAAGGATTGTTTTTGTAGTATAACTGTGTTTTCATTACACTACCTTTCTAAAGTTTGGGGTCAGCGAGATTATTTATTTATTTATTGGAAGGAAGGCAGAAATTATTTGATAAAAAAAAAATGCAGTAAACAGTAATTTTGTGAAATATTACTAGAATTTAAACTGTTTGTATTTTAATATATCGTAAAATTTAATTTATTCTGAATTTTCAGCAGCCATTAGTCTAGTCTTCAGATTTGTTACTTAATATTTTTCTAGAAAGCCTGATACTTTTTTGGATTCTTTGATGAATAGGTTCCTGAACAGCATTTAATTGAAATAGAAATATTTTGTAACAGTGTAAAACTCTTTACTTTTTCGCTAATTTAATGCATCCTTGCTGAAAATGTTGATTTCTTAAAAAAAAAAAAAAAAAATAACTTGAAAAGCCAATTGCAAAATTACAATTTGGGGCGTGATTTTATTTATTTATTTATTTGTTTATTGAAAAATAAATGCTCACCAAGTCAGGAGTTAGTTGTTAAAAATGCAGTAAATCATTTTAAAATAATAATATACAAAATAATAATATTATAATTCAAACTAAATTTTTTTTTTTTTTTTAAATATAGTAAAAATTTACTTATTCCGAATTTTCAGCATCCATTACTCCAATCTTCAGTTTTGTTACTTAATATTTTTGTGGAAACCTTGATACTTTTTTTTTAGGATTTTTTGAAGAGTGGGTTCCAATAGTATGTTGTAACAATGTAAAAGTCTTTTTTTTTTCCTTCATTCATTTAATGCATCCTTACTGAAAGTATTAATTAAAAAAATCTTACTGAAAATTGGTTATTGGATTAAAATAAAGAAAATCAATGAAGATCACAATAAAATCTAGAAGTTCAAGCTAGAAACTTTTATACTCCCATGCTTGCATAAGGTATGTTTCAGGCCTACAAACCGAATTTAGAGTTCTTCTAAAGTTTTCCAAACATTGAATGAAAGCTTTTTTCGTTCATTGTTTTCGGCTTGTTGGCGAACTTCAATGGTTTTTTTTTTTGGCCCCAGGTGGAGGTGAGTCCTCTCGAGAACGCTATTGAAGTCATCGAGAACAAGAACCTGCAACTGCGGACGTTGATCACGCAGTGTCAAACCCGGCAGATGCAGAACATCAACCCCCTGACCATGTGTCTCAACGGAGTCATCGACGCTGCCGTCAACGGGGGTCTCGCTCGCTACCAGGAGGTTGTATATTATATGATTCCAAGTCCTCACTGATGCAAGACCACCTCATGTTTGAAAAATGTATACATACTCTCTCAAGGTTGCCTCCCAGTGTCCTCTGCCCCTAACACAGAGCCTTCAGATGGCCGAAGGGAATTCTGGGATACCTTCGGAGTTCTAATGCACGTTTAGCTTGTCCGAAAGAGAATATCTCGGCTGTAACTTCCCTGTGTACTCTGCCGATAAACTAAAGAAACAGCAGCATTGAAAGAAGAATCTTTCCCCTTGTGAAAGCCTGGGAAAATCTATAGTATCTCAAAGAAGTCATATTCTGAGTGAATACAACAGATCTTTCCAGATCGTATGAGCGCTTGTTGCATAGCAACCTCGCTTTAGTGTCACTGCAGTATTTACCTTGATAGACTTGGAGAGCAGCTATAAAGATGAGAGTTGACCATATACAGGCAAGTTTGTGTTTGTACGTGTTCCAGAATGTACATTTGCGCTAAATCCGCTTCTTGTAGGCTGAGCGAGCGTCCTGAGGCTGAGGGTCTGGGATGAGCAGCAGTTAATGTATTTGGAGCGCAAACATGACAGGATTGCCAATTAGTTGTTTATTGAGCGTTCCAGCTGTTGGCGTTAATATTTACTCGCGTTTCTGCGCTTTAAGGTCAGCCCTCGAGGAAATTCCACTCTGAAATTCCTCTCATTTGCAAGCCCCTGCTTTTAATTGGCTTTCCTGATGGTTGTGTATTCTCCAAAAGTTTAGAGAGAATATCATTTAGTAAGGCAGAGGTTTGTTTATTCCGTTTCTTATTCTTGCGAAAATGATTTACAAATACACAAGTAATTGTCCCGGAGTTCATCACATTCAAATGCCGTTCGACTGCTTGTGATCTGCAAGCAAAACAGGTAGCTGCAATTAAATCTAGTAGCACTAGAAATCTGAGAGAAGTTTGTGTAAGTCAGTGATATTTTTATTTCCTTAAATGCTCACAAACATTTCTCAAAAGATCTTGTAGCTCAAATAATAGAGCATGGCAGTATGAGGTCATCGGTTTCTTTCCCAGGGATAAAATAAATCTTTGGATAAAAGTGTCAGCAAAATCACAGAGGTAATGACAAAACCAATAAGCCATCAAACCAACCTTATATCTATATCTATATCTATATCTATATCTATATCACCTCTCTCTCTCTCTCTCTCTCTCTCTCTCTCTCTCTCTCTCTGTCTCTCTCTCTCTATATCTTAGAGAGAGGAGTATGCACGTGAAAACGGTGAAATGAGCTATTTTTGTCGCTTTGTTGGTCCTGAACAGTTAAATACAGACACTTGTATGTGTCAAAATGCCCGTCTTTGCAAGTGTCCTTGTAAACACAGTAATTAAGTTCTTAAGTGAAAGCAAACATCTGAGAAAGAAAACACAGGTGTAACAGTATATTGAATCCAGGTAGCTCTTAAAGTATAGCAGTTTAATATTCCTGCTGTCTGTCTTTCATGTTAATAAACAAAAGAGTGAAAATCTCTCACTGCTCTTGACTAAATCACTTTTGTAACTTTAAGATAATATTTTGTAAGGATCATGATTTCATAGACTAAGTAACTTTAATAAGAAGAAATATATATATTTAATTCACACAGTGAAATGTTTTTATACATTTGATTACTTTATACAATGCGTATAATTTCTTGTTTATTTGTTCTACTGTAGTTTTTTTGTCCTATTACTTGTAATTAGTTTCTTATTCTTGTTTAATCACTGACTGTTGACTTTTCTTCAGTGAGCTTGAGTTTATTTTATTTTTTTTGTAATTTAGACTAGCATTAGTTTTTGTGATATTGACACTGGTGACAAGGATTACAAAATTTCTATGGTATCAAAAATGCTGATATCATAAAGACCTTATTTAAAGCAAAAAAATACTATATTGTGATATATATCATTACCATGAAATAAAATTACTCCTATTGTGACAAAAACATTTATTTAAAAAAAAAAAATTACATAAATGCGTGTGTGTGTGTGTGTGTCTATATATATATATATAATATATATATATATAGGTTTCTTTGACAGTGGCCTTCAGCTCATCTGCATTTTTTGCTCTCTTGTTTCTCATTTTCCTCTTGACAATACCCCATAGATTCTCTATGGGGTTCAGGTCTGGTGAGTTTGCTGGTCAGTCAAGCACACCAACACCATGGTCATTTAACCAACTTTTGGTGCTTTTGGCAGTGTGGGCAGGTGCCAAATCCTGCTGGGAAATGAAATCAGCATCTTTAAAAAGCTGGTCAGCAGAAGGAAGCATGAAGTGCTCCAAAATTTCTTGGTAAACGGGTGCAGTGACTTTGGTTTTCAAAAAACACAATGGACCAACACCAGCAGATGACATTGCACCCCAAATCATCACAGACTGTGGAAACTTAACACTGGACTTCAAGCAACTTGGGCTATGAGCTTCTCCACCCTTCCTCCAGACTCTAGGACCTTGGTTTCCAAATGAAATACAAAACTTGCTCTCATCTGAAAAGAGGACTTTGGACCACTGGGCAACAGTCCAGTTCTTCTTCTCCTTAGCCCAGGTAAGACGCCTCTGACGTTGTCTGTGGTTCAGGAGTGGCTTAACAAGAGGAATACGACAACTGTAGCCAAATTCCTTGACACATCTGTGTGTGGTGGCTCTTGATGCCTTGACCCCAGCCTCAGTCCATTCCTTGTAAAGTTCACCCAAATTCTTGAATCGATTTTTCTTGACAATCCTCATAAGGCTGCGGTTCTCTCGGTTGGTTGTGCATCTTTTTCTTCCACACTTTTTCCTTCCACTCAACTTTCTGTTAACATGCTTGGATACAGCACTCTGTGAACAGCCAGCTTCTTTGGCAATGAATGTTTGTGGCTTACCCTCCTTGTGAAGGGTGTCAATGATTGTCTTCTGGACAACTGTCAGATCAGCAGTCTTCCCCATGATTGTGTAGCCTAGTGAACCAAACTGAGAGACCATTTTGAAGGCTCAGGAAACCTTTGCAGGTGTTTTGAGTTGATTAGCTGATTGGCATGTCGCCATATTCTAATTTGTTGAAATGTGAGCCAAAATCATCACAGTTAAAAGAACCAAAGACTTAAACTACTTCAGTCTGTGTGCATTGAATTTATTTAATACACGAGTTTCACAATTTGAGTTGAATTACTGAAATAAATGAACTTTTCCATGACATTCTAATTTATTGAGATGCACCTGTATATACATGCACATACACACACAATATGCATATGTAAGTTGCCAAAATCAGTGACTTCCGGCCGCTTTGTCACTTACTGTGATTGTGAGTGGCTTTAGTGATCTGCAGGTGTAGCGTGCAGCTACAATTAAAATGGGCATCTGCAGGTAGCATTCGACTGATGTTCAGGCCAAATGTCATATTCTAGGCAATGGAAAAATCTGCATGCTGGAATCTTTGAAGTCTGAGAGTTTTGCCTCCTGAAGCTTCTGCTCTCCCACTGTTTCTTTGGAGATACCAGTCCATCATCCTTGGAACAGATCGGACACAGATACACAGTCTGTTCTTTCTCCTTCCCCTTTAGCTTAGAAGATCTGAAAACATGCATGTTTTTAAGCTCACATTTTTGCACTTTATTTGGTTTCAGCACTTCATTACCCCTTAAAACAGAAAGTTAATTAAGTTTTGACTAAACTATGCATGATATTGTTTGCTGAAGATGTCAAGGTAAACTGACTCGCACCACAAAATATGTGGAGGCTGGTGAGGCACAATGCATTGTGGTTAAGGAGTGTAATTTTGTGTCTCTTTTATTTCTCGCAGGCGTTCTTCGTGAAGGACTACATCATGAATCATCCCGAAGACGGAGACAAAATCGGCCGTCTCCGAGAGCTCATGTTTGAGCAGGTTTGTCTCAAGAAACCAAATCTAATCCACACCAGATTTTACACACATTTATGATGTTTCGCGCTCATCATTCACTGTTTCTCCACTGGCGTTTGGGATTTAGCCATTATGATCTGCACAAGCTGGCTTTCTGTTGGTCTCACTTCTTCCCTTCGTGCCCGTGCTGCTTAGTAACCAGGAACTCTCCAGAGTCGAGCACATGATGCTGTTGTCTAGACAGTAACCATGGATATAAGCCAGTTACAAGCATGAAAGTGAACTTTTAAAGACTGAGGGGGAGGGGGGGAGGAAATATTTTGCTGATCATTTAATTATGAAGCGAGCTGTTTAAAAGACAACATGAAATAAAAATGGATCCTGTTTGCTGCTTTAATAAATGTCTTTTATCTTATTACTCTTGATTTGTTAGATCTTTGTTTACATAAAATTCATTATCAAAAATTCAATAACTCATTTTTTAACATTTTACACATTCCTATTTTTTTGATAATTGCGACTTTATTTCTGACATTTGAGATTTAATTGTCCCTATTGAGACTATTTCACAATTTGGACTTAATTTTTTTTATAGTTGCGACTTTTTCCTGATAATTGTCTTTATTTGTCAGATTTGCCCATTATTTCTCACTATTGAGACTGATTCACAATTTGGACTTTATTTCTTATAATTGTGACGCTTTTCTGATAATTGCATCTTTTTTTTCTCAGAGTTGCCCATTATTTCTCGCTATTGAGACTCATTCACAATTTGACTAAATTTCTTATAATTGTGACTTTTTCGGATAATTGTCTTTATTTCTCAGATTTGCCCGTTTTTTCTTGCTATTGAGACTAATTCACAGTTTAAACTTTATTTCTTATAATTCTTAAAATTTCTTATAATTGCAACAATTTCACAATTTTGACTTCATTTCATAAAATTGCGACTTTATTTCTCACATTTGAGATTTATTTCTCGCTACTGAGACTAATTCGCAATTTTGACTTCATTTCTTATAAGTATGGCTTTTTTTCTGATAATTGCGACATTATAAAACAATTTAGATCTTTTTTAGCAACTTTCTGTGGTATTTGAAATTATCTTTCATAATTGAGTCTTACTTTGTCACAGTTTGGACAATTATTTCTAATAATTGTGACTTAATTTATTCTTTTTCTCGCAGTTGAGGCTGTTTTTCAAAATTTAGTCCCACATGTACAGTATACTGCAGCTTAGACTTTATTTCTTGCATTATTTTAAAGAAAAAAAAAGTGGTTGGGGAATTTTTTTTGTCAATAATATATAGCCTAATTTTCACGATTTATTCAAATCTCAGTAGATAAAATCATGTCTCTCCCTACATTATTTTCCACTAAATATTCTGTTTTACTTAATTGCTCAGGTTAAAATGCATTGTCATTACTGTTGCACATCTTTGAAACTCATCTTTTGTCCTTCAGGCTCACATACTGGAGTTTGGTTTGACGGTGCATGAGAAGTTCGTTCCTCAGGACATGCGGCCTCTGCACAAGAAACTGGTGGATCAGTTTCATCTGATGAAATCCAGCCTGGGCATACAGGTGCATATCAGCAGTCAGATTTCTTTCTGATTTCCCAAGTCGTTCGTTTCACACTCATCTCTCTGTCTTTCCCCCGCTCTGAAGGAGTTTCCTGCCTATGTGCGAGCTAGTCCGATCCACTTCACCAACGGAAGCCCTCGAGCCGGAAGAAACTCAGCGCCCAACATAATGAGTCCAGAGGGAGGAGCGCGTGTGGTGTCACGCCGCAGGTGAAAAACTCTTTTCGGGTTTGGGTTTTTCAGTGGCTAGTGCTTAAACCTAGAGATCTGGATGGCTAATAAAAGATATAATGTTCGTATATATGTAATATAAGTAGGGGAAAAATAGCATGCTAATTTTTGCAGTTTATTGTGATTTAATACAATACATTTTTCTCACTTTCTGTGGATAGCGTTATATGATTGCATTCGTCCCGCTGACTCACTGATTAGCAGTAGTATTAGTAGTAGTTGTAATAGTAGTACTGATAATGAATGAATAAAATATTGATCATGAATATTACATTTACATTTAGTCATTTACTAGACGCTTTTATCCAAAGCGACTTACAAAGGAGGACAATAGAAGCAATCAAAACCAACAAAAGAGCAATGATACTATGAAGAATGTTTTTTTTTTTTTGCAATTTACAATCCTGAATATAATATTTAGATAGTTATATATTATTTTATATTTAATTTAATATTATTAATATTAATTATTCATATAAATAAATACATTAATTCGTATGAATTTTATATTATTTATATTCAATATTTAATGTTTTATATTTTAAAAATATAATGACACAAAGATAAATATGCTAAAATTACAACATTGTTTACACAGTAATAATAATAATAATAATAATAATAATAATAATAATAATAATAATAAAATTTATTTTTATTCTTAGCAATCCAGAATCTTAAGTATAATATTTAAGACAAATATGCAGAAATTAAGCAGTATTTACACAAAATACATTCAAAATATTTGAAAGCAGAAAATGTTCATTATGCATTGTGAGAAGTCAGTTGATTTTTAAGTCAATATTAATTATTGGCCAGTTGCAACAAATATCAATAAATTGGCTCATTAGGAGCTACTGTTTTTGTAAGATGTCAAAATTTTAACTTTACTAATCTTCTAGTCAATTCTACACTAATTTTTACCAGAATTTTATGCTATTTGTTAATACACAACATTTTTATTCAGAGATTAACTGATTTAAAAAAATGTATATATTTTGGAATTATATTAATCTTGTATTAATCTTAATTGTTTTATACAGCTTTTTGTTAAAGAACAGGTCATACGGTATATTAAAGTGTCCTAATATTGTGTTGCGGTCCCCTACAACAGGTTAAAATGCGTCTAAGGTCAGAAAACATTGTAATTTTCTCAGAATATACATTTAATATTAGAGTCATTTGCCAGTGATTTTGAAACGATTCGTTCCAAGCAAGTTCGGAGCAAACCCCTCCCTTCCTAAGCCTACTCTGTTCTGATTGGTCAGCTGGCCAAGTCTGTTGTGATTGGCACAGAGAGGAATCCTTGAGCAAGTGAGTGCTACTATTGACAAAGCACCATTACATAAAACAATAATATAGTGCTCCAGTCCGTTCTTAAAATAATGACATAAAATACAAAAAAAAAAAAAAAACTCATGCAAGCGAATCGTGCCCAAAGCTGAAGTTAAGCTGCTAAACGTGCTAACGTGACTACCTGATGAAACAATCCAGTTTGTAAACCGAAATATGTCTAACGTAACTGTAATGTTTGAAGAACGACAGACAAAAGACGCTCGATGTCTTAACTTTTAATCAACCTAACTCGCTCTTCTCTCCCGCATTAACCATATAACTGCCGGTGCAGCAAAATAAACAGCAATTTTACAATGATTATAAAGTCTGTGCGCTACACTACATTCTTCATTATTAAACTAAGTAATTAGAACAACGTCAGTCTACATTAATCGACACATTCTTAGGAAATAGTGGGTTCACAGCAAATTATCAGAACTATTTCAGTAAGACAGTAATATCGTGCTTTACCACCTAAACCTGCACTAGGTAGGCTATACGTCACATATTAGCACAAAAACTTGATATTTTGAGCACTCAATTGAAAAGGTACACATAACGTATCGATCGTACTTACAGGTTGTGGTTCGGAGAGCGTGTTAGTTCAAATAAAGAAGACCAACAAAGATAAAAGCCAAGATTAGAGAAGCAGTCCTCGGTAAATGACGAGCACACAACAAAAGATTCAAATTGTATTTCTGTTGTATCCTTGAACACAGCGTCTTCTGGACATGATGTAAACACACTAACTAGCGAAAGTGTTTGTGGGCAGGTCAGACTGTTCGTATTTTGCGGGCAGGCGGAGATTATGCAAATTATGCAAATGTGTTACCCAGTGACGTATACCGGTAACCGAAAGATTCGAAAAAAATGCCGACTCGTTAAGGTGATTCAGAATCGACTCTCTCTTTTGAGAGACAATATCTTGATTTATCATGCACTTTTTTGATTAACAACTTTGCAGACTGTTTTCATTTAAGGATAGCTATGTTATAAACTGCAAAAGAGATATTTTTAAAAAACCCATATGACCTGCTCTTTAATTGTGTTACTCCTGTCACTCACTTTATTCTCACCATGAAAATGACATAGCATTAAAAATATATATTAAATAAATAATAAATATGCTACTTGTTAAAGTCTTTCTAATTGCATTTTTACTGTATGTTATTCAGTCCCCTCAGTTACCCAGCAGTCAACCGCTACTCTTCATCATCGCTGTCATCGCAGGCCTCCAATGAAGTGAGCAACATCACGGGCCAATCAGAGAGCTCAGATGAAGTCTTCAACATGCAGGTGAGTGCATGGGCTGCCATTGGATAACTACAAACACACACACACACACACACACACACACACAGGCACACTCTCTATTCTCTCGCTGTCTTTCATATTTCCTCCTAATCTCCCTCTTTCTCTCTTGTTCTTTTTCTTTGCTGCTTTTTCTCTCCTAATTGCCCTCTTTCTGTTTTCATCTGTCTCTCACATCCCTGCTTAATCTTCTTGTCTCGCTCTGTCTTTTCTCTCACTGTGAGAATCGGATTTGTAGGTGTGAATTATAGACCGGACGGACAGATCATTTAGCTTTTTTTTCTTTTATCCTCTTTCTCTTTCTTATGTCTCTCACGTTTTTTTCTTCTCTTTCCAGCCAAGTCCGTCTACCTCAAGTCTCAGTTCCAATCACTCGGCCTCTCCCAACGTGACCAGCTCGGCTCCGTCCAGTGCCAGAGGTGAGAAGAGTCTGTCCGCTCTCAGAGCAGCCATTCTAAACCTTTGCTCCTTTGCAGTATGTCTATATCAAGCTTTTATTTCAGTGTTCACACAGCAGAGCTACTGAGGTTTGATGCCAGCACAGTAACACAAGAACACATTTATAAATATGTACAGTGGTCTGCGTGCTTGAAATGCACTGACCAAGCATTCTTGTCTTTATTTTTATACTTCATTTTAAGTGCTTTTTGACTCAAGGGTCAGAGAGAGGTTAGTAAAACTAAATTATAACTTTTTGAGCTAGACTGAAGTTAAGGAAAACTGTTTTCCTCCAAAAATTAACAAAAAGCGATTTTGATTTTCTCGTATTTGAGACATACTATTTCACAATGCGGTATCTTACATTTGTGACTTTGCATCACAATTTGGACCTTATTTATCTTAATTGTGACTATTTATTGCAATTGAGACTTTATTTCTCAAATTTGAGAATTTATATTTCACTGTGACATCTACCATTTAAAATGTTATATCAATCAATTTGGACTTTGTTTCTCATAATTGTGACTTTTTTCATAATTGAGTTTTCATATTTCACAGTGTGGTCTCACATTTCTAACTTTATATAATAAGTTGGTCTTCATTTCTTATAATTGCAAAATTTTTCTAGTAATTGTGACTATTTCTCGCATTTGAGACTTATTTCTTATTGCTTCTCATAACTGAGTCTTCATATTCCAAAATATGGCATTTCACATTAGCATCTTTATAACACAGTTTGGATCTCTTCTTTTAATTGCGACTTTTTTCTGGTAATTTAAACTTTATTTCTCATAATTGAGTCTTACACAGTGTGACTTTACATCACAATTTGGACCGTATTTTATTAATTGCGACTTCATTTCTCATAATTAAGACTTTATTTCTTATAATTAAGGCTTTTTTTCCATAATTGTATGTTCATATTTAACAATTCGAAACTTCCCATATTTGCCACTTTACATCAGTTTTGACTCACAATAGACAGACTTAATATCACAATTTGGACTTTATTTCTAATAATTCTGACTTTATTTCTCACATTTGAGACTTATTTTTCATAACTGAGTCTTTGTATTTTTACAATGTGACATCTTATTTGTGACTTTATAATGCAAAGTCATAATTGACCTTTAACCTTTCTGTTGGTTTTAACTGGTATTTGTGTCTTCAGATTTCACAATGCGACATATCTTACACTTGCAATCATAATTTGGACTTAATTTCTTATGACTTATAATTTTTTTCTGGTAATTTAGACATATATATCACCTTCCAAAAGAAAAAAAAAAATTGCGAGAAATTATTACAGTTATTCCCATAATTGCATCTTTATTTGTTGCAATTACAACTTTAACTCTTTCTTACTTTAAGCTTTATCACAATTACCTTTTTTTTTCTTTTTACTCTGATTCCGAATCAGGCTTCCGTAATAAACAGAATTCCGAGTTAAAAATAAAATGCTACTGCGCAGCGAAGTTTATGGCCCATTTAATGCTGTTTTACTGTGGGTTACAGAAAGCTGGCGTCCTGATATATAGCAGAACTCTCCCCTCTGTTTCTCTCTCTCCTCCGCTCTTCCTTGGCCTCTTATCTCCCTCCATCCAGCATGTGTTTACTTACGGACACAGATCATAAAAACAGGAATATGTATGGAGACATTTATGTAATCTTATAGTCTCCCCTTGGCAGCCCTCCCTGCCTCCCATAGAGACCCCCATAAAGCAGCGGCAGACAGGAAGCACTTCTGGAGAATTACAGATGGCATAAAATGCAGCTTGAAGAACTCTAGAATGATGATGACTATCGCCAGGGTGCATAAGGGAGCCGTGGCCTCCTGTCCTGTATTGGAGGAGGAAGTTAGTGTTTTGAGCAGGTCAAGGCCGCTCCACATGTCGCCTAGTCTATCTCTCCCTGCGAAATAGCCATCTGTCACCTCAGCAGAACAATTCTCGCCCTAGCGGGAGGGAAAGACGAAGACGAGCCTTTATTTCATGTGCTGGCTGGTTAACAAAGAAATGAGAGCAAGATCTATGTCCTTTTTGTGTCTGTCTGTGTGTGTGTGGGCACACAAATTGAGCATTCGTGTCGTGTGTTGCTAAAATCACACCCTTGCTTACACCTCCTCACCCTTCACAGGTTCTCCACAGTTGTCAGATAAACACAAGCATTCCCGAGAGAACTGCCTCTCGCCGCGAGAGAGACCCTGCAGCGCCATATATCCAAACCCCCTGGATCCCACACAGGTATGAAGATGATTAGAATAAGAGTGTTTATTTTAATCACCAGTCTTTAAGTCATATAGGAGTGTTTTTGGTAACCTTTTTGTGTACTGGTTGGGTTTACTTGCCTTTCTCTTTTTCATTGTAAGATTTGCATTAACCACATCTTTAAAAATGTCTCGTTAAAATGTATTTTGTGAAAGTGTTTCAGTGAAATTATTAGTGAGGTAAAGTACTTAAAACTTAAGACTTTATTTTTCATGACTGAAGCTTCATTTCTGGTAATTGAAACGGGATTTTTCATAATTGAAACTTTATCTCTCACAACTAGGAGTATCTCATGACTGAGAATTTATTTGCAGTAATTAAGACCATTTCTTGTAATTGAGATGCTATTTCTGGTAAATTAAACTTTATTTCTCATAATAGAGACAATTTTTTACAATTGAGATATTATGACTTGTAATTAAAACATTATCTCTCATAATAAAGACTTTAATTCTCATAATTGAGACTGTTTCTTGCCGTTAAGACTTTTTTTCTTGTAATTGAGACTTAATTTTTCGTAATCGAAACATATCTTGTAATTGAGACTACTTCTCATATTTAAGACTTTCTCATAATTGAGACTTCATTTCTCGCAATTAAGACTTTATTTCTTGCAGAAATAAAGACTTTGTCTTGTAATTGAAATGGTATTTCTCATAATTGAGACTTTATTTCTTGTAATTGTGACTATTTCTCACAACTAAGACTCATGACTTTTAATTTATTTCTAGTAATTGAGACTTAATTTCTCGTAATTGAGACGTCACGTAATTGAGACATTATATCTTGTAATTGAGACTATTACTCGTATTTGAGACTTTCTCATAATTGAGACTTCATTTCTTGCAAAAAAGTTTTTATTTCTCACAATTAAGACTTTATTTCTCATAATGGAGATGTTATTTCTTTCGATTGAGAAAGTCTTATAATTAAAATGCTATTTCTCATAATTGAGATTTTATTTCTTGTAATTGAGACTTTCTCATAATAGACTTTTTTGCAACTGAGACTTTATTTCTCATAATTGAGACTTTATTTCTTGTAATTGCAACTATTTATAACTAAGGCTCTCATGATGTATCCCAGCAGGCACCAGACGTCTATGTAACGTCAGGTTGACGTTGGACATGACGTCGGACAGACGTTGCATTTTGGTTGAAAATGAAGATCGGGTTGACGTCAATATTTGACGTCAATTTGACGTTGACTTAACGTTGGATTTTGGTTGCACAACCTAAAAACAACAAAATCTCAACGTCAGCTGACGTCGGTATTGGACATCAATTTAACATTGACATTAGACGTTGAATTTTGGTCACCTGATGTCGCAACCAAAATTTAACCAAATATCAACGTCTTATTACATTGTGTGCCTGTTTTGTGCCTGCTGGGATAATTTATTTCTAGTAATTGAGATGTTGTCACGTAATTGCAACATTGTCTCGTAATTTAGCCTATTTCTCATATTTGAGATTTTCTCATGTCTGAGACTTCATTTCTCACAAATATGACTTTATTTCTCACAGTTAAGACTTTATTTCTCATAATTGAGACGTTATTTCTTGCGATTGAGATTTCTCGTAATTGTCTCATAATTTAAATGCTATTTCTCGCAATTAAGACTTTATTTCTCGCAGTTTTTCATAATTGAGACTTTATTTCTTGTAATTAGGACTTTCCTGTAATCAAAACTTTTTCTCGTAATTCAGACTATTCCATTTCATAATCAGCAGCCAGTTCTAGGGAGGAAAATTACATCCTTTTCACTTTCACTTACTTGCTTGTATCTTGTATCTGTATCTTTCCTTAAAAAATTGACATAACTCTCTTTGTTTTGTTTTTACTTTTTTTTTCATTAAATCCTGTAAATGTAAATTATGTATGAATTAATGGATGGATGAAATGCCGTTTTTCTCACTTGTGGGTTGTACCCAGTTCAAGTTAAAATGAAGCTTGAAGCTCTGCTCTGCTATTAATGAAAATGGCAAATAATATGCTTAAATATTTTATTTTATTTTATTTTATTTTATTTTATTTATTTGGTTAAAAAATAAAAAAAGACACTCAAACAATGTCATGGATATTTTAATATTAAACCTATAGCCTATAGTAATCACTGAATGATGTCTGGATGGAAATCGTGCCCGCGTTCATGTGATGTGACTCTCTTTCACAGAGGCCAGTTCCACAGCCAGCGGGTGACGCCTCCTTGCCTCGCAGTGACCCCAACATCTCCACTCCTGACAAAGGTGAGCATGTGCATGTGAGCATATGAATCTTCAGTCTGCCACCCTGCTGTGAGGAGGGTGGTCTGAAGAGATGGGGGTCTGGCGATCAGCGCGCTGGATCTGATGCTAGCCGACAGCTCGCCGCTCCTGTGTGTTGTGACAGCTGTGACTGAGCCACCAAAGAGGTTCACCAGCACACTTACGCTTATTCTGAGTGACAGGAAGATGTTGAGCAGATTTCATCATCTTTATTTCATCTGTTCCTCTAAGTTATTTAAATCAGCGGTTAACTCGTAGTGGGTACATTGACTTGCAAAGACACTGGCGACTTTTAGCTTTTCCTTCATGTTATTTATATCAAATATCTATTTATACATTCATATTACTACCTCATCTAAGAAGATTTGCTCATTGTAAAAGATGCTCCGCAAACTATTGCAATTTTAAATCAATTTTATTTTAATTTAAAGAAAAAAAAGATTTTGGATATTGAATATTTTTTCCATACAAGACATTATATGAAAAATATATGTTAACAGTCCAAAAAAACATATAAACAACACGTTTTTCTTTCCTCGTTTGATATATTTCCTGTTTTTGAGGCAGGAAGTTGTAGCTTAAACCCTGATTTGCTATTTACAATTGCCAGTCTTATTTTGAGTTGTGTTGACTGAATGTACCTGAAATACATGTTTTGTGTGTGAAAGTGGTGAAGCCCGCACCAAGTAGCTGGAGTCTAGACACGCCACTCTCTGATTTTAATGGAAAGTGTCCCCCTGTCCCTCCTAGACCACCATACTCAGGTAAAGAAAGAAATCCGCTCCGACCGATCCTTCATACTCACATAGATGTTTCCTGAGCCTTTTAACTCTCAGATCTTCCACTCTTCTGCTCTAAAGTCTCCTGGTTTTTCGCTCGTCTTAACTTCTTCGTCTCTCTGTATCATGAGGGCTGCTGGTCGGACACATCAGTGAGAATTTGAAGATGCTCTCTCCATGTATTTAATGAGAAAAGGCACATCATCTAACAACGGGATCCTTCCCACACACTCTTTTGTTTATAATTGTTCTTGATGAGCTTTCTCGCAGCATTTATGTCTTTAAACTGCATGACGTGTCTTTAAACCTCAATCTGCACCGTTGCTGCTTCATTACCTTTCAGATGTTGGTCTGCATTCTCTTTTCTGCACTGTCTTACTTTCATTGTATGTATGTATTTATTGATTGATTTATAAACTATAACTAGTCTATTTATTATTTTATATTTGTATTATTTTTGTCAATTTTAATGTGATAAATTACTGTTATTACATTTCAAAACTCTATAACTGGTATGTTTACTATATTTTATATTTATAGCTAGTATATTTCCTTTTTTTAAAAAATTATATAGTCTACTATAAATATGGTAGTTATAGTAACTAAAATTAGTGTATTATTATTTAATATTTTGTTATTTTTATATTATTTTTTTGTTAATTTTAGTTTATGTAATAAATAATAATAATAATAATAATTATTATTATTATTATTTTTGTTATTATTATTATTATAATACTGTTATTAATTATTATTATACTGCTAAATTAAATACTGTTTTTATTAATAGCGTTTATATATGATGATAATGATAATAACAATTATTATTTTATAAACTAAAATTAACATAAGAATAAAAATAATATAAATAATAAATTCTTGTTGTTGTTGTTGTTGTTGTTGTTATGAAGTAACTTTTTAAACTATAAATAGTGCAACTTCTTGACCAGTATATCAAAAAATTGAAACTTGTTATTATGTAATATATAATGTTATTAATAAAAAACAATGTAATAATAATAATAGTTGTTGTTGTTGTTATTATTATTATTTATATAAACTAAAATGAACAAAAATAAGAATCATATAAAAATAATACAAATGTAAAATAAATAAACTAGTGAAACTTGTAGCAAAAATAATCTGTTAAATAGAGGGTCAGAGAGAGGATGGAAAATGGTCATGTAAAACTAAATTAAGACTCTTTTTGGCACTCCAAAGCTTTTCTAACATTATATGTAGACCCCAGAGAACAAATTACATTATAAAAAGCTATGATACGACCTTTTTAAGCATCTACATATATGGACTCTAATTGAGCTTCGTGGAAAAGAACTGGTACTGTACCGAATGGTTAAACTGTTTTGCATTAGCCGAGCGACCTTGACAAAGCGTTTCCCTGATTAATAGACAGCCGTGACCATGTTTACTGTCCCAGGCTCCTGTATCAAGTGAAGAAGATTGACTTTTTGTGTCCTTTAATAGGATCTCCTGCCAAGACCACACGATCACAGTCCCCCTTGATGACATCACGCTCGCCGCAGAAGGTATGACCTTTTCTTGTTGTCTAGTGTGTTTTGTGACGTGACCTTTGATGTATTTACTGGTGTGGATGTTTACCGTAGTGTCTGGGGACTCGATCCAGGCCGTCTAAACTGGGTCAGACTCAAGTCAATCCAACTGGGCCCACGATTAGACAGAGGGACACTGTTTGTATGTGTTCACGCCAGTCCTGAGCAGTTCGGTTGGCAGCGATCTGATGCAGACCCTCCAGAAATCACTAGCCCATCTAAATCTCAGTGGTGGCGCATGCATATTGCTGCAAGATTATGTATATCAGATATTGAGCTCTAACTATAAAGCATAAAGCAACAAATATATGCACTACCATTCAAAAGTTTGGGGTCAATAAGATATTTTTTAAAGGAAATTAATATTTTTTTTTCAGCAAGGATGCTTTAAATTGATCAAAAGGGACAGTAAAGTCATTTATAATGCCACAAAAGATTTCTATTTTGAATAAATAATGTTCTTTTGAACTTTTATTCAGAAATTTGTAAAAACTGTTTTCAACATTGATAATAATAAGAAATGTTTCTTGAGCAGCAAATCAGCATATTGGACTGATTTCTGAAGGATCGTGTGACGCTGAAGACTGGAGTAATGATGCTGAAAATGCAGCTTTGCATCACAGGAATAAATTACATTTTAAAATATATTCAAATAGAAAACATCAAATTTAAATTGTAATAATATTTGACAATATTACTGTTTTACTGTATTTTTAATCAAATAAATGCAGCCTTGGTGAGCATAAGAGACATTAAAAAAATCACACAAACCCCAAACCTTTGAACATTAGTTATTTCACTCATGTTTTATCTCTCTGTATCATTTTTGAATCCAACACTGTGCTTATGTACGATACCAATAGAGTGAAAAAAAATGACAGCTTTACTGAAAACGCAGGTATCAGTATTGAAGAAACCCAGTATTTTTCTTTTAAAGGGCATGGTAGTCAAAAAGGGTCACAGACCTTGAAAAAGCTTGGAGCTGCCACTTTCAAGGTACCTTCATGCTATTTTTCTTTGGCGTTGCAGTGAGTGTATTGAGGTTTTAAATAAAAGCATTCTCCTCATTCAGAGTAACAGTCCTTAAAGCACTGCTGTAGTGGCTTGTCAGAAACTCCTACTCAACACCGCCTCATTCAGCGTGTCTCATGTTGTAATTGCATTCCTTGCCGTTTCCTTGAATTCTCATCTCGTGCCACGTATTGATCAGTCACCTGGTATTCAGAAACACATACCATATAAACCTCTAGAATTCAACCTATGTGAGAAAGGAAACTGTTTACATTTAAAGTATAGATGACTGCATAGAAATCAAATCAGAAATGCTGAAATCTGTCAAGCTACTCAGAAGAACAAAGCAGAGAAGGTGAGATTCGGATGGGAAGCTATCTCAGCGGGAATGCAGGTGAATTTCCTGAAGGAAGTGTGGTCAGTGGGTTGGAAAGGGAAAGCGTAACCTGTGTGACCACCTGTGTACGCTTGTTTGCCCCAGAAATAGTCTCATGCCTGAAGCTATACTGTGTGACATATCACACACACGCATGACAAAACACACAGAAATAAATATAGATTCCACAGTCAGTCACAGCTGGAAAAACCAGCATTGACCAACGCAAATTTCCATTCTGGTCCAGGCCATTTTACGCTATTCAGTTGAATTGGGAAAGTCTGAAATCTCCAAAACAAGATTGTATTTTATATTTGAAATACGCAATCTGATAACAGTGGATTCATTCATTTATAGAGATGCACTAGTATTACATTTCTGCCTGAGACTAATGCTAAATATTCAAGTTATTGAGGCTAACTGATAAATGGTCAATGTTCAAATTCTGAATTATTTTGTCTAAATAAAGTAAAACACTATACAGTGAATATAGGAATCACATCATTATAATTTACAGTATGAAAAATGGATATTCATTCTGAGAACTGCTGAAGATTACATATAGCAGTATTGTTCGGTTATTATTAGAAAATGAACTTGCACAATTAAATATCCAATATAAATCAACATATGTCAATGTCATTTGTTACCAATAACTTCAAAATCGTAATAGTAGTCAATGAAAATGATGTTCCCAATACATTTTTGTGCATCTTTCTAAATATAATTTTGTTTTCATTTTATTTTGATGGTCCCTTTAACATATTCTGCTGACTATAATTAACATTGCACCTACATATCTACTGACTCTCATTAGAGTGTTTGTAGAGTATCAGTAGACTGGTAGGGTTAGGGTTAGAATAAGTTGACGTACGTGCAAAATTACTTATAGTCAGTACAATGTCGGGACACCATCACAATTAAAGAGTTAGCAAATATTATTCATACAGCCTGCTAATACTCTAATGAGAGTTAGTTGACATATAGTTGCAAAGTTACTTATTGTCAACAGAATGCTCAGAAAGGACCATCACAATAAAGTGTTACCATAATTTTTTTCAGCTAAGATCATGGGGAGATATATATATATACACACATAGACTAAATACGCTTTATTCAGTGAAATGAAGTCCTAGAAACAGCTGCAGTCTTAGTTGAGGATTTAACCCTTGCCTAGAAATTATTTTTTTAATGAAAAGAGACAGTATTGCCTCGAAATAATGGAGCCAAAATTACAGAATATTGTGCTTTGGCCTTCCAGTGTACAGATTAGCTCTGTGAGGCGGAACGTTGCAGCTGATGGCTTCTTTATTAAGGGTTTTTGCTAGCAGAATGAGGTAACTTATCTTTTGCTTACTACATTGTGGTCCAGAGCTTTATGTTTTCTCTCATCTTGTATTCGCAGACCTCTGTTCCTCCGTTCACCCCCTCGCCCACAGAGTGCCAGTCGACAGGGTTGGTGTCAAATTCTCCGGTGCTTTCTGGAAGCTACAGCAGCGGCATCTCGTCTCTCAGTCGCTGCAGCGTCTCTGAAGCCTCTGGAACTGAGAACACACCCACTGACCACGCCCTCCCAAACTCCGCCTCCAGTGGATCGGACGAGCTCATTCGGCGGGAAAACAAGACTCCGCCTCCTTATAGCATACACGAGCGGAACAACCCCCGCAGGCAGGTCCCGCTTCCACCGAGCCTGTCGATTCCTCCAAGCATCGACGCGCCACCTATTCCACCCAAACCGCACCAGATTCGAAGGCAAGACACTGAGCCACGCCGGCCTGACCAGTTTCCCAGACCCCGACCCATTCCCAGAAAAGTCTCACAGCTCTAACGCTGCACCCTTCACTCCATCCCCACCGTTTGCACTTTTACACTTAACCTCTGGGTTTACAATTACAAACTCCTGATTTAGATTAAATGTATAAAATAGACTATGGAATATTTTTTATTATATATATATATTTAGAGTGAGAGAGGGGAAACAGGGGTATGACTGCATTTTATGCACTTTTTAGGTCAGAAATTATAACTTCACATCAAATTACCTATACCCCTTAATTAACTCTAAACAAAACTTAGTACCGTGGTATTTTCTCCGATTTTTCATAGATTTATCAATGCTAATGTGTAGTTATAGTGGTTGATACAAGACATGTTTGCCTTAAGAGTCTTTTTAGAAATGAGAAATGCACGATTTAAAGTACTTTGTACTTTTTATTTAGACAAAAGGTGCTAAAAGTCCTCTATATTAATGATAGCACGATATGTTCAGGATTGCAATTTAACGTTGGGTCTAAGGCCTATTCACACTGAATGCGAGGAAAAATGTGGGGTAAATTAATAAAATATTAGCACATTAGTCCGTAAAGCGTTAGGAAAATAATATTATTTATTGCATATTTGCATTAAAATCACTTTCCTGCATTGGAATTATATGTAATTTTTTGTGCACCTTTGCACAAATTCCCATGTGCCCTGTGGGTTTATATATATGCACATTTATTATATATGCACATATTTTATTAGTGGACTTTCAAAGGAGACTGGGTCTGTTACAAAGGGTTCACACACTGGAACTGCTTACATATGTAATTTTCGTGTTCAAAAAGGGGTGTGCAAAGATGACAATAGTCCTACTGTATGTCCAGTTCCAGTACAGAGGTTAAAAGACCTAAATGCAACCAATGTGCAAGACTGAGCATCAGCAGTGGTGGCTTGGTAAATAAAAAAAGCTTGTACGTTCAGTCAGTTTTATTTGCAATCCGATGGCGAAAAAAACTTTTCGCTTAAAAAAGTAGAAGTTTGCACTCGGTGTGAATAGGCCTTTAGAAAGGTTGCTGCTTTTATAAGACCAAGCTACCGTAGTCTCTTCTTATTACTAAAAATCCACAAATTTGAATTAAAAAAAAAAAAAGTTTCACCATATGAACTGCCACCTTTGCATTGACTAATGCAAAGTTGTACCTTCAGTCCTTTTATGTAATTGGAACTCAATTGTGGGCGAGTCTATATGGGCTTTTGGAGTCCTGCAGCATTGATAGTTTCTTTGGAGTTTGGGGTCTGAATGATTAGAAACCAGTTGTGGGCGAGTCTATAGGGGCTTTCAGAGCCCTCCAGCATTGATAGTTCCTTCAGACTTCTTCCTTCAGATTGGAACCCGTGTAGGTGGTGCGAAAAAAAAAATTCCCAACAAGGGTTTCCGTACAGAGCGCACATGCCCACGCGATATAAATGGAGATGGACTTTTGTGGAGTTTTGCCAAGAGTTGTGCCAAAGGAACAGGTGGGCTGTAAGGAAAATGGATGTCTTGAACCTGAAGATGCTTTATTAGGATGCAAATGGAGCATTAGACATCCACTGTAATAGACTTCACCGTACAACTCACGGTGCACCGGACCACTTTACAGTGCTGCGTTGCTGTACTGTCTAAAAGACAGTGAGACAAAGTGATATAGCCTGGTAAAAGAGCTTCATAAGAAAGGTACTTGATCTATCTAGGGCATTATAGAGACTTGAGCTGCCTTTGGGCAATAAGGGCTGCCATTCCTGTTCACACTTGTAATCTAAACTTATGCGTTCCAGTCAAATCTGGATTGGCACCTCTGGACTGCACCTCATGTTTCATTTACCTGTACGAAATGCAGGACCATCTACAACCTGTTTGAATAATTATTACACTTCTATACATGCATAAACGTCAACACGTGGTTACAAAATGTTCAGGAATGTTTTTGCATGCACAATTTCATCTGTTGTCCGAATGTTGTCAAGTTTACAATTCTGTGGGCCCTGCAAATAAAATCCAGGCAAATATAAAGCGCAGAGTCCAGCTATTGTTTCGTTTTGGTGGGAAATGTGATCGCAGTACAGCGTCCTCTTTCGTTTTGTTTCTGATTAATTCTCAAATGAACTTGAATATGATTTTTATTTTCTCCTTTTTACAGTCGCATTTTATGAGACTGGGATTTGTTGCGAATGCCAAATGACATTCACAAAAATCAGTACTGTAAATGAAATAACAAGATTGTTGTAATTATGCCAAATGCAATCTTGTCTATTGTACATAACGTGTTTTTAACAGAAGAAGTGTAGCTATAACAAATTTACAGCTTTGAATGTTTGAACAGCAAATTAAGATGATAAATGTCAAATATTTATGTATTTTGTGAGCGTAGGGAAATGAGGTCGAGAAAGCGCATATTCATATAAACATTTACATTCTTATGACTTCCTGTCTAATAAACATTTCCAGCAAGAGCACTTTGATTCATCAGCTCATTGCGTTCTTTTCTCAAAAGGTTACTGCACGTCTGTGATTTCCTTTATTCAGTGTGGGCTAACAGGCTGAATATGCTGTGTACATTCTTCAGGAGTCTCGAAATGTAAGCACAGCTAATATATGTATATAAAGTGTGTGTATTTTACAGATTAAGCTCCATGACAGCCCACTGGACCTCTAATAAGTATCATAACGGCAGAAAAGTAGGAAGTTCATTGTTATTCCTCCAAGTGCAGCGAGCCGGTTGCATTATTCATGGGTTTGTCTCTGTTCAGTAAGACCTGTATTTGCACACGTAATGCAATCTTGCTGTGGTGGGATGTTTGAAGACTCCTCGCTGTCATGGTAAGTTTGTCCCTGTTTTGAGATGCGAGAAACCAAGGATTTTTCCAAGGAAATGCACAGTTTACTTGAAAGGTTAAACGGTAATTGTAATTGGGAAGTCTTCCGGACCAGGGAAATCTTAGTGTTTACGACGGGCCCAAGCGAGAGTGAATATTCCAAGCCTTTGCCGTGCTCCATCCTTTTATGTTTCCTTCAAGACTTCTTCGAACTGTTCCACCAAAATGTAGCTTATTTAGATGCTAAACACCCAGAGAATTGTAAATTTATGGGCACGGTCAAAAGCTCTGGAAGGAGAAATGCAGGTCTTAATGTTGCCTTACCTTGGCTGAGCTCTTCATAGCACAAGCTCAAGGTGTTTTTCTGCTTCAGCAAACTCTAAAGAACACAGAGTTTCCATCTGGGACCGAGGTTCATCGGCAGAGACTGAGATTTCAAACATCTTATAGATAATAGATTTCCTGTTTCATCCTTCTGATTTCCTGTATCACTGCTCTTATGCTTTCAGCTGATTGGGATTTGCCCATCGGCTTTACCCACCTTCTGTCTCTCCACTGGTTTGTTGTTTTCTGTGTTATGACCTCGTAGAGGACTCTTGCAGATATCATATGGGGATTTCCATAGAACATCAAACGAAGGATTGATGTAGGCAGCCGTATTTCACACACCTTTCCCAATGTGAGAAAATTTGATTTGAACTGTGCGTTTGAACTCCGAAGCTTCGACTGCTCTCCATGCCAGAGCCGATGGACGATGTTGGACACATCAGTTGGACACATCTAAAATGATTAAAAAGCATGGTGAATGTATGCTAAATAACACAAAATGAAGTTTAAAGCATGCTATAGCACATCCAATATAAATTAAAGTTCTGTTTAATCTCTAAGTTTTGCTGAATGTCTAATGACGTTATATTTTTGGTACTCTTTTCCAAAACTTAGTGAGCTGACTATATAGACAATATTTTAAGTCCTACACTACCGACAAAAGGTTTGTTCTAAAAGGTAAGCAGCAACATTTTGACCAAAATCTAAGGCAGTATCCCTCCAGGATAAAACAATCCCATAATGCATTGCACTGATCCAAGAAGGTGAATGGGTCTAGAGAAATGCCAACTAAATATATCTTTGTTTCATTCGACTTTGTTCTGAAATATTTTTGCGTTAATAAAAATCATTTAATCTAATTAAAAATTGATTATTCAATATGTTGTGTACTACATAATTTATGCTAATTGGATTTTTGCATCTGTATCAATGTTCTAATCTGAAATTCTATTGAAATTAGTTATTTTAGTGTCATTAAAGATGCTTTTAATAGTATCTATAGTTTTTATTAAAAATTTTAGTACATTGTTAAACTAAATAAAAATCACAAATGTTGAAATAGATATTTTGTGTGTATGTATATGTATGTAAAAATAAAGTAATTTTTTAAATATATACCTTTATTATTTTATTTCAGTTAGCATTTATTTCAAGCACTGAAAATGTGATTCCACTGTTGTTGTTATTTTATTTTATTTAATTTTTTTTCAACTATAATCAACTATAATAACCCTAATTTGAATTGTAGTGTTTTGAGGAGCATGAATTTGCTGCCTATAGATTGCTTCATATCAGTCACTTATTAGGTTCTGTTTCAGTTAGATGCTATCTATGCAGTCAGCTCAATATGTTTTGGATCGTCTCCAACAGCCTTTATGTGCTCTTAACAGGTGCATCCTGCTAGTTTGACAGGCTCCTGAGAGAGAAAGGACACCGAGAAATCTGCTGACCAGGCCATGACATTGAAGCACGAGTGAACTGCCCATCATCAAGCTGAGTGGAAACGCCACGATAATGTGGCCACTCGCGGTGAGGACACTAAACTGCAATTGATTGGGAAATTACAATAGAACGAGGGTAAAATGAAGCACTTGAGTCACGGTGCGTTCTGTATGCCAATACTCACCAAGGGGTGAATTAAAGAGGCCTTCTCCATTCATCCATTTATCCATCCTTTCATCAGTTTTGCATGTGCGTTCATTTACATGACCCTCCTCAGTTTGCCCTTAAGCTGCGTTAATACCACAGATGCAAACTCTTCCCTCCAGGATCACCACTTCATCGTGGACTCTTATCTAGCAGTCGGTGTTCTTGCCTTCCTAAGTGTTGATCTGTACTTCACTGCCAGTGGTGGGTGGTTGTGGGTTGAGAATGCTAAAAGTTGAAGATATTCGCCTTAGGCGGCTCATATGCACTTGTCAGCGACCCCAACTCTTAACAGCACGTCCTCCATGGTCATGCTGGCATGTGATTGTTATTTCAACAGCAGGATCTTTAGCTCAGTCTTTTTTTCCCCCTTCCTGACTGGTAGTGCGGAGAGTCTGTTATCTGCAATCATACTCTCACCTTGGGACTGTGCCATGAAAGTGTTGCATCTCCCTTCTGCTATAGTATGAATGTATAAAAGCAGCGGAGATTTCATGGTATGCATTCCCTTGCTTCTTATCAAACGGCAGAGAACACTTCACTGTCTGCTGACAGCCATTCATTTAAAAGGGAATGCATGAATTGTAAACAGAAGTCTTTCTAAGAACTGTCACATTTACATTTAGTTCGAAAATAGTATGCAGTATATAATCTCAGCAATGCGTGCTAATGCCAAACTCTATTGGAATGAATTGAGCTGCTGTAGAAACAAATAAGACTTTTTCAGACAGGATGTCTTTGTAGGCAATCAACAGCAGACTGAAGCTATAGCAGACTACTTAGTGTACTTGGATTAAAGCTACAGTTAATGAGATTAAAGTGAGAGAAATACATAAAATGACAGACTTGTACTATTTACAGTAGATCCTTAAAATATTTTTATGTAGGTATGAGTAAGTGTATGTATGGGAGAAAAAATGTGAATCTTATTAAATCTGTCACAAACATCATACTGTATGTCACAAGAGAACAGAGAAGCATTAAATAAGCATTTGAGAGTTTATATCTCACAATTCTGACATTTTTCTATATAAATTCTGAATTCTGAGAAATAAGTCAGAATAGCGTGATATAAATTCACAGTTCTGAGAAAAAAAATGGTTGGAATAGTGAAATATAAACTTGCAATTGTGAGAAAAAAAAAGTCAGAATTCTAAATTGATATCGTAGAATTCTAGATTTTTTTTTTTTTTTTTCAAAATTATGAGATATAAACTCAAAATTGTGAGAAGTCGCAAATTACCTTTATTTATTTTTAATGTTTTTATTCCATGGCAGGAAAAAAAAAAAAATTGTAAGATGCAAATTCAGACTTCAGAGGGGAAAAGAATCAGAATTGTAAGAATTTTGATAAAATTGCAAGATTTAAACTTCACGAGGAAAAAGTCAGAATTTTGAGATAAATTCAGAATTGCGAGAATAGAAGTCAGAATTATGAGATAAGAATTACCTTTATTTATTTATAAATATTTTTTTATTTAAAATAAAAAAACTGTTGCAAGATGTAAACTCAGACTTCAGAATTGTAAGAATTAAGATTAAATTGCGAGATATAAACTTAAAATTCTGAAATGTCAGAATTGTGATAAGTCAGTTGCCTGTATTTATTTATTTATTTAAAAATAAAATAAACTGTTGAAAGATGTAAACTTCAGAATAAAAAATTCAGAATTATAAGAATTCTGAGAAAGTTGCGAGATAAACTAAAACTTTAATTTTAATTGTGAAAAAAGTCAGAATTGAGAGAAATTTATTCATACTGTTTCTTGTTACTGTAATGATATTAAAAACAATATTTTCTTCTTTTTTTTAGGATTTATGTATATTTCAGTGTAGCATTCTTGTACTGCTTTTAAGTCACACTGTTATAAAACATTTATTTTCTTCGTGCAAAATATCTTTGTGACATGTTTTCAAGTGTCTTCCAGCCTGAAGGTCGGACAGTGTTTGTGGCTGCTGACAGAGACAGTGACTTCATTGCTCTGTGGGTATTACCGCGGTGCGGAGTAGCTGTGTTTGTGAACACCTCAGGGAGCCAGCTACAGCACTCCTATTGATTTTCAGCTCATGTTGGCCCATGTTGTGTGGTCAACATCATGGCACGTCAGCGTCCTTTTTCCCCCTTTTTCATCCTCGTGAGCTTTTTATCCTTGTAAATTCCAGCCAGCAGCTGTGACTGCAGCTCTACCTGGGCCTCATTGTTCTTTTCTTGAATTCCCTCGCTAATTAGAGGATAGTCTCGTCTGTATTGAGTCAATACTGCCTCTGTTTTCCCCGCACTTGAATACAGGAGGTGTGGAAGCACTGAAGCTGACTTATAATTACACAGGCAGGCGGTGAGGAACCGTCTGTGGAAGATTTCTCTTCTTAATTAAGCGCACATCAGCCCCAATCAATCGGTTCTGCTCTTCCTCTATCCCTCTTTCGCTCCCCCGATGTGAGCGTAAGATCGATACCATATTCACACGAGGCGACTCCATCCGTCCTCCCTGTCGTTTGTGTGACTGCCGAGGACAATGCCGCCTTGTAACTTAATGTCATTTGTGTTGATATCAATTTGCCATTGGCCGCCCTCCTAGGGTACGAGAGAGCAAATGAGACAATCTCGCTGTGAAGAGCTTTCATTAGTGTGCACAACTCTAGAGCAAATCCTTAAAAATGCCTTTTTATTTTAAACTTAATGATGTTTCTCAGTAAATTACCCAAATAGCTGGCACTGTGAATTAATGAGGACGCAGGAATTTTTGCTTCGCCTCTCTGCTATGATTACAATAGGAGTTAGTTTTTTCTCTCTCAAACTTTTTTTGTGATGTCTTCTTGTTTTAGAACAGTGAATAAATCAATGGTGGTTTTTCCTTTTTTTTTGTTATTGCTGAGTATGAATTCAGGGCCCTGGGACTTGTTTTTATTATTACTGTAAGTCAGTCAGATCTCGGAGGAGCCTATAGAGCAACAGTTGGGTCCTTGAAGTAAAAATGCTATCCATTTTCTCCATAGGGAAACTGATTTCTAATGATAACGTAGAAACGTTTAAAGACAGACCTGCTGCAAGCTCTGAGGTTGTTAATCAATTGTATATGCTTTTATTAAACCCATCTGTTCACATTAATTCAGCTTATTATTAAATAATCGTTTAATCGTGTTTAATAGTTGAATTTGTGGTTAAAACTACATTACCCATGATTCTGCATACACAATTCCACCAATCAGAGATTTGCAGCGAGCAAAGTGCACCAAATTAGATCTTTAGCTAGCTATATATATATATATATATATATTATTTTTTTTTTCTCAAATAAATGTTTGTAATGTTGTAATTCACCTCCTAGGCTGGTTGGTTTGGTTTATAGCTTATAATGTTTTAACAAAGACTTGTATAAATCCTTATGGGAAAAATGAATAGAAAAATTATTTCTGGAAAGAACACCATTGATTGAAAGAATTGGTGGGCACTAATGCACTCTATAAGAAATAATAGCTCTCTAATATCTCAATAGTTCATCCCTGAGAGCACTGAAATTTAAATGGAGAGCAAATGAACACATTTACTTAAAAGTGAATCTATTTTTTTGGCATTGCAATTCAGCATTTTCACTGAATGGCAAAGCTAATTGAATACGAGCAGTTAGCTAGTAGTTCATAACCAAAGGTCTTGCTAATGGCAGCCTATAATAATGAATATCTAACTACAAGTTTTGTGTTCTGGGTCACTCACCCGGTCCTTCTGTTTTCATATGGAGAAGAATCTTCCATCACGTCCTCCATCACAGAGCCCTGCCAGGCACCAGCTGCCGAGACTCTTTCCCGCTGACCACCACCAACTGTGCTCTTTGAAATATTTACTCCATGCTGTGTTAAAATGGATCAGTTTTACTAGGAACTTCTGCAACGCTTCATGCTAGTAGTGGTAGCGATGTTAGTTCATCTAAGTCACTTTGATTCTTCCGTTTCACCAAAAAGATTCATTCATTCAGAAACCATTTCTGGGGTTTGCATCAGTAGGCATGTGGCGCCCACTCATAAAGTATTTTTTACGTTTCGTAGTTTTGGTTGCAGTAGCCTATATTGTAGTGCAGCAATTAAAATGTTACAGAAACTAAAACTTTAATTGAAGAAAAATATTTATTGTTCAACGTTATTCCTCTCAAAATGTAAATAGCTTACATTACTTTAAGTATTAATAATACGTTAATACTTTGGCCTTTGACAAACAAAGTGGATATTACCAGGCTATTTGTGTACCATATTATAGCAGGCTATAATAATTTCAATGGGTTTATTTACGACAACTGCCAAAAAATAGCAATTAGGCTACTTACTTTGGGAATGGATGAAAACATTTTCAATTCGCGCCAAAACAACAAAATCATAACTGACCAGAGCAGCGCGTGAACAGAGTGACAGGAGATTAAAGTAAGACTTTTATCGATAATTTATAGTTATGGTTATGAAAGTAATATTATAAGATTTAGCTAAGGCTGAAAGGGAGTATGCTAGTTATTACAACATTTCAACCCGACTATAACAGTTTAAATTCAAAACACATTATAATGCATCACAACTCTTACAAAAATTAACCATGGTTTTCTTGTACTAAAAGTGTAGTAACCATTGTTCTTTGGCGTATTGATTACCATTTGTATAACCAGAGATTTACTACCAATACCATGGTTAAACAGTTAGTGTAGCAAAAGTAATTTGTGGTTACCATGGTTTAACTATAGCAACCATGTTTATATATATATATATATATATATAAAAACATGGTAGTGCTGCCCCATAATTGATCTGTCGCTTTTTTTTTCTGTTTACCTATTCCTTCAAACACTACTGTTTGAAAGTATTGGTAAATTTTTTTAATGATGTCCAGCAAAAAAACAGTCATAATTTTATTTTGTATTTAATCTATTTTGTTTTTCGGTTTGGACGCGATATTCCTAAAACTTTGCAAGGAGGCATGCTAACAACTTCACAACAGGTATATTTGATAAGACCTATTGCAGAAATGCAAAATGGTATGTTAACTTTGTGTGTTGAAATCTGTTATCACAAGCAGTATAATTGTGCTAGGCAGTGAGTGCTTTTTTGGTCAATTATGAGTATTTCACTGAATCACTCAACACTTTCATTAAAATATAGGGTCTTCAAACAAGCTTGATTTGAAAAAAAACATTTTCCTCAATTACATTTTATGTTTTCAGACAAAAGAAAATATATAAGCACACATAAAAACAAAGCAGGTCTATCATCTCCTCTTTTTTTCCCCGGCTGCTTTTTGCTTTTATCAAGCTAAAAAAACATCAGAACAAAAGACAGCCGTTGCCTAAATCAGGTATTTGTTTCAATAATACATCATTTTAAATGAATGTAGTCAGTCATTTTTGCGTAATCATAAATTGGGATCATTCTTACACTCTCTTTGTAATTCTTGTTGCATAAGAGTGACTCACAAGATGAACTGAATAAACGACATGCTTCTGTTGTTCAGTCGGTCATCAGATGACTCATTCGCTCAGTTTGTACATACACAAATAATATTCCATCACTACTTGCCAGCTGTTTACTCTCAACAGTTTTTTTTTTTTTTTTCTTTTTTCCTAGAGTCATGCATTTTCTCAAACTGCGAGCCCTTTTTGACACATGGAAAAGCCTTTTAATAGCTGATATTTTTGAGTGTTTTCATGCTGTAGTTTAAAGCTGACCAGAGAGCTCTTCTGGCCTTGCCCGAGGCCTGTTTCATCACTGAGAGAGGGCAGGGATGTTCCGGGGGGGCGGAACATTCAGTGATTTTTTTTTTTTTTTTTTTTTTTTTGACTTGAGCGCGTCAGTGCTTTTCTTGGTAAACAACATTACCTTGATGTTTCTCAGGAAAAACATTCACAGCACTAACAGCTTGTCTGAATTTAAAAGCACTTAAAGGTAGATGTGGCCTTACAGATGGTCCTAATGGCCCAGACCAGTGGATATCTGCAACACAGTAGGAAGATTCAGTTTAAATATTGCTCAGGGCATTTATTTTGAATTGCACTGCTGTGCCTTAAGCAATTCTAGTTCAGTGGTTGCAGAAAAGCAGGCTTTGATCAGAGTAGAAAATACACCGATGCAATCATCTGACAGTGAAAATTCACTGCATTGATTGAATGCATTAACTTAATATTATTTTTTATTAATTATGTATTATGCATTAATTTCTTATTCAAAACAGTATTTATGAGCCTGTGAATGTGAAATCTGGTGAAATTATTTCTTAAATTGCATTTGCGTTGAGCAGCATATGCAATATATGCAGTGTTTCTTGCATTATATTGAAAATTACAATGAGTTATACCAAAATAAGTTTAATTGGAGCAAACTGTGACCAAATTTTAAATTCGTTTTAAATAGATACATTTTAATTACTTTGAGTGCTCTTCAAAAATTAGGCTTTAACGCACACATATGCATGTTAGATGATGGCTGTCAGGACCTAACGTTACTTCATGGCCTAAGAAATGTCCTCATTGACAGGTTTCTCTAGCTAACCTGCAATTACACTTGAATAGTTGTAGATTAGATAAATCAACTCATCTTGTCTCCCTGACTCTCCTCTATGATTTCTGTGCATTTGCTAACTTTACCTGAATGGCAGACAGACTTTCAGACCAGGCATAGTTTGTCACTGTCAATTTAGTATCTAAAAGTATTAGTATTACACATTAGAAATATATCAGATTTTAAACCATATTTGAGACCTTGTTTTGCTGTTTGCACAAGCTTACAGTATGCAGCTATTCCCTGCTGGTAGATGATTAAACTATAATGTTAAATGGACGAAAAGCATATTTCATCAAAAGTAGCCATTGTTTCTGATGAATAATATTCTTATCTGTGAGGAATATCGATTAAAAATAAATTTTAAAGGTTTGAGTTCAAACGGGCTCAAAATAAGGCAACCCAGGCTCATAGGAGGAAATGCATGACTTTCAGATTAAATGAACACTAGAGGCAATAAAACACCAACAAATAGTGATTACAGAAGCAGGTTGTCAATTAATAAAGTCTTATTTTGTGCAGTTCCTTGCACAATACTATGTTATGGCATCAAAACACTTTTACCATAGGGCATGATTGATAAACGAATACATTTTAAAGTGTGCATCACATAATCTGCTCCATATGTATGGGTTTTCTGACATAGTAAACTTGCTCGGTAGTGCACCTGGTACAGAGTTGCGCATGCAATGTGGAGCGCTCGGGTACGAGTCCCGCGAAACATAAGTTTAATGAGCTCAGAGCCTTGTATAAGGAAGCTAAAAATACATGGTTGCTTCAGCGATTTGTTTTTATCTAATGTTTACTATCATGCTATTGATTAGGTTTATGATAGGGTTTAATGTAGATGGTACGCAGTGCTGTGTAGATTACTTACAAACTCTAGTCCATTAGTGATTACAAATGACATGACAAAAAATTGTAGTTAGTAACATAATCTATTAGATTACACATTTATAGGTAATCTAATGACTACTTTGATTAGTTTTAGATTACTTTTTACCCAACTTATTTATTACATAGATTTAAATAGGATTATTTTGTGCCATATTGATATAAAAAGAAAATATATTACATTCCTTATCAACACATACTGCATAAAACAATGTAATGTATATACATAATATAATCTAATTACAAGTACTTCATTTTTGGGTAACATTTTTTTTAAGGTGTCCTTGTTACACTTACATTTACTTACTATTATAATAACTTATAACTTATACTTATAATAAATTATGCATAATTACATGCAAGTAACCCTAAACCAAACCCTAATCCTAACCATATAGTAAGTACATGGTTAATTAATATTACTCAGTACTTAAATGTATAATTACACTGTAACAAGGACACCTTAAAATAAAGTGTAACCCATTTTTGTAATCTGATTACATAGTCCTGATTACTTTTGGATTACTTTTTACCCAACTCATTTATTATTAAATAGGATTATTCTGCGCCATAAAAACACGAAGAGCTCAGATTTTCTAGTGCGTTCAAGTCATGTCAGATACATATTTACTAGTTAAACGCACATGAACGCCACCACAAAGTCGTTATTACAAGTGGGAAACTTGAAATTTTCTTTAAGCCCAGAGTTTCCGAGTTGGGGCCGTGCAGTGAAAAAAAGTGCCAGATGCAATTGTCGCAGCTAAAGACTATAGATGTGCAGCGTCTGTATTGAGGGTAAATCTGCTGAAATATATATATATATATATATATATATATATATATATATATATATATATATAATATTATTTGTAATGTACAATAAAACTGTTACATATACAAAACTTTACCAAAAAATTACCATAAAATATATAGCCTAATGATTCAGTTTAGATCACCTTAAAAAAATTAATAAAAACAGAAAAAGCAAAAACACGATGCACGTTCTTTATTTATCATTTTGTAGATGTAGAGTTAAAAAAAAAGTTGAATTTTATGTCGAAAAGTGAAATCGCCATCTTGTTCCGACCAAAGTGACTTGAATGCACCTGACGTCGAAATTATGATTTGTCAACTTGTAAGTAGGCTACGAACGTCCCAGGAAGACTTGAACGCAGCAAGTCCTATATATAGTACAAAATAAGTTTCTCAGGTATTGTGCAAACCAGTTAAAGCGGCACAAGGATATTCGTCTCTATCAGGAAGCGGAAAACCGAGCAGTGTCTCTTCCACTCATCTGAGATGAATTGATCTGAATTCAGTCTCTCAGCTTGCCGCCACATTGAGGTGATTAACTCCACGCTGCGGTGCCTGGCCTTTCTGTCTTAACAGATGAGGTGATGTGTCGTTCACCGATTTCCCGAGGTCAGGATCCCAAGCAGAGGGGTTTCCAATAAAATCAGTGCTTACAAATGTTAATTAGACCCGCAGTCCATCGATTGTTCACGGAGATTTCCTCCAAAACACCCACATTGTCTCGCAGTATCTTCCTAATGAGCAAACAACGCCTCATTTTTGTCCTTTAAAATATTTTTTATGACTGTAAGATACAGTTTAGTTACATTAAGTGCCTATTTTTTACTAAATCAAATAATGTGCATTCAGAGTCACATTGGCAAACGGGAAGTGGAGTGAAGTCATTGTCGTGATCTCATTCACTTGATTTGTTGCATTATCTGTCTCTCTCTGGCTTGCGTTTAATGGGCTTTTATAGAATCACGCTGCAGGTATCGCGTCGCAAACAGTGTGTTAGAGTAATGGAGATGCAGCTTTTGTGTCCGTTGGTGCAGACAGACAGTGAGATGTAATGTAGTCTGTCACACGCTCGCTGTCGGCTTCAGTCCATGTCCGCAGAAAGCAATGTAATGCACTCAAGTGGAGCTGTCACGCCACAATAAACAACATCACATAAAAAAACTCCCGGCGCACAATTGGTACTGATGATATGGGCATGTTTCTTAGCAGGCAAATGAAAGATGACTTGTGCAATTGTCTGGACTGTATCAGATCCCATAATACATGTGTCCTGCAGCAAACAGATGAGAGAGGGGGGAGATACGGCTGCCTGCATGGTGTGTTGTGTTTCATTAAAGGTGATCTAATTTTAATGGCCCGAAACAGAATTGCTAAATTAGCTAACACGTTTCCCGAAATTACTTTCTGAAATCTGCAGCCGTGGAAAATTAAGGAGAAATTCGCAACGAATCGGTATATATTATATACCGATATATTATTATATAATTATCCAGGCTCCCTGTCGCACAGGATTATAAATATGAAGGGAAATAAAGGCCAGCTTCCCTTAATCATCCATCACAATGAGAAAAACCAAAGAATATAGTTTTGATGCGCAGCAAAAGATAATTGAGCTTCACAAATTAGAAAGTGGCTGTAAGAAAAGAGCTAAAGCAGTGAAAATACCAATTTCCACTATCAGGGCAATAATTAAGAGGTTCCAGTCAACATAAAATATTACAAAAGTGCCTGGAAAAGGACGTGTGTCTATATCGTCCTAATCCATGGTGAGGAGGAGAGTTTAAGTGGCTAAAGACTCTCCAAGGACCACAGCTGGAGAACTGCAAAAAATAGTTGAGTCTTGGTGTCAGAAAACCTTAAAAAAAAAAAGATCAAACCGCCCCTACATCACCACATGATGTTTGGGAGGGTTTCAAGAAAAAAATGAAGAAAAGAAAATTCTCTCATCCAAAAACAATCTCCAGCATATTCAGTTATCAGACACGACTGGAACTTCAAATAGCACTGGCTTCTATGGTCTGATGAAACAAAAAAATTAGCTTTTTAGCAGCAAACACTCAAGATGAGTTTGGTGCACACAGGGATAAAAAAGTACCCCATGTGTACAATGAAATATACTGCTGTATTTTTAATGTTGTGGGCCTATATTTCTGCTGGAGGTCCTGGACATCTTGTTTAGACACATGGCATCATGGATTCTATCAAATACCAATAGATTAAAAAAAAAAAAAAAAAAAAGACTGTCCATGCTAGAAATCTTATAATGGGCCATTGTTGGATCGTCCAACAGGACAATGATCCACAAACAAACATCAAAACAAAAATGGGTCACTGAGCTTTTGCCATGGCCAACCCAGTCTCCTGACCTGAACCCTGTAGAAAATGAGTGTGGTGAACTGAAGAGAAGCACCACCAACATGGAGCTGTGAATCTAAAGGGTCTGGAGTGATTCTGGATGAAGGAATGGTCTCTGATCTCTTATCAGGTGTTCTCCAAACTCTTCAGGCATTATAGGATAAAACTCAGAGCTGTTATCTTGGCAAATAGAAGTTGCAAAAAGTATTGAATAAAAGGGTATGATTAATTGTGGCCAATATGTATTAGAGAAAAACATTTATTTCATAATGATCTTTCCCTCCCATTTTAAATTCTTATTCTCCAATGAAAAGGTTAGATTTTTGTAAAATTTTAAAATAAAAGATCAGAAGGATTAATGATACATTTATTTTCAGAGCCTTCTTTGATCATATTTACCAAGGGTATGAATAATTTTGAGCACAACTGTGATATATACACACACACACACACACACACACACACACACACACACACACAGGTGCATCTCAATAAATTAGAATGTCATGGAAAAGTTCATTTATTTCAGTAATTCAGCTCAAATTGTGAAACTCGTGTATTAAATAAATTCAGTGCACACAGACTGAAGTAGTTTAAGTCTTTGGTTCTTTTTAATTATGATGATTTTGGCTCACATTTAACAAAAACCCACCAATTCATCTTAATCATCTCAACAAATTAGAATACTTCATAAGACCAATAAAAAAAAATAAAAATAAAAAAAAAAATTAGTGAATTGTTGGCCTTCTGGGAAGTACGTTAATTTACTGTATATGTACTCAATACTTGGTAGGGGCTCCTTTTGCTTTAATTACTGCCTCAATTCGGCGTGGCATGGAGGTGATCAGTTTGTGGCACTGCTGAGGTGGTATGGAAGCCCAGGTTTCTTTGACAGTGGCCTTCAGCTCATCTGCATTTTTTTGGTCTCTTGTTTCTCATTTTCCTCTTGACAATACCCCATAGATTCTCTATGGGGTTCAGGTCTGGTGAGTTTGCTGGCCAATCAAGCACACCAACACCATGGTCATTTAACCAACTTTTGGTGTTTTTGGCAGTGTGGGCAGGTGTCAAATCCTGCTGGAAAATGAAATCAGTATCTTTAAAAAGCTGATCAGCAGAAGGAAGCATGAAGTGCAGCAAAATTTCTTGGTAAACGGGTGCAGTGACTTTGGTTTTCAAAAAACACAATGGACCAACACCAGCAGATGACATTGCACCCCAAATCATCACAGACTGTGGAAAATTAACACTGGACTTCAAGCAACTTGGGCTATGAGCTTCTCCACCCTTCCTCCAGACTCTAGGACCTTGGTTTCCAAATGAAATACAAAACTTGCTCTCATCTGAAAAGAGGACTTTGGACCACTGGGCAACAGTCCAGTTCTTCTCCTTAGCCCAGGTAAGACGCCTCTGATGGCGTTGTCTGTGGTTCAGGAATGGCTTAACAAGAGGAATACAACAACTGTAGCCAAATTCCTTGACACGTCTGTGTGTGGTGGCTCTTGATGCCTTGACCTCAGCCTCAGTCCATTCCTTGTGAAGTTCACCCAAATTCTTGAATTGATTTAGCTTGACAATCCTCATAAGGCTGCGGTTCTCTCGGTTGGTTGTGCATCTTTTTCTTCCACACTTTTTCCTTCCACTCAACTTTCTGTTAACATGCTTGGATACAGCACTCTGTGAACAGCCAGCTTCTTTGGCAATGAATGTTTGTGGCTTACCCTCCTTGTGAAGGGTGTCAATGATTGTCTTCTGGACAACTGTCAGATCAGCAGTCTTCCCCATGATTGTGTAGCCTAGTGAACCAAACTGAGAGACCATTTTGAAGGCTCAGGAAACCTTTGCAGGTGTTTTGAGTTGATTAGCTGACTGGCATGTCACCATATTCTAATTTGTTGAGATAGTGAATTGGTGGGTTTTTGTTAAATATGTGCCAAAATCATCACCTCTCAAAATCAATGTAGAAAATGCTACAAAAGTCTGCCGATTCCATCTGGACCTACTTATAATTCTCTCTGCACATTTATCTTGGTTAGAAGAATGTTTGTTGAAAAAGCTGCGCACTTCACCTTAAATAAGACTGAACACTGTGTGTGGTTTTTTTGATCTGTTTACTTTGTATATGATTGAATTTTTAAGCATGAACTATCTTCATAAAGCTATATGAGTGCACTTATATGAACAGACGTTCTACACTTTTCACCTTGAAGGTCTGCGGTCTGTCTGGGGCTGTGAAGACGTGCTTTGAGGAGGTAAGAGGCTGTGAATAATATCTCCTGCAGAATAACCTCCTTTCCTCGTAAAACTTTAAACCACACCAAAAGATTCAAGGCTCCTTATACGCATGTATAACAGCAGTGTAATGGATGTTTGTGTGTGTGTGTGTGTGTGTGCATGTGATGGATGCAGATGTTAAACACTGGCTGACTCCCACCGATGACTGAGAGGAAAACATCACAGCAGACAGAATGAACAGTGTGCCGTGAGAGTATTTACATGCTATTGAATATACTTCACCTCACGTGAGTGTGCATCATTTTAAACCATTTTTCAATTAATTGTTCATCATTTCTTGAGATGTAAAACTTCTTATTAATGAGGGAAAAATTACTAAATGCACCCTTAGAGACATGAATGTTCAATCAACAGTTACAGTTATCCATATTAATCCTCAAGTAATTTGTTTTTCGCCTGGTATATACTGTAGCTCATTAGTCTCTGTTTGCGGTTAGCAAGAAATGCAGACCTAGTGCATAGAAAAATATAATACAAACTATGTATCATTTTATATAGAATTTTCCCAAAGTATTTTATTTTTCTTAAGGTATAAAACTTCTCTTTAATAAGTGAAAATTACTAAGTGCACCATTAAAAACATGAATGTTCAATAAACAATAAATTGGTCATGATAATACTACAATAATTGTTTTTTTTTTTTTTTTTTAACCAAGTAATATACCTCATTAGTTGCTGTTTGCGGTTAGCAAGAAATGTAGACCTGATGCATAGAAAAATATAATACAAATTATATATATCATTTCAACATTATTTTTTCCAAAGTATTTTTCATTTCTTGAGGTGTAAAACTTCTCATTAATGAGTGAAAATTACTAAGTGCACCTTTAAAAACATGAATGTTCAATAAACATAATAAATTGGTTGTGATAATACTACAGTAATGTTTTTTTTTTTTAACCAATTGATATAGCTCATTACTTGCTGTTTGTGGTTAGCAAGAAATAACTTAACACATAGTATGTATGGTTATTTGCTGTTTATTTTACATTTTTTAATCATTTTAAATTTCTTTTTAAATATTTTTCTCACAATATTTCTTTTTATTTGTTAAGGTGTGATACTTCTTTATAATGTGTGAAAATTGCTAAGTGAACCTTTAAAGACGTGAATGTTTGATAAACAGTTACATTTTTCTTATTTATTTATTTATTTCCAGGTAATGTAGCTTGTTATTTGCTGTCTGTGGTTATTTATGATTATTTTTTTTATTTTATTTTATATGTTTTTAATAATTTTAAATCATTTTTCCAAAGTATTAAAACTATTTTTTTAATGCGCCAAAATTACTAAGAGCACCTTTAAAGACTTGAATGTTAAAAAAGTTACATTTATTCATAATAACAGTGAATTTATTTATTTATAATTGCTTAATGTATAGAGTGTGTTCTTAATGACTTTTTATTTCATTTTTTTTTAAAAATGTATGAAGCATGATTTGAAATTATTTTAGATGTGTAAAACTTTTTAATGAGGGAAAATTACTAAGTTAAAGACACAAATGTTAAACAGTTGCATTTACTACTACTACTAATAATAATGATAATTAAAGTTTTATTTATTAACATTAAATTAGTGATGTGTAATTTCTTGGCTATTTTACAACAGATTTGAAAAATTCTCAATCAGAACTTTCCATTTAATAATGTGAGGTTTTAAATATTTAAAAATAACAAATAAGCACTTTTTTGCATTTATTACATAATGTTTCATTCTCGTTTTTGTAAAGTGCAGTTTAAGAGTAGGACTGTCATATGGAGTGACTCTTACAAATGACGCATTTGATAATGATGCATTTTAATTGTCATTATATGTAAATGTGTGGTGTTGACAGTCGGAGTTGTTTTGTGATGTATGGTGGATGCACAGCGTGCCAGAGATCTGTTGATTAGATCACAGTACTTTCAGATGAGATTCTTTGTCATACAAACATCTGATTCCTGCTGGGTAGCATTATTACTGTTTATCTGCGTGCGTCAGGAACTCTCTGAATACACACACGTTTAAACTTCCTGTAACGCTCCTCAGGAAAAGCAGTGTGAATGTTGGACGCTGTTTGAAATTGTCTTTCTGCAGCTGTAGAGCGACTGAGCAAATGATCCTCTTGAATGAAAGAGTGAATCATTTGATATCCTGTTTGCATCACAAAGGAGCAATTGCACTGCGTTTTGCTGGCTTAAATGGGTTTTAAAACATGGGTTTTACTGACTTCAGCTATGAATGTTATAGTAATGATAGATGGGAGTAAAAACAAGCACAAAAGAACATTTGGTTTATTCAGATTTTAAATGTCACAGTCAGTTTTCATCAACAGTAATCTCAAGTTAATACACATTATATTTTTTAAAATAATTATATTTAATTTTATATTCATCATTTTATATTCATGTTTATATATACTATTTCCTATTTAGTCCTGGTTAATTTGGTTCACTATGCAAAATAAGACATTTATCAATAAAATGTAATAAAATGAAACAAACAAATAAATAAACTTATTATTATTATTGTTGTTGTTGTTGTTACATATTTTAATATGTTTTATATATGCTTACATTTTATAAATATATATTTAATATTATAATATTTAATATTATATTTATTTAATATTATATTTGTGAAATTTTCTAACTAATTATATTATAAATGATCTAATTATATTATATTATATTATATTATATTATATTATACTGTATTATATTATACTATATTATACTATATTATACATTTATAATTGTATAATTACATAATTTCCAGCAGCAAGAAGCTGATAAGCCCCAACGATTGAAGCACGCTCTTTCATAATGAAACTACGGCTTGTTTTGAGGATCTTGTTTGTGAGTAACACAAGATTCATCAAGAGACTATCCGTGACCCTTGTCAAAGGCAGAATGTTTGTTTTAACTGCTTATGACAAGGAGAAAGAGATGCCCTGGGTCCAAACGCTGGCGCTCTTGTCAGATTTCGCCCCCTTCATAGTTACAATCTCAAGGTAGATTTCATTCAACAAGACACGAGATGCTGTAATGATGAACGCTATCTTTTATTTTGATGATCTTCAAGACGTTACTGAAATGAGAAGAGGATGTGTGGGCGGCGTAAGATTCTCCGTTTAGTCTCGCTTAAGACTTAAATATGGCTTTATACAAGCATCCTCTTCTAATGGGCTTCAAACTGTGTAAAGGCAAAATTCACATTTCTTTCTTTGACAAAAGTGACTTGACTTGACCAATCAACTGCAATGCTAAGATCTGTCGCATCCAATTAGTTTGTACTTACAGCAACAGGAAACAATCGCTGTGCCGTATGAAATGGTATGGACTAAAAATAAGATTCAATTTGAATTGGAGGTCAGGCAACAGGTTAAGCTGCGATCGCACCTTAAATATCTCCCCTCCTACGTTTTCCAACCAGTGCGAAACTTCAGCTGCTGGATGGATCTGCAAACGATCTCACCTTCTCTAGCACATGCTCTGCCTACACTTTCACTATCAGCTGTTGTTTATAGAGTTGAAATGTACCTGCAAGTGCATCATGGTGCTCATTATAACCTTGCTGATGTTTTACAAGTTCTTGTTGTAATCTGACATGAAGGCGTGCGAAAGTCAAGCACACGAGTCAAGAAGATAAATGTTATCTGAATGTCAGAATAGCAGCACAACTGCTTTCATTGCCAAAAAAAAAAAAAAAGCTTTCACACCACAAAAAGGTCAATTTTATTTATAAAAGGGAGCATATACAGTCAGCCAGTCATAAATTAACAGATGGATAATGCCATAACAAATCATAATTATTTATTTATTTATATAATAAAACTAATAATTCTATTCTATTCTATTCTATTCTATTATATTGGATGACAAACGTCTCGGTTACATATGTAACCCTCGTTCTATGAAGAAGGGAACGGATACGTCACGTCGGTGACCGACGAATGGGATCTCGCTTCGAGAGACCAATCTACTTCGAGTGTAAACTAAACGAGCCAATGCACATTGGCATGCGATAATTGCATCCAGCTGTTGCCCGTCACAGCACGAGCATAAGTAGGCAGCAGGTGCAACGCCTACTCAGGTTTTCACTTCGGAGCTGAGCCAGGGACCCCGCTGCTCAGCGGTGGTACAGCGGCCGTGGCGACGGGACGTGACATCTCCGTTCCCTTCTTCAGGGAACGAGGGTTACATATGTAACAGAGACGTTCCCCTTCAGTCGGTCAGTCTGAGTCACGTCGGTGACCGACGAATGGGATCCCTGCCAAAGCGCCATGGCTGCTGCCCCTTCCAGCGCCACCTGGTCCCCCCGCAGGAACTGGGGCGGAAGATAGGACAGAGCTTACGTGGAGAGAGTCTATTACTGTTGTTCCACTAGACCCATACAGTAAGACTTATTGGATATCACTGGGAAAGCGTACCCTGCGGAACGCACGCTGTGGAATCCACATCCTACCCACAGGGAGGTATCATGTGGAGATTACACATATGGACTGGGCATTAAGAGCAGTACAACATATGGAGTGTCTCTGAGGTGGCTCTGGCCCAGTTAGTAGGGAGTCAACACCGGCAGGGATGGCAGAGCGGAATCTGCCAGGGATGCCAAGGATCACAACATATGACACCTAGCCTAGCACAGGGGTTAACCAACAGGCCCCTCTACTAGTGTTAGGCCTGGTGCCGGACGCTCCGCCATGTCCGGGTGCCGAGGGTGACGGAGGAACTCCACAGGGTTCGCCATATGGGGAATTGAGCTGAAGAGCAGAATAAGCGCACGTATCCAGTCCGTAGAGGGGACTGGCGCAGCAGGCCAGACACCGAGCAGTTCTTCTTGCCTTACTGGCTACTTGAGGCGAGTACATGAGAGGACACTGGCTCTACACAAAGGCTATAAAACCTAGCAAACGTGTTGAGTGTCGCCCAGCCCGCAGCTCTACATATATCTGTCAGCGAGGCGCCTTGCACCAGCGCCCAGGAGGAAGCAACACTCCTTGTCGAGTGTGCTCTCAACCCGAGGGGGGAGGGCATGCCTTGGGTTTGATAAGCCATGACTATGGCCTCCAATATCCAGTGGGCCAACCTCTGCTTGGAGACAGCCTTTCCCTTCTGCTTGCCGTAACAGACGAAGAGCTGCTCTGAGGTCCTAAAGCTCTGGGTACGGTCCACATATATGCGCAAAGCACGAACGGGACAGAGCAAAGCAAGGGCTGGGTCTGCCTCCTCCGAGGGCAGCGCTTGCAGGTTCACCGCCTGATCCCTGAAAGGCGTGGTGGGAACCTTGGGCATATATCCGGGCTGGGGTCTCAGGATAACGTGAGAATTGACCGGCTCGAATTCCAGGCACGATTCATTGACCGAAAATGCATGCAGGTCCTACCCTACCCTCTTGATGGAAGCCAGTGCAATTAAGAACACTGTCTATATTGACAGAATTCTCAGCTCTACAGACTGCAACAGCTCAAAGGGGGCCCTCTGCAATGCTGTAAGCACCAGAGGAAGATCTCAAGAGGGTACAGGGTTCGGGCGAGGAGGATTTAGTCTCCTCACGCCCCTCAGGAACCTGATGATCAGGTCATGCTTCCCCAAAGACTCACCGTCTACAGGATCGTGATGTGTGGCAATTGCGGCAACATACACTTTTAGGGTGGAGGGAGACATCCTTCGCTCCAACGCCTCCTGGAGGAAGGAAAGCACAGCTCTGATCAGGCATCTCCGGGGGTCTTCCTGGTGAGAAGAGCACCATTCAAGAACAGGTTCCACTTCAAGGTATAGGCACGCCTCGTAGAGGGTGCTCTTGCCGAAGTAATGGTGTCTACCACTGCCTGGGGTAGATCACCTAGGACCTCTGTATCCGGGGACAGCTGCGCGTCAGTGCATCCGTGCCGAGGGTTCCCCCGGTCAGGGGATAGAACAGCTGGCAATGGGACGTGTCTGGAGTGGCAAACAGGTCTACCTGTGCGGCTCCGAAATGTCTCTATATCAGCTGGACTGCCCGGGGATGGAGTCTACAATCTCCCGGAAGCGCATGCTGCCGTGAAAGTTCGTCGGCTGCATGATTGAGCAGGCCCGGAATGTGAAGCGGAGAAACGGCCTGTGCCGAGGGAGAATCGAGACATGAAAGTACGTGTCCTTCAGGTCGATTGCTGCAAACCAATCTTGGGGATGGATGCATTCGAAAATACGTTTTGAACGGCAGCTTGTGAAGGGCCCTGTTCAAAACTCACAGGTCTAAGATTGGTCATAACCCACCGCCTTTCTTGGGTACAATGAAGTACAGGATGTAAAACCCTGACCTCATATCGGCTGGAGGGACCGGCTCTAACGCGTCCTTCACCAGCAGGACTGCGATTTCTGGCCGTAAGACAGGAGCATCACTGGTCAGAGCGGAGGTGAACTGGATGCCCCTGAACTTGGGGGGACACCGGGCGAACTGAATCGCATAGCCTAATCTGACGGTCTGAATGAGCCAGCGAGACGGACTGGGAAGCACTAACCAGGCCCCCAGAAACCGTACAAGTGGGACCAGAGGGACCACAGATGTACCCACGATGGGGCAGCGTGGCAGAGGACAGGGACTCGGCTCGGAAGGCATCGCGTCCTGAAGCAGGGTCTGGGTGTGCGGTGCAACACCTACCTGGCTCCATGGTTGGGCAGGGGGTGCAGGAGAAAGCATAGCCTCCTTTAACCGGGCCCTGCTGCCCGTTGGTGATAGAAGAGGGGGATGAGACTGGCCAGGCATAGCGTGGCACAATGTCATCCGTGCCCTCTTGGGACCCAGAGATGGTGGAAACTGCTCTTTGTTTGATGGTTTGGGTACCGGAACAAAAAGAAAAGGAAACAAAAGATTCTCCACCCGGTCCTCCTCCGGTGGAAGGAGTGGTCCGGTCACCATCTCCTGAAGAGCTGTCCCTTCCACCTCTGGGTTGCCCGTCTCAGTGCCTCTTGCACTTCCGCTTGCCGCCTGGTTTGGCGGGGGCCTGGACGGGCGGCGCTTCACCCCTACGGCCAGACCTGACCAGACCAACACCTGTGGACGCTGCTGCCGTGGCCAACGGCGGGGTGAAGGCAGCAGTGGGCTGCCGGGGCAGGATATGTTTAATTGCCTCCGTCTGCTTCTGGGCAGCCGAGAACTGTTGGGCAATGCTCTCGACTGCATCGCCGAAAAGGCCGGCATGGGAGATAGAGGAGTTGAGAAAACGATATTTGTCAGTCTCCCCCATATCCACCAGATTCAGCCAGAAGTGGCGTTCCTGGACCACCAACGTGGCCATCGTCTGACTGAGGGAGTGCGCAGTGACTTTTGTCACTCTCAGGGCGAGGTCCGTCGCTGCACGCAGCTCCTGCATCAGCCCTGGGTCAGAACTACCCTCATGCAACTCTTTTAATGATATACCTGATATACCTGCAGGAGTGCCATGGCATGCAGGGCGGAGGCAGCCTGTCCAGCGGCACCATAAGCCTTGACTGTAAGCACGGATGAGAACTTACAGGTCCTGGATGGGAGACGAGGGTTATCCCTCCAGGTGGAAGCGCTCCTCGGACACAACTGCATCGCAACCGGGAAGTAAGGCACCGGGCGGGAGGCTGAGAACCATGGTGGCTCTCCCTACTTGAGCCCGACCGCCTTGGCAGCCCGGGAAAGCATAGCTGTTAATTCTGGGTCAGGCTCGGACAACGCTACTCTCCCCGAAGGGGGCAACGCAGCCGAGTCCTCATCCCCCAGACTCCAGCTCACCCTCCGATGCCGCGATCGACATCTGATCATCCGGAGGCCCCCCGAATTAAACGGTCGGACCCCCATACGAGGAACCGACACATTCACCCGGAAGCTCCACGGCTTGCGGCGTGCTAGAGGAGTGGGGGGCCATGGAGATTCACTCGACGGGTTTGCCCCCACTGTAACCCTCAGGCTACCCTGACTATTCACCGAAGTAGCTCCCTTCTGCAGACCAGAAGAGCGACTAGATCGGGGCATAGGTAAGGGGACCCCACTATTTTTGATGTACCGGAGTCTCAGCCTCAACGCCGCAATGGCCATGCCGCTACAGTGACGGCATGACTCATCCACGAAGGCTGCCTCAGCGTGCTCAATGCCCAAACACGTGATGCAGCGATCATGACCGTCATCCGGCGCCAGGAAACGACCACATCCAGAAAAGCATGGGTGAAACGGCATCTTTAGAAAGACTCACCATTGTCTTTACAAAGACGCACCCATGTATGCTCTTTTAGGGAAATTAGCTCTTTTAGTGCTGAAGCGCACAGGGGAACCACCGCTGCAGTGCCGTCACACCAACACCAGTCGAAAAAGCCTCTTCCCAGAGCTCGCTGACTTGTCAGAAATCACTCTCAGATGAAAGGCAGAGCAGAACGATAGAACCGCTCGGCTCCGAAGCAAAAAGCTGAGTATGCGTTGCACCTGCTGCCTACTTATGCTCGTGCTGTGACGAGCATCAGCTGGATGCAATTATCGCAAGCCAATGTGCATTGGCTCGTTTAGTTTACACTCAAAGTAGATTGGTCTCTCGAAGCGAGATCCCATTCGTCGGTCACCGATGTGACTCGGAGTGACCGACTTAAGGGGAATCATAATTATTTTTTATCATATATTATATTATATTATATTATATTATATTATATTATATAGTTAATAATAAATAATTTTAAATAGTAAAAAATTCAAAATGATAAATTTAAAATACATTAAAGTAAGATTTTATTATATTTTATTTTAATTTTAAGGGATCATTTACATTACATTTATATTTACATTTAGTCATTTAGCAGACGCTTTTATTCAAAGCGACTTACAAATGAGGACAATAGAAGCAATCAAAACCAACAAAAGAGCAACAACATGCAAGTGCTATGACAAGTCTCGGATAGCCTAAGGTTTTTTATTAATTTTTTATTATTATTATTATTATCATTTTTTAAAACAAGTAGATGGAATAGAAAAAAGAAAGCTAGTGTTAGTTTTTTCAAGAAAAGCTAGCAGTTAGAAAATAAATATGCAATTGATAGAGGGTAAAGTGTGTTTTTTTTTTTTTTTTTAAACAAAAAGAAGACAGATAGATAAAATAGAATTAGAATAGCTAGTGCTAGAGTTAGAGGGTCAAATAAAGATGGAAGAGATGTGTTTGTAGCCGTTTCTTGAAGATGGATAAAGATTCAGCTGCTCGGATTGAGTTGGGCAGGTCATTCCACCAGGTGGGAACAGTTAATGAAAAAGTCAGTGAAAGTGATTTTGTGCCTTTTTGGGATGGCATAATAATGCGTCGTTCACTTGGAGAACGCAAGCTATTATATTACATTAAATGTAATATAAATGTATTATAAATGTAATATATTACATTTAATATATTTACATTTTAATATATTACATTAAATGTATTATATTACAATTACAATCATCTGCTGATAAAAGTAAATTCATAATGCCATATTTTTTTAAATTATATTATATTATATTATATTATATTATATTAATAAAGAAAAATGGTTAATTAATAAAGAAAAGTACTTACATGGTGGAGTTTTTCCATTGTATTGTATTATATTATATTATATTATATTATATTGTATTATATTAATGAAAAAGTGGTTAATTAATTAAGAGAATTACTTGCATATGGAGGAATTTCAGTTTTTCATTTATCAGTTAAAAATACATTAACAATACACTGAAAAATTATTTTATTTTATTTTATCATGTGCAGTCAGTCAGTGATAAATAGATGCATAATGCCACGATGAGCGATCATAATAATATATATATTTTTTTAATGATACGATATTATATTATTAATAAGTGTGAATTTTTTTTCTTTTTCAGCTTATCCTAATTATATTTTGAAATTGCATTAAAATCGAACAGCTGATCTCATTACTGCTAACAGCAAACCAAGTAAGCCACCCAAGACGTTATAGTAATTTTACAGTGGTTAAGGGGTTAATTGTTTTGTGTTGTATCTATTAACATCCTTTATTCCATTTCAGCATCATTTACCTAATACACCTCTGTTTCGTATTTCTTTTTCGATTCTTATTTTGCCGCCTTTCCTCCATCATTCAGAAGCGTAGTGTCTCTTTTTTGCATTCACACCTTTTGGACCCCATTCGGCTCCTGTGTGTTGACGTCTGAGCGCTCCTGGGCTCCGTAATGCCCACTGCCCGGCTGCACAGGACATCAGTCAATGTTCTCAGGCAGAAGTGGCCCAGAGGGTGCCAGAGAGGAAGCCAAAAATAGACCTGCCCATCTATTCGTCTGCAGCCATCGATCCTTTCACCGGCTCAGCCTGGACTTATGAGAGCGCTAGAATCCATCCACAAAACAAGAATCTTGTCCCTCTCTTCCTCTGTATCCTGGCTTTGTTTTGGTGGAGCAGTCATGAAAGTGGACCACATGGTGGGCGAGACCGAATTGTCGTATCAGAACTGTTGTGATTATTATTTTTGAGCGACACAGTCAGGGGCCTGAGATTTTTCAAGGAGAAAATGGCGAAAACAAAAAGCTCTTAAGCTCTCATTTTGTATTTATCACTCTTTACATCCAAATTCAGATTTATTCAGCCTTTGTGCATGTTTCCCCAGTGGAGGAGGACTTGACTTGACACTATGTTCTCTACACTAAGACAAACAGTTTTAACGTTGGGTATTTTTTATTTTTTTTTGCGTTGGATAAAGTAGGCTGTCTGCCAATCTAAGCTTTTCACTCGAGCATCCTCGTCGCAGGAGGGAAGGGTCACACCGCTTTCACATTTCTCTTGGGAGAGCTGTCTCATAAAAGAGCTTTGAACACTCCTAAACGAACAGAAAAAGTAAAGTTTGTTGGTGCCAGGCTGTGTATTTGGGAGAAAGAGAGAGAGAGGGACAGATACGGAGGCAATTTGTCTTCTGTTGTCCTCTGTGATATTTTGACAGTTCCAGAATATCCTAAAGCAGGACAGGATTTTTTTTTTTTGTGCAGTTTCATGAAGACAAAGTGAAAGCATTCACAACAAATTTCCATAATAGGATTTTTTTTTTTTTTTTAAGTGAAACAAGGTATTCAGTGGGAAATACTGTAGGACAGGATGTAATCTGATCCATCTGTGTTTGATTAGACTGTAAAATGTATTATTTGTAATTTGGACAAACACTAAATATTAAACTTTTTTTATGTAACTTATCACATACTTTCATACAAAAAAAGTGATATCATTAATGAATCAACATGTTTTACATTACGTTAACTCATCAAATTAATTTGATTTTTGATTTCAACTTAAGTTATATGATATTAAATAACATTTTTAAAGTCAGTTTAATATAATTTAAGTTTAAATAACTTCTACAGCCAATTTGATTAAACTTAATTTAAGGCAGCAACTAAACTTGTTAAATTAGATACATCTGGTTTGATTGGATTGTAAAATGTATTGTTTGTAATTTGGACAAACACTAAATATTAAACTTTATGTAACTTACACGCATACCAAAAACAAAAAAAAGAAAAGTGATATGATCAATGAATTAACATGTTTTTCATTACATTTACTCATCAAATTAATTTGATTTTTGATTTCAACTTCATTTTTTTAAGTTATATGAAATTCAATTAGATTTTTTTTTAAAGTCAGTTTAATATAATTTTTAAATGACTTGTGCAGCCAATTTGATTATACTGAATTTAAGGCAGAAACCGAACTGAATTTCAATTTGATCCATCTATTGTAAAATGTATTATTAGTAATTTGAACAAACACTAAATATTAAATTTGGCATGTACCTCATCAAAAAATAAATAAATAAATAAATAAATAAAATAAATAAATAAATAAGATTGGATTGTCAAACATATTATTAGTAAGTTGAACAAACACTAAATATTAAACTTTGGCATGTAACTCATCATGTAAACTGTAAAAATCTAATGTGATCAATAAGTCAAGTCAACGTGTTTATATTACTTTAACTCAAATTAATTTCAATTTGATTAAATTAACTTAATTTTTAAAGCTATATGAGCTTCAGCTTGATTTTTTTTTTTAAAGTCAGTTTAATATAATTTACATTTAAATGAACCATAGCCATTTTGACTATAGTTAAAGGCAGCAAATGAACTTAATTTTTAAGTTAATGTTGGTCGATTTTTTTTTTTTTTTACAGTGTACTGTTTGTGCTACAGATATACCAAAACTTTTACTATTTTACTATTCTTTTCTAGTTGACCAGATGAAAAAGAGGCCAAAAAATCCCAAAGGCTTACATTGAAGGAGGAAACTGAGCCATTCCATTTTTTCTTCCACTTCAACCAACAGTAAGTCTTACATTGTCTTTCAAAAATGCAAAAATCAAATTGGTTAATATTGTTTCTTTCTCATCAGTGTGGCCTCAGTTATAGCAACAAAAAAAATGGTTAGATTATTGAAAAACATTTTTCATTTTTTCTTTACTTGCTGTGATGAATTATGCACAATAGAACATTTATTAAGTAAACAGTATGAGTCTTGATTTCCTTGTCTTGAATTTGTTTGCTGCTGTTTGTAAATCGCGATCCCGTTTCATATCAAATATGAATGAATGCGACCTGGTTTGCTTGTTTGCAAAGATTCAGCATCCAGGCTGCAGTTATGAATATGGCAATATTGAAACTTTGGCTTCATAAGTCATAGCGTTGATATCCAATATCATGTACAAAGCTGGAAAAAAATGCTGAGTCTGAGAAGGAAATATTTTGAAAGCTGGTTTGTGTGCCTTTCCACATGCTCTGGGCAGTTTGTAATAGACAGGAGTGATATTTGAGACAGGATGGAGGAAGTGATGGGAAGTGACAGTCTTGTGCACCGTCAGCCGGAGGGGGTTTCAAATCACACGAGCAAATACAAAAAATGTTCACACTCCATTTTGGCACGTGGAAATGCTCCAAATCTCGCTCCACTAAGGCAGAAAAGATTATCCCAAACAAGATGAAAGGATTTAGTTGTCAATTAACAGTTCTCCACCGACTCCATTCCTCCAATCTCTCCACCCGTGGGGGCAAAGAAAAATCTTCTTAAAGTGGAAAAGCATTTGCATATTTAAATGCGCTCTTAATAAACTCTTTAATAATGACTTTTCTATGTATTTGAAGTCTTGCATTGACTTAACTCCTCTCAATGAATTGATTCCGCATTAAAAGTATTGTCAGAACACATTGTTCTGCGTTTGACAAAAGACCACAAAAGCCTGTCAAGCCGTCATGTTAAAACGCCTTTGAACTCATCACAAACGTCTGCTGGTTCACAATACTCTCAAAAGACGAAGACTGGCTGCTACATCAAAGAAGCTAAACAAAGTCTACTTTGCTTTGTCTCAGGTAAAAGCTTTCTGAGTTTTGGAACCCGTCCTGCTGTACAATTAGCCAAATGGTGTCTGTTATCAGCACTTAATTGTCAATGACTGAGCGTTTAATTGGTCGGGTGGCTGGACTGGCTTTGGTGTCCAAAAATGCTTTGTCAGTTAAAGACAGCAGGGGTTTCTGAAGGTACATTTGAAGGAAGCTGGCAACATAATGTCACATCTGATGGTCTTGAACATATTCAAGCCAGCTTTTAAACAGTGTTGTTATTTTTAACTAACAATAAAAAAAGTTTTTGTTAATTTAAGGGGCTGTATGTTTCAATTTTCATATATTAATCACTTTTAATTGGTAATGTGTAAACAGCTTGTAATGAGACTTTAAAAAATGACACCTTCAACTTTCTAGGGTTGTACGATACTTGTGCACTAATGTGAGTGCGAGCGCAAGCAACTAATTTGATGGCTGCAGTTCACTTAATGGCCACCGGTGTCACTAATAACAAGGGTTTTTGAATTCTCAAATAATTAAGAATAATTAAAATAAAATAATAAAATAATTAAAATAAGTAATAATAATATAATTAATCACTAATTAAATTTGGCTGTGAAAATACCCGCAAAAGATAATTTAAAGCCATTATTGTGTAAAATGAGAAATGTATCAAGTGGATATTACAAAAAGTAGCTTTAGAAAGAAATATTTGATTTGATTCAACATAAAATTTGTTACACAAATAATGACATCAAATAATGAGTAAATAATGACAGATTTTTTTTTTTTTTTTTTTTTAGTGAACTGTCCCTTTAATTAATTAATTAATTAATTAATTTAATGAAATTATACGCTAAATAACAAACAAAACACAAGTAGGTGGCGGTAAACGTTTTTGAGTAAATCCATTGAGTCATTCGTTCAGTCATTCAATTCGTTCAAACTGCTGATTCATTCAGGAATGGAGTAAATGGCTTTTTGAATGAATGGGCCACTGAATCATTGGTGTACACGATTCCTTCAAAATGCGTATTCATTCAGAAACTAAACGCCGCTGTGTTGGTCAGAGATGCACAACAGGTCTGCTGTGGCTTTGTAGGTAATATTTTCATTGGCAAAAGTGAGCAGTTGTGTTTATAATATAACACAACATTAACTCCTTTAATGTTGTGTAAAATCACATTTGCATTTGTGCTATTCATGATAAAAACAGCATTTGTGTGATAATGCTTTCAGTTCTTGTGTGATATTGCTTATCATATGATATAAATATGAGACAAAAATATATATACAAAAATATACAAGTGCTGCCTAACTGAAATACAAGATTGCTGAAGTACTAAAATTACTAAAACTAAAACTAAATTAAATCTAAATAGAAATAAAAAACTAATGACAAAATCACAATAACATTACTAAAATGTAAACAAAATTTAAAATGAAAATTAAAAATATGAAAATAGTAATAAATACTACAGCAGTATACAAAAAATACTAAAATAACACTACTAGTAGGAAATTAGTGACTGCAATGCTCGCTTTGCCTCTTGGTAGAAATGGAAGCATATGATGGAAAAAAATATATATTTTTCCCCCTTATTTCAACCAGTCTACATACACAGGATTCGGTCCAGACGGAGGCATCTCTGCAGACAAGATGTTACATGAACATCAGATTCAGACGTGCTTTGATGCCTTTCTACCTCCAGATACCATTGGAGAAGGCAGCATTTTACTGGTTCGGATAGAAGCTTCCCCGGGTGATTGTTTCTGTGAAACTCAAAGGTGAAGATCATTTTATGTTGCATTCTGGATATGTACCAAAAATCATTCCCAAACATAAAAATATCGAAATACGGTTCCAGTCCAATAGGTGCAAACATCTTCACTGACATCTCTATTCGAATGCCACTGGCTCCTACAAGCATATGCACAATAAACTAAACAAATACCAGTTATATGATGTTATATAGTTATGTTTTGATAAATACCATATGCATTAATTGTGTTGCAGGTAACAGAGTCATCAGTGTCACAGTATTCAGTGGATCACGTCTGAAATTGTTCACGACATACTGAATCATGCCATAGGGAACTTGTGGAGAGTGCGGTAAGATATTACACTCATGTGACACAAAATAGTGAAAAGAAATCTCTTTCCTCACAGCAATAGCTGTTTCTCTGTAACGACAGGTAATACAAACAGTCTCAACAAACTGAAATATAATTTGCAGTACATTCGTCATACACTCTTAAACATAAAGCTGCTTTATTGGCATCAGTGGTTCTATGAAGAACATTGAACATTCAAATGGAACCTTTTAAATGCAGAAGAGGTTCTTTATAGTCGAAAAAGGTTCTTTAGATTTTTAAAATGCTCTTCTAAATGGTTCTTTTAGGAACTGTTCACCTATGGCATCACTGCAAAAACACCCATTTGGAACCTTTATTTTTAAGAGTGTACTTCAAGAGAATACACTACGTCTTCAAAGATGTCTCTTTAGATTGTATGTATACACTTGATTGTTAAAGTAGAGACGAGTGCAGTGTGTTTAAGAGGACTGTGTACAGATAGAGAGGTAATTCAGGTGTGGTATGGATTCATTTCAGAAGCTGGTTGAGTGTATGAGTGGAGATTAATGTCTGTGGCGTATCTACGGTGTCGTACTCGAGCGCTACATGCAGCACAAGAGGGTTAGTGTGTGTGTGTGTGTGTGTGTGGCAGCGATAGAGAGAAAAATAGGGTGATAAAAACAGAAATATGGCTCTGTGCTCCTGCCCAAAGATGGCAGTCTCTCCCTGCAGGGGAGCGAGGAGCGCAGGGAGAACAGGTCATGAAAACAGGACGTTTATCCTCCATTAGAGCGCCGTTCCTGACAAAGTGCAGCCAGCACCACAACAGAATACTAATACTGCTGATTCTCTCGTTTCTCTCTCGCTCGCTCTTTCTCTCTGGCTTACAATAACACACAATTGCATTCATTTGGCGGAGGTGAAAACAAGCGTCTCTGACAAGCAGCCAATAAACACAGTGCTGCTATTTATCACCTAACTTCTTTTAAACTCTTATTTTCTGCATTGCTGGGGTCGCTTTTTCTGGCTTTTTCTCTTTCGGGCTCTCTAACAAATGCAAATGTGGTTCTCTTGCAAGTTCGCACATCTTTTTTGTATTCATATATGGTTCAAATCAGGGTTACGAGTGAGATTTCATCCGTTCGTTTTACATGCACACCCATCATTTCTGTGGCATAGCGCTTATTATCTCGCATGGAGTTGAGCTTGTGCACAAAACCTCTGACCGTAACGCCACCTCGTGCTGCCGGGTCACGGCACCAGGGACTTCTTTCAAATAAGAGGACTGCCTTTTCCATCAAGCCCTGCGCTAAATAATCTCATCTGACATTTCAATTTCAAATAGGCTGTTCGCCTACACTGCAGGGATGTAATTTCTATACATAATTGGCATTCGCTTTAGAATCAAAAACAGATCAAGGCATAAAGTCGAGGAGTTTAAAATTCTTGTTCTCCGTTTCCCTCATTACACGTTTTTTTTTTTTTTTTTAAAGTTGAATTGTTGTGCTTTTAAGTGGTGCTTGCTAGAGGCTTATTATATTGTACTTTTGCCACCAGCAAGTGCCACCTAATAATGCAACAAAGCAACTAAAATATATATTTTCATATTTATTATTTATAATTATTATATATAGCAAGCAGATAAGTGCAACAAATGTTTTTTTTCTTGATTGCTTTATTGTCCTGTTTTCATATATATTCTATTCTATTCTATTTGTATATTTAGCAAGCACTAACTAAAAGTACAACAAAGCAACTAAATTTTTTATTGCTTTATTGTACTATTTTCAAATTATATATTATATTATATTATATTATATTATATTATATTATATTATATTATATTATATTATATTATATTATATTATATTATATTATATTATATTATATTATTTAGCAAGTACCACCTAAAAGTGCAACAAAGCAACTACGTTTTTTTATTGCTTTATTGCACTATTTTCATATATTATATTATATTATATTATATTATATTATACATAATTTTCCTTTAGCAAATTCCTGTTTATAATATAATATAATATAATATAATATAATATAATAATTGTCTTTCCATTATTCCTAAATCTAGTGATAATCAGCATTTTGTATTTATCATTATGGAGAAGTAGTGCGCTAAAATAATCTTTAGTCAGTGTGTAAATTTTGTTGTGAGTATTGTGTAATTACACAGTCTAATGGATGTGTGTTGTAATGACTGAGAGCTCCAATTATTAATTTTTCTGCTCTTGTATGGTTTCCATTCATGCATTTGCTTGTTTTTGCGGTTTCCTGTTCTAGTTCTCTTTGTTCCATTTCCCATTGAAATGCCATATTTCCAGTCTGTGTGAAAAGTGTAAGACATAAAAGCATGTTCTGCAATAACTGCAGCTCTGAAAAGAGCTCGGAGAAAGACGCAAACCTTCAAATGCAAATACAATAGAGATCAATGGAAGAGAAACTCGTCTTTCTTAGTAGAGGAACAGTAGATCCCTTCATTCCTTTGTCTAATTCTTTCTTCATTTGTCACTTTTATTTTGCTTTCGTCAAAATCACAACCAAACAAACCTTCTCCCAAGACATAACCCGGAGAACCCTAAGCTGGTATGTGCTTTGAAGACCTTGAGCCTCCAATCTCAAGTTTGCAGAAGTGTGCACTGCTGGTGAGAGGCGCGCGTCTCCAGATGAATTCACCCCCTACTGCGCCGTCTTCTCTGGGCTCAGAATAATGAACTAAAGCTCTGGAGAGAATGCTGGGGAAATTGGTCCCAGTTGTGAGCTCTGGCCTGTCAGGTCAGGTAGAATATGAGTGTTTGAACATTGACCTGAATGTCTGCTGTTGTGTGCGGGTTTTGGTAATGTAGAAACCTGTCAAAGAAACCTTGGCTTCCATATCACCTCAGCAGTGCCACAAACTGATCACCTCCATGCCACGCTGAACTGAGGCAGTAATTAAAGCAAAAGGAGCCCCTACCAAGTATTGAGTACATATACAGTAAATGAACATACTTTCCAGAAGGCCAACGATTCACTAAAAATGTTTTTTTTTATTTTTTTTTTTTATTGGTCTTATGAAGTATTCTAATTTGTTGAGATAGTGAATTGGTGGGTTTTTGTTAAATGTGAGTCAAAATCATCACAATTAAAAGAACCAAAGACTTAAACTACTTCAGTCTGTGTGCATTGAATTTATTTAATACACGAGTTTCACAATTTGAGTTGAATTACTGAAATAAATGAACTTTTCCACGACATTCTAATTTATTGAGATGCACCTGTATATGGTCATTAAAATATGTAAAGCTTGACCATACAAGCCAAGAGTGTGGTATAAGGTTGAATTAGTTTATGAATAAATTATTATTGGTTACATTTCTTAGTCATTTTATCTATTTATTTGCACCTGAGTTGAGTGTTTAATATTAATGAGGATGGTGCTTAAATTTGGATGGGCTAAATTACTATTCATGAAGCAATAAAACCACTGAATTCAGCCTTACTCTTATTTAACAGTCAAATTCACTGTTTGAGAGAACAGCAGTACATGACTCGTAATTTTGCTGAAGGTGATCGGTCTCTCATCAGCATGGTAGCTGGAGTATATCAGGTTTAGTAAGGAATGGTATAAGAGTGTAATTGTGTGATTATGGGTAATATTGAGTAATATTGTCTTTTGCATTCTAAGAAAATCCATAAAAATAGGGCTCAATGTAATGTATTCATATGAAGGAATTTTCTGTATTGAGTTTTCACAGGTGTTTTACCCATATTTTGATTATGCAATTGCATTTTTGTTTGAAAACGCACTGGTAATTTTCTGCCAGGACATTATGCGTTTATTTTTTCTTCTTCTTCTTACAGTTTGGTGACCAAATAACAGTCTAAAGTCACCCACATGTTGCTTTTGAAGTTGGGCTAATTTTATGATACATAATTAAAAACAAAAATGTGGAACACAATTTTTCCCTAAATCACAATGAATCAAATTCATTAAAAGACTTTTTTTCTGCTGGAGTCCCTGACATTAAACACAATGGCTCTGTACCAAAACCTAGTATGCAGTATGCTCTACGTAGGCAGTATTTAAAGCATTATAGGTGTATTTGGAAATGAAGGCTGTTACAAAAGGTACACTGAAAAAAGATGGTTTAGGATTTACTTTCACTTAGAAACTGCTAGGAAATTTCACAAATATTTAAAAACATTGAATTAAACATGACATTTTGAAGTAGAATGACTGAAATTGTATGTTCTTGTAAAACTGAGTTTTTTTATTTTATTTTTACAACTTTGATTTTTTTATACAGTGTAGGCAGCAACAAGAAGGTAATAATTCTGCATGTACAATCCTAAAATGATTTCAAGACACATATATGAATTCATTCAATACTGAAAAGTGTTTGTGTGCTATGCATTTTGTTACTTATTTTGTGTATCACATAGCAGCTAACATCAAAGTGTGCTTCACATTAGTGCGAAATAGCCTTCATTATGCTTTCTTTGAAGGCATTTCACAAGGTTTTTCAATGAAAAGAAAAACAATCAGTCAATCCATGACCATAAATGTTAATTTTAGGCATTTATTTTTGGGTGAACTATCGCTTTAAACTGTAAAATCTTAAATGTTGATGCTAGCCTTCGATAGCAGCGCAGAGACCCAGAGGAGTGCTTGAGCGGTGTACTTCAAAAGCATTTGACTTCTAATTGCCAGGCTTGCATCACAGTGGGAGACAAGTCACGGATGAATGTAAATGTGTTATTAATATGTTGTCAGCATGATTTTATTGCAGCCATCTCTGGATTTTTTTTTTTTATTCATGAGGCGACGTGCTGCCTTTATTACCCGAAAGTCGTGAGGGGAGGAAAGGCTGAGGTCGTCTTATACCGAGAGGCCCTTCTTTTCTGTTCAGCGATTAAGAGGGATAATAAGATAAGAGGGGAGCCCTGAAACTCATTCTTGCTAAGTCTCTATCTCACGTCTTTGTTAATTAAATTGCCCCACCAGTGGCTTCTCAACGGGTAATCCGTCTTTGTGTTTAACGAAGAGTCAGGAGTCCTCGCATGCCTGTCCTAGCATGTGAACTAAGTCTTTGCTCAAAATGGCAGAGGTCAAAGTGGATGGTGTGAGGTTACCTGAATTCAGTGTTGAACTGAATCAAGCTAAATAACAACACTACTGTCTTCCTTATAGCTCAACTGAACTCATACCTGATGAATTTTAAAGTTATTGGACTGAACTGAATCAACACTGAACTGACTTGCACTAAATAATGACACTGTTGTGTTTGTAGAGCTTGACTTTGCCTCATATTTGGTGAAATTTGCAGCATTGATGCTGTTATTTCCCTATTTATTATTGTCAACCTGCTTTGAAACTATGTATAAAGCGGTATATAAATATAGGTGACTTGACTTAACTTGAGCTATTGTGAACTGACATGGCTGTAGATTTGGACATGGACACTATGGACACATCTTTGCCAAAGTTGAGAGACTACTGACTAGGGATGGTAAGATTCATCGATTCGCATCTGCATAAATGTTAACGATGCGATGCATCAATTTAAAAAAAGTGTGCATGGGATACCAGTTGGCATTTGTATTGCGATGCATTGTTTCTTGCATCAGTAAAAAACGATTTATTTGTATGTAATTATTAGTAGATACATTAAACTTTTATTATTTAGAAATTGACCAATAATTTGTGACCAATATTTTATACGCAAATTGATTTCTCCTCTCTAAACTGTTTCTCAAGCATGTTCTCTCATCACCATTGCTGCTACGTGAATATGACATCTCAAAACTACGGAGACTGTGGCGTGTCCTGAGAGTCACATACTGTATAGATTAACATGGCTGTCTGTCTGAACCAAAGAAATACAAGCAAACTATTTGTACCATATTGAATTGCATAGCATCATATTTTTTTCCATTGCATCATATTGCAAGGAATCGCATTGTACTGAATCAAATCGAAATTGGATCGCACTGCAATCGTAATGGGGTGAATCGTATCACATCGCATCAATGGCTGCTTCATATGTATCTTTAATGTATCGTATCGCATCGGCCTCAGTTATGGAGATGCACATCCCTACTACTGACTAATTCTAGTAGTATTTCTAGTGATTGCAGTTATGTAGATAAAAGTATATTTTAATTTGTGTGGTTTTGTTTTTTGCATGATGCATTTCCTATTAAAACAGGAGGTTTGGGTTCGACGCTTAGCGGAAGGGACATTTTCAGTCTAGAGCCTATTTAATTGGACAAAATACTGGACATACCCGTTGCTGCTAGATGATTAATGAAAATGTTTAGTCTGTTTAATGGAAGAGAGACACTTTAATGAGCTAAAAGCTAATTATGTCAACTTTTGGAAGCATGGTATCATATAGCTTAGCCTCAAAGCTTACAAATATGGACTAAAACCCTTTTTTTTTATGGTTTTGAAACATGTTTCTTATCACCAAAGCTGCATTTGTTTGATCAAAAATGCAGTAAAAACAGTAATATTGTGAAATATTTTTGCAATTTCAAATAACTGTTTTCCATTTTAATATATTGTAAAATGTAATTTATGCATGTCATGCAAAACTGAATTTTCGGAATCATTACTCCAGTCTTCAGTCACGTGATCCTTCAGAAATCGTTCTAATATGCTGATATACTGCTCAAGAAACATTTCTTATTAATATTAATGCTGAAAAAAGCTGAGCTGCATAATATTTTATTGGAATCAATTTTTTTTTTAGGATTTTTGATGAATAGAAAGTTTAAAACAACAGCACTTATTTGAAATAGAATTTTTTTTGTAATATTTTAAACCTCTTTACTGTCAATTTAATGAATCCTTGCTCAATAAGAGTATTAATTATTATTATTATTTTAATAAAAATCTTACTCACCCCAAATTTTTTAATAGTAGTGTAGTCCACCATATCTAAGGCTTTTGTGTGAAACAAAGTGAATTAGCATGTATTCAGATACTCATAGCTTCACATTGGTTTCCTCAGTCTGTGATGCCTTGAGTGTCGTGTTTATTAAGCAAGACTTACAATGTTAGATCTGATAACTTGACATGACGTAAAAATAGAGAATAAAATACACATGCATCTGGAACATCAAACGCTTCTAGTATACAGTACATGACAACATGCAAACATTCAAGCGGGATTTATTTCTTTGCAAGATGTTCACTCATTTAAAAGACACTGATTCTCATGTGGCGGCGGCAGTCAGGTTACTGCCTTGACATATTGAGGACACGATGAAAGCGTGCTCAAGTTTGGCAGCAAAACTGTGAAATACATATTTTAATGTACTCGTCGGCGGATAAACAATTTAACATTGCTCGCTAAGCGTAAAAGTACAAACTGATGTAAATGCTCTTTAGGCGACAAAGACGTTTATCGGCTCAGCAAGTGTGACGTGGATCCAACGAAGAGAGTGGGTTTATCTCTCTTTCCCGAAGTGGACAGAGCCGAATTAGTGTCACACGCTGCGGAGTTTCGGCTCTGCAAAGCGTGCTGTGCTGCCTATCAGTTTTGCAATGCATGCAGTGCGTTAAGATGCCCTCTGTCTGGCCCATGGGTGCTCGTTTAGATCCAGCGGTGTATTACAGTTCAGCGCTGGACCTTTGATCGGAGACGGGACCAAATGAAGATATATGCATAGACTGTCAACAGTTTAATCCCTTAATAAAGAGAAGGGCTTTGTCGAGATTAGAAGGGCTGAGGGAAGGTAGAGAGCCGAGACTCTGCATTTATCCATATCAACGCTGCAATGTACGGCCGTGTTTTTTTAAAAAGGCACAAACTAGTCTGAATAGTTTATTTATAGTACCGGAACATGTGCATTTTAATAATTTTCTGAAGAAAATGAGTGCTCTGGTTGCTAGGGTGTCCTGTGTGGTTGCTAGGGTGTTCTAGATGGTTGCTATGACAACTGAATTTTTTATAGTATTGGAATGTGTATTTTAATCATTTTCTGAAGAAAATGATTGCTCTGGCTGCTAGGGTGTGTCTACATTGTTGCTAGGGTGTTCTGTGTGGTTGCTATGACAACTGATTTTTTTTTAATAGCAATGGAATATGTTTATTTTAATAATTTTCTGATGACTGAGTTCTATGGTTGCTAGGGCGTGTCTACATTGTTGCTAGGGTGTTCTGGGTGGTTGCTAATTTGTTTTTTTATCAATGCTAGGTGATTTCTAAAGTATTCTTATAGTTGCTAGTTAGTTTCTAGGGCGTTCCGTGTGGTTGCTAGGATGTTCTAGGGGGTTTCTATGACAACTGAATATTTTTATAGTAATGGAACATGTCTATTTTAAAAAATTCCTGAAGAAAACTAGTGCTATGGTTGCTAGCGTGTCTATGTTGTTGCTAGGGTGTTCTGGGTGTTTGCTAAGGTGTTCTTGTCATTGCTAGGTGGTTTCTAAAGTAGTCTTGTAGTTGCTAGGTGGTTTCTATGGTGTTCTATGTGGTTGTTTGGGTGGTCTGTGTGGTTGCTAGGGTATTCTAAATTGTTTCTATGACAACTTTATTTTTTATTGTAATGGAATATGTGTATTTTAATAATTTACTGAAAAAATTGAGTGCTTACCCATCTAATCTTGCTGCCACAATGCTACAGTGGTTGCTAGGGTGTGCCTACGTTGTTGTAAGGGTGTTCTGCATGGTTGCTAAGTTGTTTTTAATAATTGCTAGGTGGTTTCTAAAATATTCTTGTAGTTGCTATGTGGTTTCTATGGTGTTTTGAGTGGTTGCTAGGGATTTCTGAATGGTCCGGGTGGTTGCTATGCCAACTGAATAGTTTTAAATAATGTAATGTGTGTATTTTAATAATGTTCTGAAGAAAATGAGTGCTTACCCATTTAATCGTCCTGCCACAATGCTACAGTGGTTGCTAGGGTGTGTCTACATTTTTGCTAGGGTGTTCTTGCCATTGCTAGGTGGTTTCTAAAGTATTCTTGTAGTTATTTAGTGGTTTTTAGGATGTTCTGTGTGGTTTCTAAAGTGTTTCTGTAGCTAGGTGGTTTTTTAGGTGTTCTGGGTGGTTGCTAGGTTGTGCTGGATGGTTGCTAAGGTGTTATTGTAGTTGCTAGGTGGTTTATAAAGTGTTCTTGTAGTTGCTGGGTTGTTGCTACAGTTGATCTGGGATGATTGCACATCATACATATACATAACTAAATGTAAATGAAAATAACTAAATGTAAATGATCGCTAGGGTTGATGTGGGTGATTCTTAGGGTTGTTCTGGGTGTTGCTAGGGTTTTTCTAGGTGGTTGCTAGGTTGTGCTGGGTGGTTGCTAAGCCGTTATTGTAGCGGCTAGATGGTTTCTAAAGTGTTCTTGTAGTTGCTGGGTGTTGCTAGGGTTGTTCTTGGTGGTTTCCAGGGTTGTTCTGATGGTTGCTAGGCTGTGCTGGGTGGTTGCTAAGGTGTTATTGTAGTTGCTAGGTGGTTTCTAAAGTGTTCTTGTAGTTGATGGGTGGTCGTTTAGGTGTACTTGGTGGTTGCTAGGTTGTTCTAGGTGGTTACTAAGGCTATTCTGGGTGGTTGCTAAGTTGTTATTGTAGCTGCTGGGTGTTTTTTTTTTTTAGTTGTTCTGGATGCTTTCTAAAGTGTCATTGTTATTGCTAGCCAGTTTCTAGGGTGTTCTAAGTGGTTGCTAGGGTATTATGGGTGCTTGCTTGAGTATTTGGGTGTTTGCTTTGGTGGTTTTAGGGGTTGTAGGATTATGGAAGCAGAATAATGACAATAGTTTTTGAAACACAAAGCATGCTGAATTCCACAAATCAAAAAAAAAAAAAAAAAGATGCATTGCAATTAACAGTGCTTGCATTTTAATGCCTTGTATTTACAGGGCTTGTAATTTTAGGTCCTGAAATTTAACAGTTGTTTATTTAAGCTGTGAATATTTCAATTCAAAATATTTCACACACATTTTCATAATTAAAAATTCATTTCATTAATTCATTTTCACCTTCCAGAATTCTCTTCCAAAATATTAAATCGGTTTAAAAATACGATGTTTAATATTCGACAGGCAAATTTCGGTCATTTTATTTCACTTTCCAAATTCGCTGCCTCAAATTCAGTGGTTAAAATTCGGCAGAAAATTCAGCGTAAATCGCTATGAGCAATACAAGCTTTACAATTTGACAGTGTGTTATTTTAAATGTTAAAAGTCATTTTAATTTAAATACTCTGGACGTTTTAACCCAGTCGGTGGAATTGTCAGACGGCCCCTTGGGTGCGATAGCGCGTCAATGCTGTCTCCGGTTTACATTTGCAGCATACACCTAGGCGGTTTTGAACTCCTTTTTATGTCGATTTAAAGTGGTTGCTTACTGTTAAAACTAATCGTGGTATTGATATCTTTGTAGGACTGTCGACTCTATAGATCAGTGGTAAGGGAAAGCAATGAAAATGCAGCGCGTTGCATTCTTCTGACCTCATTTGCTTGCCTGTATATAGTTCTCATAATCATCAGTAAAGTGTATTGTGAGATCTGAGGTCTTATATCACTGTATTAGTTCACTGAGGCGGTCGTTGGGGAATCTTGTAGTGTGACATATGAGGGGAACCCCAGTATTACAGCACAGCGTCACACAAGCCATGATACAAAGATACAGAAACTAAGCAACAAAAAGCAATATATGTCTTCCTCAGATGTAATGTTAGTTCTGTACTTCAGCGTTGGGTAAAAGAGCATTATAATCTCCTTTGTGGTAGAGAAAGCTGCTTACATGTAGGCTACGGGAAACAGCGAAGATGTTGAATTAAACACACACACAATCAGCGTTTCAATCAGAAGAACGCACATGTTTATACTGGCCCCGATAATCAAAACTTCTACTTCGCGCTTGCTCCATTTCTGCAAATCAGTTTTTGTAAATGAATGACTTGATCCACATATGGCCTTCATCAACAGCCGCTTGCGCCACCTGCTGGTGAGCGGCTGACATCAGCTGGAGATCATGCATCGGTCCTCTACTGCTATTCCTGCGGTTCCCGGACGTGCACCGCTGAATTTTCTGCAGAATTTTAACCACTGAATTTGTGGCAGCGAATTTGGAAAATGAAATAAAATGACCGAAATTTGCCTGTCGAATATTATACATCGTATTTTTCAACAGATTGAATATTTTGGAAGTGAATTCTGGAAGATGAATATGAATTACTGAATTTTTAATTATGAAAATGTGTGTGAAATATTTTGAATTGAAATATTCACAGCTTAAATAAACAACTATGTTACATTTCAGGACCTAAAAATGCAAGCCCTGGAAATACAAGGCATTAAAATGCAAGCACTGTTAATTGCAATGCATCTTTTTTTCGATTTGTGGAATTCAGCATGTTTTGTGTTTCAAAAACTATTGTCATTATTCTGCTTTCATATAGGAGTCTCTTCTGTCAGCACAGTGCTAATGATGTGGCAGATTGAACATACAGAAGTGGCACGTCTTTCTGCCAAGTGTCAGATTAGTTATCTAATGCACAGCCTTTCATGAGCCTTCAGCCTACACACAGAGATGGAGCAGTGCACTTTGCTTTCCCCCAAATCCTCTGCCTCTTATTCTATACACACAAGCTAACTAAGAGTGTGTCATGAATGTACACTTATCACTGTGAGGCCGGAAATACCATTAGGAACCTTGAGTCCTGCTAAGGGTTATGAAAGGTCACTTATAAAATCTCATCGCCCTGCCAGTGTGAATGATTTTATATAAGACTCATAATAAACATCACTGTCCACACTCTGTCATTCTACAGCAAAATATGTTATATAGGAGTGTGTTGAATTAGACCGATCTCATGTTTGATAAATTATATATAAAGTTGCAATAGTCATGTTTTCATAGTATCAAATGAAAACATGACTGTTGTAACTTTATATATAATTTACATGTGTTTTTGGATTGATGTTGCACAAGCTCAAAAGATGCTAGATTATTCAGAAGATCTACCAAAAATGAAAACTGACAGGTACAAAGTTGCATGTCACCACGTTTTTCTGCCTGTGACGGATATGTGCTGCTGAAAGCGTGCAACTCAGTTAAATAAACGATTTGTCATTCCATACCTTATTAGAGAACACAAAATCTCAGCTTCAGTTTAGACTTAGCTCAGCTGATATAGAGGTTTGTTTGGTTTACTTTGTTGGTAAATAGAGTGTTATGTATGTCAGAATGAGACTGATATGATATGTTTATGTTTATGGTTGAGCATACAAGGAATTTACAATGAAAGCAAAATATTCTATATTCTGTATATTTAATTAATTTAAAAAATAATTTAATAAAAATAATTTATTTTAATTAAATTGTATATTGAATTATTTTAAATATAAATCATATATATTGTATTTTAAATAATTTATATGTTAATTAGTAATTAAATTTGAACCTTGATAGATAGATAGATAGATAGATAGATATCTGTATTAAATTCAGTTTAATAAGTACTTTAATATAAATTTATATTTAATTAATTTTATATTAAATTATATTAAATTAAATATAAATTATATATAAAATATTTTATTATAAATGCGTTATTAATGATTAAATTAATTTAAATTGAGTTCCTGAATGAGTTTTTGATATGAATTTATAATTAAATTAAAAATATTCTATATTCTATATATTAAAAATGTATTAAAATAATTTATTTTAAATAAATTGTGTAGTAAATGATATGTTAAATATAAAATTTCTATTAAATATTGTATTTTAAATAGATTGTTGTTGCTGGATGTCATTTCTAATGGTCAACTAGGTTATTTTGCAGGGATGTATAGTTCGGTTGTGCCTGGTTGGTTTTATTTGAATGGTTATGAATGGCTTCTTGAAGAATGGTGATTGAAAAATGCGATGACCAGGGTGTGACCCCTAGTGAGGTGAGAAATCGCTTCATTTCTCTAATTGATTTAGTATCGGTGACCCATTGAGCTGCAAAATACCCAAGGCTGTTCGTTTTATTGCCTGGTTGATTATTTGACATGCTGAATGAGTTTATTTCTCAGAAACAGGCGATTGCATCCATTTGCAGTCACTTTGTTATTCTGTTTGTTGGTCTCGCTGAAGCGTGGTTTCACGGCCGTCCATGACAGATTAAGTTTGCATTTAATGATGAAATCTTGACAAACGCGCACGCCTGACCGTTAACAGCACAAGGTTGAGCTTCGGCGGATCTGAGAGCAGATATTGTTGATGTCCATTGTTGGCTTTTAGGATCCCCAGTACCATTATAGATCATTTTCCATACGCTCTACTGCTTTAAAGCCCATATTTTTAAAAGGGACGCACACAAAGGAAAGAACTTCCATCTCATTTACATGCGTCTCTAAATCTTTGGCCGTCTCCAGGCCAGAAAAAAGGAAAGGGAAAAAGCATCTAGGATGGATGAGAAGCTTTGAAATCCGTAGGGGCACAAAGGGATGACTGGTCTCTCATTAGACGGGTGTTAAGCTTTGTAAACTTGCGAGGCCTCAGGGCTGCTGGGCTTGATACCGGCGCTCATAACATCCGGATAAAAGCACAATGCTTCAACAGTGCAGTGGAGTCTGAATGCCTGTAAAACATCTGCAGTGTCCACAATGCTGACTCTCCTCGCAGGTCTATAGCAGATTTAAAGGGATAGTTCACCCAAAAATGAAAACTTGCTGTTAATTTACTCACCCTCAGGACATCCACATATACATTAGTTGACTTTTTTCTTCAGTAAAGATGTTTTTTGCTTAAACTGTGGTACTTGGTGATTCAGAATATGCAAGTGAATGGCTACTGTCACTTTAAGAGTCAAAAAAGGCAATACAAAATTAATACCCATGGCTACTGACAATATATTGAGGTCTTATGAAGCAAAATGACCGGTCTTTGCAAGAAACGTAACATTATTTACAAAATTATTACCTGTAATCCATATTCTCAGGCAACGGGGAAATACGATTCTTTTTCATGAACTGGTTCTTTTGGACGGTTCATTTCAATGAATTGTTCAAATAACCAGTTCACCAGTTTGTCATGCAATGAGGCAACATATACACAATTATATTATTAAAGCACCCAATAATGATTTGAAAAGTGGATGTTTTCTAAAGCATATACAGTGAATAGGCTAGTCTTATTCAACTCACCTTTTTACATAAACCAAGAGAAACCATAAAAAAATTCATTTCGCCCTTTCATTCACACATGCGCATATCACTGGCTCATCGGTCTTCGGTCCAAATAAAAGTTTGGTTTAACTTGAAGAAATTGTGACAGAAATATATTACTCAATGTAATGATAGTACTACTACTTCTAATAAAATTATTATAAAAACATTATTTTTAAAGAAAAATTTACCAGAAAAATTATTTACTAGAATTTATTTAGCAAAAAGTGTATATTCACAAAAGAGAAATAAATAATATATATTTTTTAATAAAATCAATTAATTAGAGATGCTTTTGATTATTACAATTTAATGAAACCATTAAAATGAAATTCAGAAAAATGACTGGAAAACACAGAATTTGGTAAAAATAAAACTGATTTTGAGGGAAAAAAAAAAGTATTTCATAGGACCTTAAAACGGATTTTTTTGTTAAACTTTTAATAAATTGGTGTCAAATATTGTAGGTTTCATTATTTCAATTAATTAGACATGCTTTTCGATTAATAAAATTTAACTATTAAAACAGAGCCAGAAAAATTAAAACAGAATCCAGAAAAATTAAAATAGAAAAAATGGAATTTGGAAAAATAAAACAGAATTTGGAAAAAATAAAATGGATATCATAGAACTGACATTGTAAGGCAAAATGAATTCATTTTAAATAAAAACACCACAAGAACACTTTTTCAAGCCTAAGTTTTAAATGACATAAAACAATAGACACAGTGTGCTTTTAAAACATGTTGTTTTTCATGTTAAATTATTTCATTTTTTTATTTATTAAATATTTTATACTTTATTTAAACTGTGTAGTGGATTCTGAATGCCTGTAAAGCATCTGCAATGTCCACAATGCTGATTTGACTCACAGGATTACAGAACGTTTAACAAACATGACTGATATTATAAGGCAAAATGGGACAAAATTGGGCTAAAATGGATTTAGTTGCAATTTGCTGTGAGTGTGTGCTGAGGTAGTGGGTCACTCTCAGTTGAGTGATAGCAAATGAAATTCTCGGTGTTTTGGAGCATCTGCTCTCCTCGGCTAACAGGGGCATCTCATCCAGGCCTGAAATTAGATGTTTGAAAGCTAATAAAGCTTTTACTTCATAAAATTATTTTTAAATGGTTTTTATTTCCAATAGTTTGCTTAAGAATTTGTCCGTAGAGCAACAAGAGTGCTGCAGAGATGGCATGTGTGTGTGTGTGTGTGTGTGTGTGTGTGTGTGTGGTAAAGAAGAGCCTTGGGGAGCTTGAGTAAACTGGCCATGGAATATAACAGACACATCTTTGCGGAGCATTCTGGGAATTGGCGAGCCACAGTGCAAATCATATCAAACTACTGGGTATAAAAATGTACCCTTTTGTCCCTGGTGAGAAATGCACATTTAGCTGCTGGTAATTACCGACTGAAAATGAACCTGCGAGGTTATTGGACAGTGAGGGAATTATGCTAATGTAATATGTCTTGCTATATACAGCGGCCTCAACAGTATTTGGACACTTAAGGCACACTTAAAAATGTGCAAATGTCATTTATATAATAAAATGTCAAACCATGAAGCATTTTTTTTTTTTTAAATAAAGACAGCACAAGCACACTTTTTCAAGCCAAACTTTTCATGAAAGAAGTTCAGGTTTTAGATTCTGTAAAACAATAGCTACAGTACCTGTAAAATATATTTTTGTTATTCATTTTTTATTTGATCAATTATACTTTTTCTTTTTTAGATCTTTATTTATTAAATGTTATATATATATATATATATATATATATATATATATATATATATATATATATATATATATATATATATATATATATAGTTTGTTTGATATTTTAACCAAATACCTTTCTATATTTTTTTATTAGTATTTGGATTTATTTTTTGGGTTATCAGTTTTGTAACATTGGTTTTCAGATGGTTTTCAATTTTATTTATTTATTTATGAAATGAAAAATGTTTTTACCAAATATCTTTTTATAATTTTGATTGGTATTTGGGTTTTCAATTTTGCATTGGTCTGTAGATGCTACTTTGTTTGATATTGAAGCATTTTTAAGTGAACATTAATTATCTAAATATTTTTAAGGCTACGCAAGAATGACTGGAATAATTAATTAATTACATATTAAAACAGATCTAATACACTTTTTAAAAATACAGTATTTTGTTTTCATATTTTTATTTGATTAATTTTATTTTTTGTTAATTTATTAGTTTTTTATTTTTATTTATTAAATATTTTATTTTTATTTAAAGTGTTAAATATTTTATTTATTTATTTATGTATTTATTTATTTAACACTGTTTAATATCTTATAGGGATACAGTACACTTAAAATATATTTTTATTTTTCATATTTTTATTCAATGAATTTTATTTTTATTCATTTAATAGCTTTTTATTTTTATTTGTTAAATATTTCATTTTTATTTAAAGTATTATTTATTTATCTATCATTGTTTAATATCTTTTTACTATTTTGATTAGTATTTTGATTTTTTTGGGTTGTCAGTTTTGCAGCATTGGTATTCAGACGCTACTTGGTTTGATATTCAAGCATTTTTAGGTGTAGATTAATTGTCTAGATCTTTTTTTAAGACTGCACCAGAATGACTAAAGCTGCCTGCTCGACATTTTGCAACTTTTATCAAAAGCCTGTTATGAACTCTTTCTGGTCAGCCTTAATAAAAGCGATGTCATGCACACATGTAAACACTATTTACAGACTTGAATGCAAATGGGGCGCAGGATTAATCAGGGTCAGCAGTGAGTCAGTGGGTTTGAACCCGTCCTGCCCTCCTGCATTTAATCTCTGAGAGGAGTCAAAGGGCTCGGCATTGTGAGCCTTTGAGGATTTAATGAGGTCCTGTGACATTTGATAAATAATTCAGCGTCTCTGCTGATTCTTAAAACCCTGTTGACGAACAGGTGGGACTGTAAATGCTGCTGACCAATCGCTTTCTCGAGCTCTTTTTAATGGCGCAATGCCATTAAATAATGAAATGACTTACTTCTCGCCAACTACATCCTCCCCTCCCTTTTCCCCTTCTGTTCAAGCATGTACATTAAAAATGTGAGATTTTTCTTCTCTTTGAGAAGCACAGCACCTGCATTCCTATTTTCAGTCAGTGCTGTCCATTGGGGTTTGTGGCGTTTTTTTTTTTTTTTTCTCGGTTTTTGTGTTGTGCTGTACGAGCATGCACAGATACAGGAGTGAAAAGTGGGTTGTCTTGCTTTAAACTTGCCCCCGTTTGGCCTGAACAGATGTGAGGCCTATTTTCGCATGATGGCTCTATTGCAGATGGGGGTCCCTGGGGGCCCAGTCAGCTGACTGCATGGAGAGAGTCTCCTGAGAAATGACACACTGACAAAATGCAATAACGCAGGGCAAAATAATTACACTGCTGCCCTGCTCGTTCATTAAAGTCAATGTGAAATCAAAACAACCCTATTTGCTTTCTGAAAACATGTTCCTACACTTATTAAAAGAGGAAAGGGCTTGTCTTCGTAATTTGTAAACAAAATGCACTGACTTGCGACTTTACATTTTGGCTACAGTATACTGCACAGATTACTGGTTAATGTTAACCAGTAGCTAATTAGCTATATTTTTGGCTTGGGGTTTTCAATTTATTAGAAGCTGCTTACCCCCAAATATCATCTTCATGCAAGGAATCTCCATCTTAAAATTTTAAACAGCAGTTTTATAAGATTATAACAATTTGTATTATGGAAAATTCTGTTAGTATATTATATGCTGTATATAGTGTTGTCAAAAGACCCGGTACTTCGGTACCAAGTGGGTACTAAAAAAATGAAAACGTCACGGTACCAGGTTTTTTTTTAACTATTTAATGCGCCTATAACTTTTATTAGAGTTAAAAAAAAAAAAAAAAAACAGGAGGACATGATGATATTTACTATTTTCACACACCAGAGGCTTTTCAATGAATTGTGAATCTAAAATATGCGTGTTAGAGAATGTACAAGTGGTTAACAGTGTTTGTCATATCAGTCCGTCAGAAAAAAACAATTCCGTTTTTTTTTTCTTTTTTTTTTTTTTAGCTAGTTAGTTAGTTGTTATTCTTGGCTGGATAACTAGCAGGTTTTAAAAGCCCTTTAAGATTAAATTTGGACACAGTTTTGATTAAATGAAAGTACAGTCAAATTTTATCTCCTGTATAGACTTTACAATAAGATACCATTCATTAACATGACTTCATGTTATTATCTAACATCAACTTACAGTGAGTGAACAATATATTTTTACAACATGAATTAATGTTTGTGAATGTTATTTAATACAACTACTACATGATCATTCATGTTTGTTTATTGTTCATTAAATAATTTTAACAGATTGAACTTTTGATTTTATGTATTAGTAATTTTTGAAATGAACCCTAACAGAATAATTGCTATATAACTATTGTTTATTGATAGGTCATGTTATCTAACAAATGGAATCTTATAGTAAAGTGTTTTTAATACTACAGTTTCCATCTATTTGATATACACTTGTCTTAAAATATATGTAATCTTATCTAAATTTATTATAAAAGCTGATGTTTATTATTTACTGAAATGTTATATTTTAGCTGGAGTCAATGATCTAATGTTGCATTTGGTCAGACTCAGCCCATTGCTTTACTTATGTATATTATATTTTCCTTTTACAGCTGCAAGCTGAGGAAGATCATGAAACACACCAGCAAACCCTAAAACAGACAACAGTTTACAGTTGTTTTTCAGCGGCAGCAGAAATATGACAAAAACTTTTGGGTGAAACTTGTTTACTTTTTTTCCCATACTTTTATTACTTGTGGGAAAACTTGAAAATTTTTAATAAGCATAAAGAATGGCATTGATTTTTGTACAGTTTATTTTTGTTTAACTTTATTAATAAAAATAATGTGTTTTTTAAGTAGTGTTTTTGTGTTTTGCTTTTTGTACCGAAATTGGTACCGAGAACCGTGGATTTTCACTGGTATTGGTACCGTGACAACACTAGCTGTATATGTATTATAATTTTTTGTATTCACTATAGCATTGCACTGTTAGACGTATTATTTATTTATTTGTATATAAACAATTGGTAAGATATTTTAATACAATTCTTTTTTAAATTAAATTAAATGATTTTTAAAATAAATTTTAATATTTTTAAATTAATTATTTTAATCAAATTTATTTATTTAAATACATTTTCAAAGATTTATTTTAATAATTTTTTTTAATTTTAATCTGTTTTTAAATTAATTTAATCTTTTTACATTTGTTACACTGTTTTCTCTAAATTCTTATTTCTCTAAATTCAATATCTTATGTCTATATATTTTTAAAATATTTTAATAAAATTTTATTTAAATAATTTAAAAATATTCAATTCATTTTTAAAAATATAAAAACATTTTTAATTAAATAATTATAAAATATTTGTTTTTGTCAAATGTATATATTTAAATAATATTTAAAATATTTATTTTAATCATTTTTATTGAAAAAATTTAAATATTTAAATCAAATATATTTATTTTAGTCTGTTTTTACATTGATTTATTTTAATCTTTTTACATTTGTTACACTGTTTTCTCTAAACTTTTTCATATTTAAATAATTTGTTAAATATTTTAATCAAATTTAATTTTTTTGTTTATTTATTTTTAATGTTTCATTTAAAAATATTTGAACATTATTAAGGATTTATTTTAATGAAATATTTATTGAAACAATTTTAAAATATTTATATTTGCCAAATATATATATTTAAATAATTTTCACAATATTTATACTAATCATTTTTTATTGAAATCCTTTTTTAAATATTTATTTTAATCAAGTATATTTATTTGAGTCTGTTTTTACATTTATTTATTCATTTATTTTATTTTTCATTTGTTACACTGTTTTTCTCTAAACCTTTCCAAAACCTCTATTTTTAGGGCTAAATTTACACATTTCATCCAAAGCAGCTTACACTGAATTCACTCTATACATTTTTATCACTTCATGTACTCCTTGCGAATCAAATGCACAACCTTGTCATTTGCCAATGCCATGCTTTACACTTTGAGCTTAATAGTTAACACAATAATTCAAAGCTAGTGTTTCCATTAGGACAACAATCTTGCTCAAATGTAGTTTAATTATGGACTTAAAATGGGTTGCGAATGACATTTCATGAGTTTACATGAACTGCAGCTGAAAAGCTATGATTCACAACTCTCTCTTCATCTTCATCTTTTCATTCGCTAACCCCTCTGTGTCTTTCTCCATCTCTGGGCCAGATGCTAAAAGTGGTAGCGTGGCAGGCAGGCCCATAGAGCCAGAGCCGCCCGGTGTTAATGATGATTAATGAAGAGAGGAGAAAGGCTTTGGCTCCTCCTGGCCCTGCGATGAAGCTCCTGAGGTGTGAGGCTAACTGAGCTCCCTGCTTTAAATGTCTGACAAAGTGCGCTTATGAATTATATCAGTAGCATACAACGGCTCTTTATGATGCCAAAGAAAGTTTGCAGGTGTTCCAGGGTTTCATTAGCATCTCAGGAGGCTAAAAACGAGACGGAGGAGAGTGAAATTCACATGCATTTGTGAGCTGACAAGCATGCTGTCAAGGTTTGTGTGTCTGTGTGCCTCCGAAATTGCTGTTTGTGTGCAACGTTAAAGAGTGCAAACCAGGAAAGGAAAAAGAAAACGAGAGAGAGATCGCAGACGCCTCCTCCACACCAGCTGCCCAACACTTACAGCAATTACATCCACATCTTGCCTGTGCAGCTGGAAAATACACACACACACATACACAGACACAGACACAGACAAACTCTCCACAACACATCAGCGCCTCCACTAATCAAACTGCACTGAATGTCTGCTGGCTCCCGCTGTGGAGAAAAGCTTTTAGTCTGGGCGCAAGTGTTTGGAATACTTTTGACGTGGAAATGGACCCTTGGCAGAACGGCGTGATGCTGCGGTCTTAGTGGCCACTTGTTATGTAGTTGCTAAGGCAACAAATTGAATCCAGTAATGCAGAGAAAAATATTTTTTATGGTTTGCGTGAAACTGATATTAACCCCCACATGTGCACCCAAGATAGATGTTTCTAGAACAGAGTAAAATGAAGAGCTCTTAATTATATGTTTGCAATTAATCAATATAAAAAAAAAAAATTAAAAAAAAAAACTGTTTTGGGATTCATTTTCATGCAGTTTTGATTTTAATTCATTTTATTTTTTTTTTATTTATTTATTTTTTTTTGCTATGCTCTTATGTGTTTTGTTTTGCTCTGTTTTGTTTTTGTTTTGCTCTGCTCTGCTTTGTTTTGTTTTGTGTTTTGTTTTTATATTTGTTTTTTTTTTTTTGCTCTGCCTTGCTGTTTTTTTTTTTTGTTTTTGTTTTTGCTCTGTTTTTTTTTTATTTCACTCTGCACTGCTGTGCTTTTTGTTTTGTTCTGCACTGCTGTTTTGTTCTGCCCTGCTGTTTTTTGTTTTGTTTTGTTTTGTTTTTTGTTGTTGTTTTTCTTTTTTGTTTTGCTCTGCCCTGCTGTTTTGTTGTTTTTAGTTTGTTTTGCTCTGTTTTGTTGTTGTTGTTGTTGTTGTTGTTTCGCTCTGTTTTGTTTTGTATTGTTTTGCTCTCTGGAAAACTAGATTCAGTCATGGCATTTACTTGTTAAATATATCACTCATTTTAATTTAATTTAATTTAATTTTATTTAATTTTATGTAATTTTATACTTCTAAAAGAGGAGTGCTACATTGTTTTCATAATAAGCAACCTTTAGTACATTTTTTTACTATTGAATGAATGCATTTAAAATGAAATGATATTCTCATAAATTAATTGCTATTGCGTATGTTAATATATTATATACCTTAAAAAGGACTGCAACCTTGTTTTCGTAATAATAATAACATTAAATGTATGCATATATTACAACTGTCAATTAAAAAAAATTGATACACTTATTATTATTATTATTATTATTATTATTATTATTATTATTTGGCAATACAATTATCATAATTCTTTCAATTTTTTCATTTTTTTTACAGTTAAATTAATACATTGTAAATGTAAGTAAAATACAATATGCTCATTAATTAATTAATTAATTTTATTTTAAATTGCTTCATATGGTCAAATATCTACATTTTAGTAAACATTGAACAACTGCAGATTTTCCCTTTTTTTTTTATACAGCGTACAGCGGTTTACAGTGTTTTGTACACCAGGATATGAAACAGTGGTATGTGAGGTCAGACACGGACAAACATGAATCATCCCTGGCTCTCAGGCGAATAACGCTTGGAGGAAATCAGCTGATGTTATTTAACAAATTCATAAAGAATTCATCACCTCTAATAAGCATAATGTTTCTGTTTCCAGCGTGGAGAGCAGTGCTTTATAATGTAGCACTTCTCCAGAAGGGACTTGTCACTGTATTAATGTAGTTGAGTGCGGCCGTTCCAGTGTTGCTCTTGTTCCAGCTTGTGCTTTAATTGGAAAGCTAGAGATTTCCTGTTGGTGGGCCATTGATTTTTATTTGCATAGTTATTTGTTGATGGATTCGATGCCGGTGGCCCTGTATCGATCAGCTTCAAAGAGGAGGCTATGAGTGAGGCAAAGTGGCTTGAGCCTTTACAAGCCACTTTGCATCTTAGAAAATTATATATACTTATATTTAAGCTGCTGCTTCTTCTTATGAGCCAAAATTTAGTCAGTATCTCCAAGAGCTTTAAAGCTACAACAACTAAACTTGGGTCAGACGTTCAGACTGTTCTGAAGTTAATTGCTTTATCTTTTCTAACTGATCCGGTGTGCAGTTTTTAAAAACCAGACTATCAAAACCAATAAAAATCCAATAGAATTTCACTGAGGGGATGGAAGACTTTGTTTGTTTAAAGATTGTTTAAGCTGTCTATTACTAGCAAAGCTTAATGACTATCCTAGACAACATGCTTAATCATGTTAGCAATGTAATAACACAACATGTTAACAACATGCTAATAATACTAGAAACATGCTAATCGTGCTAAAAACATGCCAGAAACATGCTAACATGTTGTAAACATGCTAATAATGTTACAAATGTGCTAACAACATGCTAATCATGCTAAAACATGGTAATCATGCTAGAAACATGTTAGCGTTATGTTAACAACATGGTAATCATGTTAAAACATGCTAGTGGCATGTTAATAATGCTAAAATATATTAGTAACATGCTTACTATGTTAGAAAAATCATAGTATGTATACGTAGATGCCTCATTAGCGACTGTTTCTATGGGTTGCTATACGTAAGCCGTCTGCCATATTGTAGTGGTCAACTTGACGTCATTCACCGTAGTAATAATTGAATATTCGAAAGATGCCACAATCCTGCACAAAACGGCTCAACGGCTCTGTGCGAACCTACAGTATGGTGAATGACAGGGGCGGTTCTAGACCCTTTTTAGGTGGGCTTCAGCCCCCCTATTTGTCATCTCAGCCCCCCTAAAACTATAATCAGCTATCTGAACTATCAGGCCGGTGCTGCTTCCTCACAAAAGCTTATCATTCTTGCTTGTTTATCGATCTCAATGTGGTACTCACGCGCTGTGATAGATCGTTACTGTGCGTGCACACACTTTCACGACCCCGGTTATTCACTTTCGCATCTTCTCGAGGAAATAAGCAAATACACACAATATTATGTCACAATGGCTGCCTTGACGAGTATCCAAGACAGTTGGTTACAGTTTGTTTTATAAACATAAACAGTTAAGAAACTATTGGATGTGTGTCATAACGGATCCATGCATTTCTTATAGGCTAATGATGTTAATCAAACAACAAAAGAAAAACATGAGAATCACTCACTGCTCTTAACTAAGTAACTTTAATAGACAATTGTGTCAATTTAGTCTACTTCATACAGTAATACAGTTTCCATAAGCGCAGTAAAATACTGTTTATTTAGGTAATTTGTATCTAATGGTCTCTCTGAGGGCTAAGCCCCCCTAAAGATGAAATCCTAGAACCGCCTCTGGTGAATGACATCAAGTTGACCGTTCAAAGATGGCGGCCGCAACTACATGCCTGGAGCGGTCGAATGGGGAATCTATACATATCTATGAGAAAATAAATGGTAACAACATGCTAATCATGCTAAAACATGAAAGCAACATTTTAATCATATTAGTAATATGCTATCAACATGCTAACAACATGCGAATCATGCTAGCAATGTGTTAAATCATGCTAGCAATATGCTATCAACATCTATTTAATCTATCTAAACTTTCAAACGTCAAGCTTTTACAACTGCTTCAAACTTTCAGTCAAGGCTTTTCAAGCCAAATTCAAAGTTCGTTCATGAAATTTACCTGCTTACCTACAAACTTTACCTTTATCTCATTACACATACCTGTAATTCTTTAGCTCCACCAACAGTTATTATTCTACAATCCCACTCCTTATTTATGCTAGCATCAAATACATTCTGGTTGGCTGTGATTTAGGCACTTCAGCATTTTTTTTTTTTTTTTTCCCTTGAAGGCTTTCTTGATATTACGTTGTCTTTTTAACACAGTTAGCATGTAAGACCGGGTGTATTTAGCAAGGGCTGACTGGCTGACCACAACAGTTTTCTGAATTAAACTCTTCTCGTAAGGCTTTAGCTCGCTGTTTGCCGTGTGCTTCCATATATACTCCAACCAGAGCTGCAAAGATAAAAGGCTTAATTGGATTAGCAGTCATTACAGTTACAGTAGAAGGGAAAACGTTGCTGTTTGTAGTCGAAGCACGCACATGCACACACTGTTGGAAATGATGTTGTGGCTGCTGCCGTATCACTTACAATGACCTGCCGGTGGCTCAGTCCTGTGTGTGTTTGTGTTTTACTTTTGGACTCTGCCATGCAGGCTGTGTGTGAATGCACTTTATATATCGTGTGTTTGTGTGTGGAGGCATGTTTATCACCACAAATGGTATCAGCAGTGCTCTCAGTGGGAGTTGTATGATTATTGTAAGCGGTTGAGGTTGAGGGTATCGTGGTGTGGAGGTTCCTATCTGGAATGGAAAAGGATTCAGATGCGTTCAGAGGCAAAGGATACCAAAGAGAATTGCTACCTTGTTTTTATCTTAAAGGGGTCATATGATGCGATTTCAAGTTTTCCTTTCTCTTTGGAGTGTTACAAGCTGTTTGTGCATAGATAAGATCCCTGAAGTTACAAAGATTAAAGTCTCAAAACCAAAGAGATATTCTTTATAAAAGTTAAGACTCTGCCACGCCCCCCTAAAACGGCTCATTCAAACACGCCCCCACATGTCTATGTCACGGTGTGGGGAGATGTGCAAAACACCGCCCAAACGTATACGCAGTGAAAGAGGGCGGGACTTTTATTTTCGCTGTAGTGTTGCCGCTGCTGCTGCCGCCGGCGCCATGTCGTGGAGACGCTGTGTTTCGTTGTGAAAGCGAAACTACTTTGTTTGGGCTTCCAAAAGAGGACACAACTAGAAATCAGTGTTTAAGTTGTATTTACAACACTGTTCCAGAACAGTTCAACCCAAATATTAGAGTGTGTGCAGCGAATTTTACGGAGGACTGTTTCCTGAACCTGGGAGAGAAAAGCTGTTTCTATAAAGTGGGGCAATTCCAACTTTGCAAGGACAAGTCTGGTGCTTCTGACTCACAGCCTATAAGTACGTTTCTGCTACTGACTATTCAAATGCGAGTTTTGAGCTGTGTAGAGTAGTGCTTGATGTTTGTTGTTTCTCTGATCACAAATGCAGACATGGTAATGTTTACGCAGGGCCGCTGCTGGCCAAATGGGTGCCCTAAGCAGGATTGTATTGTTGTGCCCCCTCCCTTAAATATTATGGAAGTAAAAAAAAACAACAACAAAAAAACACCTTCTATAGGGGTCAAAATAGAACTTTAATAAAATATAAAAGTAAATAAATAAATAAATAAATTGTAATTAAATTGTATTATTTATAAATTACAACTGTTGCTCTAGACAGTTACCTATGGCTATTATATTATTATTAATACAGTTGTCTGATTGATTTTATGGTCTCAAGCCTTCAGAAATCACGCAAAAGAAAATTAAGCAGTTTTACTACGAAAACCATGGTTACTTTTTGTAAGGGTTGTGATGTCCACATGTTTTTGGTTTAAGAAATGATAGAAGCTGTGTCATCTATAGCAAAAAGGTGGCCAAAAATTAAAGATTAAGTCGATATTTGAATTAAATGTTTGGTCAATAGCCTATTAAACAAGGATATGATCGTCCTATAAGTGTAACAGCAGCAATTGCCAGGCCTTTGGCTCCCTTTGCAGGCATTTATAATAACATGTAATGCTGAAAAAAAAAACAAAAAAAACAATAGACACCATCACAAAATTTGTAATGGTTTTACTGATTATAATGGGGCTTGTATTGGTTTTAATGGAGACTGTAATGGACCCTGTTGGTGTCTACTGGTAATTGGTCACCTTCTATTGGTGGCTTCTTAAAACCAATAAATCCTAATGGAATATGTTATAAGAATATGTCTTTAATATCAAATACTTAAATTTAACAAATTACTTCAATCAATCAGAATATATAATATATAATGTAAATATATAAAATAAATTATTTCAAATATAAATTATACATTGCAGTATTATCATTATTATAATCATTATTGTTGATTAATGCTCTGATCTTGTATTAATGATTATTAATGTTGATAGAATACATATAAAAATGTTTTTATGTTTGAGAAACAGCACATCATGATTACAATTTTATTAAAATTAATGAACTTAAAAAAATATAAAATGAATTTAAAATGTAAAAATATGCAGATTAATTAATTTGCTAGGAAAACCAGTTTCATTTATTTTATTTTACTTTATTTGTTTATTTATTTATTTTGCTGCACTATATACATACTGCTTTTAATTATAAAATGTTGAAATTATATTGTCATTCTAATACGCTGATTTGGCTCTTAAAAAAAGGTTGTATTTTTATGAATGTTTGCTGCTTAATATTGTTGTTGAAACTGTGATACATTACCGAATGTTAGGCATAACATTAAAAAAAAAATTACTAATAAAGTAAAAATTATTAAAATTAAAAAAAAAAATTAAAAAAAATCAAAATTAAAATATTTAAATAAAAATTAAATTAATTAAATTTATAATATCACAAATTTCTAAAAAAGAATTATGAAGACATATATACATAAATATATTTATGCACATAAACAAGTGGAAATGCTAAACCAAAAATACTCTTTATATTTATACACTGATGTTAAATGATGATTTAACATCAGCAAAACATGTCATCTACTGTATAGAGATGATATTTTTTAAGAGATAAATTGCTTGTGGCTTTAAAATGATGGGGGAGAAGGAGAGAGAAATGAGTTAACGCACCATTAACCAGCTGGTATCTCAGCACCTATCAGATTTTCAAAGGTGAAACAGCTTAATCGAGTCTGCAAAATGGGGATGATTAAGGCCACCGAATAAAAACGCATTGGAAAAATCATTGCCGAGCGCATACTCAACCTTTAGCAAAGAGCAATCCTGTGATTCAGACCAATTTGCGGACAAACAAATAATCATTCGGGCCGTGATTGTGCCACAGTTACTTTCACACTCTACCAATGCAGCAATTTAGCCTGAGTGATTTCAACTTTAATCTGTAATAAAAATAAAGCGAGAGGCCTGTTAGCGCTTAGCTTGTTAGTGAGCTCTCGTGTTATTATTGCCGAAGAAACAGGAAACACTTGCACTGATTGGATCTGGGAATTCATGATCATCTAATTATGCTAAGTTCCACTGAGGGAATGTCTTTGAGGAGCGTCAACAAAAAGGCTTAATAACTGACAGTGAGGGGATTTTTTTTCTGTTTAGGCCATCGCCAAATATATTTCTTGTAAATGAAGATAAACAATAGATAAGACAGAAATGTTATGAGATAGGCGAGCCGTATGCACGCATTATTTGCATATCATATCGTGCCAGGTTTTGACATTTCTGTCAGAGCTCCAAGATGCTTTATGGATTCAGATAAAGAAATAAGAGATCAAAATCTGTTGCTACCGCAAGGCTTCAGTGTATCTCCGTCTTGCTGTCGTTTCTGGCTAATTAAATTCCACCCTGAGCGCTGCTGTTATAGCTAGCTGACAGGTAACGTTATAAATGCATAACTCACAGGCAACCAAGCACTTTTCGACACAAGCCTTCCATTATTAGGAGCCGCTTTTATGGCACTATTTGTGCAGCAGTGCTATTAAATGGTACGTTTCAGATATAATGCTAAAAATGGACATTAAAATGACAGTCTTTAAACTGGATTTGCATTTCCAGAAGTAAACGCAAGCACTTGCAAGGCAGCAAAAGCATAGTGTTAGTTTTTGATGAGATGTTTTAGATTTAGCTTAGGTTTTCGGCAACCAATATAGTTGGAAATATTGTAACAAGCTATAGAGCAAGACAGACATTTGTACAACAGATAAAACTATATTATATTAGCAATTTGGCCTAGAACCAGTTTAAAATAAAATAAAAATATATATAAATAATTTTTTGTTTTTTATAGCTCTCTGGAAAACTAGATTCAATAATGGCATTTACCTGTCAAATATTTCTGAATAATCACTTTTTATTTTATTTCATTTTATTTTATTTTATTGCAACCTATATATGTGTGTGTGTGTGTGTGTGTGTGTATGTATATATATATATATATATATATATATATATATATATATATATATATATATATATAAAATATGTAAAATTACAGAAGTAAAATAGATTGTGAATGCCTTTTCATGCTGTCTTTTAAAGCAGTTTGTGCAAAAATTAAAACTTTGCCATCATTTACTCACCCTCTTGTCATTAAAAAAAGATGTATACTATAGTTTTAAACAATTTTTACTCCGTAAATTTCACAAAAGTTAACAAATAAATTTCTAGTAACACATTGAATTAAATGAAATTGTGAAGTGGAAAAATTGTAAAACATACTCCAATAATCTCCAATATTTACACCCTCAAAAAAATCATTTTACAGAGTACATTTCAAGCCCTCTAAAGCCATACAGACAGAAATGTGAGTCAATATTTGCAGGGATGAATCTGATTTGAGATTTCAGGTGCCCAGTTTATTGCACTATAAACTTTTAAATGCAATATGGCTGTGGAAACTTTAGCCAAATGGGAGACGTTCGCATGCAAGCTGGTGTTTTTAGAGACCGTTACATCACTTGTTAGTGCGACACAGGGGTAGCAAGAAAAATGGCATGGGAGAAACAGCACAGGTGTGTCGGGACGCCTGTGAACACGGCACATGGAGGGGAGCAGATGCGCTGAGAGAGTGCGGGATGTGGCGCGATGGCTTGTGAATTCAAAAAAATTTCCCAGAAGGTCAGATCTGGCACAACGGTTGAGTCATTTGACCGTTTGCTCGGTTTCAGGTAGAGATGATCATCTCCCTGCGGTGGTGTGAAAATGCCCCGCCGACCAGCAGATAGACCTTTCGCTGCACAAATCCCAGGTTTTCGTTGGCCTCTCTCTATGTTTGAACTGTGCCAGCTGAGTGCTGCACTCACACCCTTAATTTGCTTCCAGGCGTCCAATGCAGGGGCTTGATGAAAGAGCGAGGGCGAGTGGAGTGAGAATTTGCCCCACACTGGGGTCTATTACACGTTCCTCATGCACTGAGAGCATCCGCATCTGTTCATTTCCACCGAGAGACCTTGAAAGCATTCCAGGATTCTCCTTTTATCGCAAACAGTGCATGAGGGCTCTGTGATGCTGTTTCTGTGAAGACCCTCGAATCTAATGCTGGCCTACATACGTGTTTAGAGGTTGTAAGTGTAGCATGTCGTGCGTTCAAGTGATGCTCTTCTGTGTTCTTGTTATGGGAAGAGAGTGATGGGAAGTGCAGCTTGGTTGTGTAAGAATAAGTAAGCAGCTGAATGAGCAGGAGTGTGAGGATTCCTCTCAAGTCTGATGCTTCTGCTGAGTTTGAAAGCTGTAATTATGACGTGATGTGCATTTAATTAGTGGACATAAAATGGACCATTTTTCAATTCTCAACTGAGACAGGAAGGTTTTTTTAGAACAACAAATTAGGTGATATATATATATATATATATATATATATATATATGTGTGTGTGTGTGTGTGTGTGTGTGTGTGTGTGTGTATATATATATATATATATATATATCTCACTGAATTTGTTATAAATTGTAAAAAAAAAAAAAAAAAAATATATATATATATATATATATATATATATATATAATATATATTTATACATACACACTGTATGTATGTGTATATGTGTATATAAACACACGTGTGTGTGTGTGTGTGTGTGTGTTTGTGGAACAAATGCTTTTCGGTACAAATACCATTAAAGTGTTTTTAAGGATTTTTTTTAAAGAAGTTTCTTATGTTCACAAAGGCTGCATTTATTTGATCAAAAATACAGTAAAAACAGTAATATTGTGAAATATTATTACAATTTAAAATAGCTGTTTTTCTATTTGAAATTAATTTTAAATTGAATTTAATTGAAAAAAAATCAAGTAAGGTCAGTGGAAATAAAATGGATGCTTTTTCACTTCTCAACTATGATTTTTAACGATTTTATGATTATCAAAGCTGCATTTATTTGATCAAAAATACAGAAAAAACAATAATATTGTGAAATATTATTACAATTTAAAATAATGGTCTTCTATTTTTATATATTTCAAAAAGTAGTTTATTCTTGTGATGGTAAAGCTGAATTTTCAGCATCATTACTCCAGTCTTCAGTGTCACATGATCCTTCAGAAATCATTCTAATATGCTGATTTGCTGCTCAAGAATCATTTATTATTATTATTAATTTTGAAAACAGTTGTGCTGCTTAATACTTTTCTGGAAACCTTGGTGTCAATTTTAATCAATTTAATGCATCCTTGCTGAATAAAAGTATTAATTTCTTTCAAAAAAACAAAAACAAAACAAAAACAAACTGTATTATGTACAATGTTTGTTCAGTTGACCAGGTAAACTCACACCCTTGTGGTAGTTAGAAATTTCTAGTTAAAAGGAATATGCTACAAATGTACTTTTTAACATCCAATTTGTATAGTTAATATAAATTAATATGAATAATAAACAATTATCAAGGCATTTACTGTATGTGCGCTAATTTAAAAAATACCATCAATACTTCAATACCTTGAAGGCAGATGTTTTTAGTGAGGGAAGTGAAAACATACATAGAAAAAGAGCAAAATGTATAGGATATCCAATTGCACAAGGCTTTAGTTTGATGGTGATAGTGTGTTTCAGAAAGAGAGAGAGGACGCGACCTTGAAAATGTTGCATTTAAGTGCATTATCAGCATTGAGAGAAAGTTGAAGAGAGTAAAGGAAAGCACAACAACAAGAGTCAAGGCCACAGCAAGCGTCCACTCCTGAGAGCCCAGCACACTGTTTACACGGCCAATTTAAGGCTGAGCTGCTCCCTTCATCTCTGCTTGAGCCATTAGCTGAAGAGTGCTAACGCTGACCCCATCTGTGCTCTAGAAATCAATAGATGGCCAGATGAGCACATGGGCCTGTGCAAATTAAACTTGTAGGAAGTCATTGGTAATGTTTATCACAACTTGTCTGATGCAAAGAAAACGGTTACATTGTTTTAGTCACTATAAATCTCTTTAGCATTTTAACATCACAAGTGCATTGTTTATAGATAAATAGATAGATAGTTTGATAGATTGACTGATTCAAAATGGTCCCATGTTATATTAAGTGGCATTAACTACTATATACTTGCATCAAAAATAAGTATAATGTACTTACTGTGTTCATGTTGTATTGCAAAACACTTTTGCTGCTATTGAGGTGGGATATGTGTAAGGTTAGGGACAGATTTGGTGGTATGAGTAGGTTTAAGGGTGGTGTAACAGTGTAATTATAAATGTAATTACAGAAATTAATTACAGATGTAATTACATTCAAGTATTTTTAAAAAAACAAGTACTATGTAAAACATGTATGTACACAATAAGTGCATTATACTAAATTATTTAAATGTAAGTACATAGCAGTTAAGGCCGCTTTATATAAAGTGGGACCAAAATTTTATTAATTTGAAGCAATATATGTGTTGAACTATAATGTTTGGGTATAGTATTACAACCCGTTCTCATCAATCTGCGTATAAATAACACGGCTTTACACTTTCCAATTGCGTATAATGCATACGCCAAATACCAATTTTGCATGCATATGATACGCCAATCCTTCCCATTAACTTCGGTGGAGAGTAGATGCGTTCGAATACCACGCAGCATCTTCAGCGGCAGTGACTTCACCAGCGAGGCTCGGTTCGCCTGGTTCACCTGATGCTCGTACACCTTCAAACAGGTAAGAACGGGCAACAATCTTTTCCTTTTTAATGAGATCATTATTTTAATTATTTCAGTGTTTCTGCGTTGCATGCGGTCATGTGTTACAATGGAAGCGTATGCATTCAAATTAGTTGTTAGTAGAACAGTGGGCTGCTCAGATAGCACAGCTGCTAATGTTAGCTTACCATTGACATTAGCCTAAGCTAACTTCTAACTGTTGCAGTTTGAAATAACTAGATAAATAAATAAACTGCTTTAAATCATGTTGTGACGTGGGTCTTCAGCTTTTAGACGTGGTTGATGACAGCTCTACAAATCAGCCAACCCAGTATCGCGTGATAAGCGCGTGACCATGCAAAAAGTCCACACATTTACCATATTTTTACCATAGTAAATGTTTCTCTACCTACCATGTCATCTGTAGCCAATGCACAGTAACTACAACGCATTTACCATGCTTCTCCCACCGTAACTGCAGTTTTACTATGGTATTTGTAGGTATGGTAACCACAACACTTTTTTCGTGATTTTTACCATAGTAACTATGTTTACTGTCTACTCTTTGTATTTAAAGAACAGTAACACAGCTTCTACCATGTTTTTACTGCATATTTGTAGTTAAAGCACAGTAACACAACACTTAAAATGGTTTTACCACAGTAACCATAGATTTACTGTGGTATTTGTAGTTAAAGCAGTAATTGTACTGAAGTAATTGTAATTCAATATTTTTTTTCTGTCTTGCAGTTATGTCAGATCACATACTCCAGCAGCTCTTTTAAGAAGTCATCTCTTGTAAAAGCCATCACTTGTTCCTATTTTTCAAACTGTAATCCATAATTCATTTACACATAGTTTTGCTTTCTCTCTCTCTCTCTCTCTTTCTGTGCTTTGTGACATTTTTAAAACTCATAATTTTGACCAATTCTGTCAGAAAGCTGCTAGAATTAACAGGGAACTTGAACTCGAAGCTCCCAATGCTGATCTTGAAGAAGCTGAACAAGTCCTTCAATGATTCAACTCTTCACAGTAATGTTGAAGACATTTAGCTATAACTGATTTGCTTTAATGAACGCATCCTTATTTTATGTGTTAATAATAACTTTCCTTATAGTCCTTCCTCTCAAATATTTTGGTCACAGATCATTTTTAAGACACTATCTCAACATGTATATATTTCTCTTTGTTTTAGCTGAAAGGGAAGACCAAAGGGAGGCCTGCCTTTGGATTTGATTTTGGCCGTATTGTGCGTTTATGGAGAAGACCAAAAGCTGCAAAGGCAAATGGTATGTCTGTGTTGGTCTGAGCACCTTGAGAGAACTGTACTGCAGATACATTTTGCACAGCATTTGATGAACTTTGCTTTACATATCCCACAGCCCCATCAGAAAGAACCCCCAACAAAGTGTCATGTCAAAGTAGTATTAATTCATACAATTTAACGAGTCAGCAAATTCATATGATATTGTACAAGCGTACTCGTACAAAATTCTACGATTTTTACTCCTACTTCTGTCATTGGCCATTGCCTCAACTTTCATGCAAATTGTGCCCATTGTAAGTAGTCTCACAGTCTGCCTTTCTTTCCATGTTGATTTTTATTGAACGCATCTGTCTAAAAAGCAAGAGTCTGGAAATGCTAGTTTAACTTGTCACGTGACAAATCAGATCTTCAGTTAATTTGGCCAAATCAGATCACTTAAAGCTGTTCACACCAAGAACAACAAATATAATGGTAAATATTTTAGCATCCACACTAACAGACGATAATGGTTAGTTTAATATTATACACGCTGCAGTTACAGTATGTTGCTGTCTGCTATTTGTTGTTGTCAATGTTTTCATTGTTCATCATGTGATAAATTATCTTCTTGTCTTGCAGGATTTCTCACAGATTACTTAATCCTTCTCCATCACCTCTCTACAATATCAGCCCTTCTAAAAGCTTCCACATCTCTCTCTCTCTTGTGTGGCACATCTGCTCTCAGCCCTTTACTGCCAACTTCCAGTCTTAGCATGTCTACTTGTATTAATTTCTCCTCTACAGTCAACACTCCCATCTCTACTGTGAGCACTGCACTCCTGTCACAATCACTATATATATATTTTTCTTGATCAAAATGATTGACTTTTATAATTATAATTGATATTAACTCTAATTTGTCTTGCACTTAGTCACAACAGAAGCAAACAATGATTACTGGAGACAGGATATAAGTTTCTAAAGATAATAATTGTAAAATATTGAAGTATTGTTCTTAATTTTTTGCCTATTTGTTTGTTAAAGGGAAGAAAATAATATATTTTCAGTTGGAGCCTTGAATATTATTTGGCATCTTATAATGATTTCTGTAAACAAATTCTCTTTTTATTTTTGAATATTAGACAATGTTTTTTAAAAGGGGTTTTCTATTGCATATTTCTTAGTTACCTCTATGCAAATAAATTTTTATAATCAACTGCATTTTTTTGTTTTCATCTTTTGTTTTTTTTTCCCATAGTGCCACAAACTGGAGAGAGAATGCTGTTCTGGGCACTATGTTTATCTGGGAAAAGTTTGACATATCAATAAACATTGGAAAATGGCTACAAAATGTGTGAATCATTGTTTTTTTGTTTTTTTTTAATTGTTTGCTTGTTTTTTTATTCCTGTACTTCAACTGGCAGATCTATGAATGACAAGTTTGTAGGGTCCATTTCCAGGAAACATAGAAGTGATTAATTGTTTACCTTTAATACACTATAACACTGTAAATGTTACAGAAGCAAAATTGAAAATACTGCATGTTTGAATAATCATCAGTGATTTCTTTTTTAAAGCAACTGAAATATTGTGACATTTTTCACACCGCATATGCAAACTTTTGAGTTTAAATATTGTACATTAATTTATATTAGTGTAAACAGTGTATACAATGGGAACCGTTACACCCTTGTTTGAAAAAAAAAAAAAAATCACTGTAATCAACAAATCTATTGCGGCATCAGGTTAACCCCACGATACAATCGGTTGTTGCACTTTTATATTGAGTGAGGACAAATAAATCTTCCAACAGATTCTGTCCATTCACCACAAGAGCCCAGAAGATCCTGTCATAAATGACCATATATGGACAAGTAAGTGTGACGCCTCTGCTCAACTGAGTTGCCATTGGCTTTGAAGTTCCCTTGGCACTCGCCAAACTCGCTGTGATTGGACTATCTTTTAACCCAAATTAAAAAACGCTTAATGTTGCAAAGTACATTTTGCTGTTATCATTACGTCAGTAATACCTTTAGTTAACAATGCAGTGTTATGTCGTGAGAAATTACCACTTTCCCGAGATCGTAACCCTAACCCTGAGCGTAACTTCATTAAACTACAAATACCAGCACTGCGTTCTATCGATAGAATGGCAGAGGTTCATGGGTAATGTAGTTTAAAATGTTTAATAATAAAATGAGGGAAATTACAGTCTTTTTTGGACAAAGGGTTATCTAAACATGTTCATTGTGCAAACATATATGACATATGTAAGAGGCAGGCTGAAATTTGGTATTTTACTAAGAGCACTTTTTTAAACACCTTTATACCACCTTTCCATATATGTTTGAAAACTCTGTCCAACATTATTTAATTATCATAGCATAAGTAGTTATCCTGCCAATTTTCTCTTTGACTCTATAATCAGACTTTGATTTGCAGCCATTTGAAATGTTAATTTTTTTTTGCTCTTCCAGGGGACTCTACTGGGCCTCTGAGGATGGAAGGGCAGTAAAACATTTCTCATCATAGACAACAAACTGTTCTGAGTCACATTTTTTAGATTGTCTTATCAACAACTTGCCAATATGTAAGTTGCAAGTCATTGTTATCTTAGAATAAGAATGGACCCTCCCAAAAATATCTACATCAGTGGCCATTTATTTCATTAGATCAGGAGCAGGAATACAGTATTGACAGTAAACAAAGACACCAATTTAAACAACTAATATATATTGTGACACTTCATTGTACTATTACACAATGCCAATGTGGCATTCAGTAAGACAAGGGACAGACAGTGTGTGGTTTATGGTGCAAAAGCCATACATTTCATGCAAAGCAAAGCATCATAATATAAAAGACCTAATTTGTATCTCTGTGTCAAATATTCCTCATCTTTGTCCTCCTCAGGTGCTAAGCATTAATAATGTGCATGCTCATCTTGCTAATAGTACAGTACAGGATTCATGTTGATCTTTCCCTGGTGCATCAGCCTCAGTTGTGCATGAAGTGTCTGTAGCAATATAGTCCACACAGTCTCTTCTAATTCATATTTCAGCATTTATGTAACTGAATGTCTTTAATATGACTAAATGTTCATGTCTTAATTAAAACACTCATGGTAATTATGTGTATTGTTTACAAAATTAAATGGTGTATTTACCAAACACCTAATACATAATATTCACCATACTTTATCCAACACCATGTGCAATGCTTTACTGGAGGATACATCATAAAGACAGCTAAAGTAACATATAAAGACAAATCATATTCAAGAGAAATAAAAATGGGTTATGTTAAAACCGTTATTTTAATCAGATGAAGCCACCCAAATGCAAGCATGGTGAAATGTCCTGAGCATCATAGAATCACATTCAGTTTCCTTCTCATCATCAGAGCTATCCTGGTTTTCTTCCTCTTGGTTGCTTGTCCATGTCCCTATCATAAACTTCTTCCGTGTCATAAACAATTTGCAATTGTTATCCAGCACCCTACAGTACAACTGACCAAAAAAAAAAAAGACGTGACCAATTCAAATCAAATCACTTTATTGTCACAATACCATGAACGCAAATGTACAGGTGGTGAAAGTCTTTTGTGCAAACTGCAGCATGACATTATGGATGAAAAGTATTGAATATATAAAAACAATAAAAAGTTGATAAAGAAAAAAAAATACAACATATGGTAAATATTATGCTATACAGAGAGCATGAAATGAAAACAATAATAAACAATAATCACAGTACATATATACCTTTGCAGTGCAGTACAGTATGAATTAGAGCAAACAGAATGTCAGGGTGCAGAATAATAGCGAATCAGAGTCCAGTCAGTGTAAGTGATAGAGTGCAGTACATAAGAGGTTGGTGTGCTGTGTGTGGTGTTAATGGTACAAGTTTAATTCAGTCTGATTGTCTGTGGAAAGAACTTGTCTTGCAGTCTGCTGGTGAAGGTTCTGTGATAATATCTGCCTGATGGTAACGGTGAGAGCAATCCATGGCTCGGGTGGCTGGAGTCTCTAACGGTCCTCCTCACACAACACCTGGTGTAGATGTCCTGGAGGGACAAAACATGTTTTTAGGGTGTGGTAAATCAATAAAAAATATATTGTATTTTTATTTATAATTGTTGCACTGGACTTACCATTAATTCTTGTTGGAGGTATGGGCCAAAAGAATCTCTCCACCACTATCTTGCAGTTGTTCAGTTGTGAAGTTTAATTTTATGGGCCGTAACAACTGCGCTGTCGCAGTAGAGCTGTTTGTGAATGCAGTCTTCACAGCAAATATCTGATGGGTTCAGGCAGCAGTGCTGCACTTGGTGGCCATTGAATTGATATCTTCATCAGCTGGCTTCATCCTCCTTCAAACAAAGAGACAAATCAATAAGTCAACGATAACTCTCCATACTCATCAGTACTCACCATATTCAGTAATTTCCTGCCCAAATTCCAGAGATGATGCACAGCTGATTTGCTCATTCTAGGAGCTATAAAAAATGTGTATGTGAAAAATGACAACTGGTGACTTGAAGAGTCTTTTGAGAGATCAACAAATGCTGTACCACATATAACTGCATTGCTTGAATACAGACATACCAGTGGAAATGTACAACTTTTCAGCTCTCTGTCTTTTCTGTTTGGGCACAAGAAGGCCATGTTCATGCCTCATTCATCAGGACTGGTTTGACAGGTTTGCTGTGACTGATTTTCTTTGCGTTTTTGGTCTTCAGCTGTAAAACAAGAAAATATATATTGACCCGCATGCAACGCAGAAACACTCAAATATTAAAATAATGATCTCATTAAAAAGGAACAGATTGTTTCCCTTTCTTACCTGTTTGAAGGTGTGCGGGCATCAGGTGAACCGGGCGAACCGAGCCTCGCTGGTGACGTCACTGCCGCTGAAGATGCTGCGTGGTATTCGAACGCATCTGCTCTCCACCGAAGTTAATGGGAAGGATTGGCGTATCATATGCACGCAAAATTGATATTTGGCGAATGCATTATACACAATTGGAAAGTGTAAAGCTGCGTTATTTATACGCAGACTGATGAGAATACTCCTTCCTGTGGAATTACTGGTGCCTATCTGGTATTAAGTATGAATGCATAAAAACATATATCTGTATATAAATGAGATAAATTCATTAAAATTTAAAAAAAAAAAAAAAAATGCTAGTTGCCAAATTTCTCATTTTCATTGAAATACTAAAAACTAAAACTAATTAAAAAAAAAAAAAAAAAAAAAACAGTAAATGCTATATAGACATAGACATACTAAAAAGAAAAAAAAAATCGAAATTTGTCTAATCTGAAGAAAACGGTTACATTGTTGTTGTCATTATTTTTTTTTAGTATATCTATTGTTGTTGAATTTTGAACATTAAGTTTAGGGTATAGAACTACCATATATATATATATATATATATATATATATATATATATATATATATATATATATATATATATATATATATATATATATATATATATATATATATATGTGTGTGTGTGTGTGTCAGGGTTATTATATAATTAATAGCATAAAAATCATTTTTGTTACTTTAAATAAATTAAATTATTAAAAAAAGCAGACAGACAAACTTAAACTTATTTTATTTTAATGCGCTGCCAAGTCTGCATTTCTCATTTTCGTTTAGTTTAAGTTGAAGTGCCAAAATTACTAAAACTAAATAAACCAAAACTAATAAATAAAAAATTAAGAAATACTATATAGATACAGTATGTTTAAAAAAATAATAATGAAATACAACAGTGAACCCCAGATGTCACACAACAGCAAGTTACTAAACCTAACAACAAAAGCAACCATAAAACAGTGTAAATACAACTCAAAAACAGTGAAAAATTTATTAATTACTTATTAAAAACTTATTAATTATTCATGCCTCAGTGCATGATGGGAACACCAGTATTATACCTTTGATATTTACTCAAAGAATCCTTGTAAACATGACAAACAATTCCAAATAATATATACTTAAAAGTTCAAACTTTGAATTGAGTACGGATGTAGAATTTACTCTTTCTTGCCTGAACTAAATTATTTAATGTAGAAATTACATTAGTATTTACTTAACCACAGAATCATTTTTATCAGTGTAATATAAACACTATGACACTAAAGTAACACTGGTATCAGTATGTACACACACACACACACACACACAATCTCGGATGACTGTCTTAGGTTGTGGAAACGGGGGAGAAAACTGTCTTTGATGTCAGTTTGGATTGTTATATCATGGGTGCTGTTCGGCACAGTGGCCCGTGTGTCAAATGTGATTTGTATGTTAGATGGACCAGTGGTTCGATAGATCTTGATCTGGGATAGAAAAGCTGAAGTATGTGGAACTGCTTTGCCTGTGCAAATGAATTTCACATTATTGCAGGTCACTGAATTCATTCGGCGTGCCAATCAGCCGAGCTCCTTGGGGGACTTGTGTGTGTGGCGACTTGCATTTCTCCTTAGCGTAGATCCAGCGGGTGGTTGTAAATTAAGACTTCCATTTTCCTTTCCTGGAAAAGCAACCTAATTTATCAACCACATCTGTGTGTGTGTGTGTGTGTGTGTGTGTGTGTGTGTGGAAATGAGCAACAGGAAGAGCTGTCTCATTTCTTCTGCGGCTGATTTTATCTGTCTGGAGGACGTGAAAAAATGACCCCTGCAATCGTTGCATGCTTGCCAACAGGAATCCGGCCAATTTAGAAGGTGGAAAGTCCATTAAAAGATTAATTTAAGGAAGTGACTGGGCTCCTTGTGGACTTATTAGAA